>ML779668.1:905905-925110 GCA_009831015.1 Picea engelmannii
ATTGAAGGAAGTAGGTCAAGTTTTTGAGAATTCTTTATGGCATCTTTTGTCTCCCTTGAACATGGCACCTATTTGTGTCTCGTCTTACAGTTGGGTAATTCGTTTGTCTCTGATTCATAACAATTGCATGAGTCATACCAATTCCTTGATTAAGGAGAAGTCTTGAGCATAGTTTTGCTTCTTTGTGGAAAGCTCATTAAAAAATGAAAAAGAGGTCTTGATCATAGTTCTTTTCATGTGTGAAGCTCATTAAAAAATGAAACACTCACCTCTCCCATTGAGTCGAGTCTTTCACTATATCTCGTAGATATCAAGCTGAGTATTTAGCTAGATCTCGTAGATGTCGAGACAAGTCTTTCGTTATGTTCTCCATCTAGTACATAAATTGGTGACAACCTCAAAGTCAACGAATGAAATGAAGCTTGGGGGGGCATGTCTCCAGCCTTTGATTATCATTCTAGAGTTAATAAACTAGCTTTTCAAGCTAGGAAAAAAGTACCAACCATCCATGGGTATCCCTACCTTTGGAAATTATGTTGGGAATTTACAATCATAAGTTTAATTTTGTTTTAAGCTTGTGTAAAAATGAAACCAATATTGATCTTAGTATTTCTTCTTTCTCATGATTGTAAATACATGAGAATGTAACCGAGTATACTTTTATCACCTTTTTGGACTCATAAAGGTTATACGAAAAAGGAACCCCCTGGAGTCTCCTTTAATCTCTTTTCAGTCTCTCTAAACATGAAAATATTGTCGAGTGATCTTGCTTCCTTTCACACTCATTAAAAGGTTTGAAAGGGAATATTTCGAGTGTTAGTTTATCTCTTTTTCGGCCACGTGAGACTAAAATTACTAAAAATGACAACCCTAGAGTCACCTTTAGGTTATTTCCAGACTCTTTAAAAATGAAAAACCACCGAGTTTTCCTTCTTTGGACTTGCTAAACTACACATTGAAGGACCCATACAGGAATGAACCTGTTGGCCCTTGGTCATGTATTAAGGAAGAAATCAAATATTAAGGAAGAATAAAGATAAAGTATGAAGTGCGTGGAAGGCACACAAATCGAGGAAGGGTCGAAGTGGTTAAAAAAACATAAAAGAAGGAATGAAGTAAAGGAAAGAAAGCCATTGAAAGAGAAGATCAAGGAAGGAAAAGCAACAAAGAAGATAGATCGTGGACAAGTCAACAAGAGGAAGAAGACACTAATGGGTTCTTTTGAACACCTCATGGAGAAGAAGGAAGAATATGTCATCGAAGTCCTTAAAATGAGGTTTATATGGACCTAAGGTTTTGGCAATGTGGGTCTAGGGTTTTGGCACTCGGGCTTCTGTCCATGGTTTTCTAAGAGACATGGAATGTATAAATAGAGGTCTAGAAGAGTCAAGAGGAGCGGCGATAATGGTGTTGAGATGTAGAAGTGTTATGTTTTAGGGTATTCTTATGTTTTGGGTCTTCAACTATGTGTGAAGATCGACTCTGCAGCTTGGTGCACAAGGTTAGGAGATAAAGAGGAGAGAGAGAAGGATCTGCAGCTGAGTGCGCAGAGAGAACTGTATATTTTCATATATTGTATCAATAAACACAGTTTTGTGGATGTATCCATAGGGAGAGGGTGAACCATGTAAAATCTTGTTCCATGTGGTTGATTCTTTGTTATTTACTACCTTTTACACTATTATTGCATGGTTATTTTTTCTGTCGAAGATAAGAAGATTTAACTTATTTCGCGAAGTTAAGCATAATATTGTTAAGAATATCTAGGCTATTTTGCGTTGTTGTTTTGGAATCATCTTTCATTTCCTCTGGTTGTAGAAACTTGTGTCCTTCAACCCCCCTATTGATAGTTCGGGTGAGACTTTTTCTTCTTCGTAGGTGTTTCTGTAAGGGCCATTAGTTAGGATTTGTTGGTGCACTGTTAGAGTTGAACCCTGGGTCTGCCCTTGTGCCAACAAATTGTTCTATTTCCTACATGTTGACATGATCCATTTCCTACACCTTTTACTGATTAAGTTCTAGATAATGTAGCAGGACATGAAGTTTACTCATTCACAGATGGATCTTCAGGCTATCACCAGATTCAAATTGCTAAGGAGGACAAACATAAGACTACATTTGAAATAAAATGGTGTTCTTTTCAGTACATTGTGATGCATTTTGGTTTGAAGAATGCACCAACCATCTTTTCCAGGGTGGTGGTCGAAGCATTCAAAGAATTTTTACATAAGTGTTTCGAGGCATACTTTGCTGACTGGACCATTTTTAGTCTATTGAAAGATCATATTGAATGTTTGAGATTAATGTTGGATAAGTGTAGGCAATGTCATATTGTCCTGAACTTGAAGAAGTGTATTTTCTTTTCACCTTTTGGAGTGTTGTTAGGACACATTGTGTGTAAGCAGGGGTTGTTGGTAGATCCTTCCAAGATTGCTATCATTGTTGATATACCTCCTCCTACTTTGGTTAAACAACTGCGCACTGCATTGGGACACACTAGATACTGCATAAAGTTTATTAAGGGTTACACATAGATAAAAACACCTATGGAGATATTCACTTCACCGAGATAGTCCAGTTCCTGCCCATAGGAATGGCACCTCGTGAGTATACATTTATTCAGAAGAAACAATTGGTAGTCCTCGTTGTAGATTTTCAACTTATAGTTGGACAGTTATATAAGACGGGACCAAGTGCAATCTTGAGAAAATTTGTTGTGGAGTCAGAAATACCATTGATTCTTGCAGAAGCACATGAAGGCATCACAGGAGGACATTATGCAAGGAAAGAAACAACATAGAAGGTTCTGAGAGCTGGCCTCTGGTGGCCTACTTTACATAAGGATCCTAAGGAATACTACAGAGCCTACGATGTATGTCAAATAGTAGGGAAGCCTTCTAGAAGGGATGAGATGACTTTAGAACCTCAATTAACTTTACAGGCATTTGAGAAATGGGCTATTGACTTTGTGGGACCTATCAACCCACTAGGAAAGTGCACATGAGCTCGATATATCATCACTGCTACAGAGTATTTGACCAGATGGGTAGAAGCAAGAGAAGTTAAAGACTAAGGTGAAACTACAACTACGCGGTTCATCTTTGAGGATATCATAACCATATTTGGATGCCCAGGGATCCTTATGAGTGATAAAGGCACACACTTCATTAAAAAAACTATTGAAGCCTTGACCATCTGAAGATCACACCATATCACCCACAGGCGAATGGTATAGTCGAAGCTTTCAATAATATTTTGGAGATGATACTCACTAAGATTGTAGTGTTAACAAAGATGATTGGGATTTGAGAATTCCAACAATATTATGGGCTTATCGAACTACTTGCAAAAAGTTAACAACGCAGGCTCCCTTCAAGTTAGTTTATGGCCAGGAAGCAGTGGCACCTATGGAATATCTGGTTCCTAGTTTAAGAATTGCAACATTTACAAGTATGGATGACATCAACGTTGTTCAATAGAGGCTTTCACAGTTGATGGAACTAGAGGAAGAAAGGTTCATTATAGGAATTCATCAACATGTAGAAAGAGAACATGAAAAGTATTACCATGACAGAAATATCAAGAAGAAAGCAGCATTTAAATAAGGAGATTTGGTACTTTTATATGACAACAATTTCATGAAGCATACAAGAAATTTCAGGACACATTGGCTTGGTCCATTTGAGGTTGTCTATGTTACATAAGGTGGAGCTGCGTAGTTGAATACTTTTAATGGAAATGGAAGGATGTTTTAGTAAATGGGAGTCAGTTGAAGCTGTATTGTGACAACCAGCTGCCTCGCAACTCTCAGTAAAAGGAAAGGAAGAAGGGTATAGGTATCAAATGCAGTTGAAATTGGGTACCAGACACAAAAAAGACAACTTGCAAATGATAGGGAGGGAGATAACAGAAAGCATAGGCTGCTCCGCGCAGTCTGTAATCAAAGTAATACAAAAGACTCAACCCTGTAGTGACTCGGGATGAGTCACATGTGAGTGTTGGGGGCCTGTTGGCCCTTGGTCATGTATTAAGGAAGAAAGAGAAGATTAAGGAAGAAGAAAGACAAAGTATGAAGTTCACGGAAGGCACACAAACCGAGGAAGGGTAGAAGTGGTTAAAGAAGCATAAAATAAGGAAATAAGTAAAAGAAAGCAAGTCGTTGAAAGAGAAGATCAAGGAAGACAAAGCAACAAAGAAGATAGATCTTGGACAAGTCATAAAGAAGAAAAAGACACTAATGGGTCAGTGAAGTCCTTAAAATGAGGGTTATGTGGACCTAGGGTTTTGGCAATGTGGATCTAGGGTTTTGGCACCTTGGCTTCGGTTCATGGTTTTCTAAGAGACATGGAATGTATACATAGAGGTCTAGAAGAGTCAAGAGGAGAGGGGATAGTGGTGTTGATATGTAGAAGTGTTATGTTTTAGGGTATTCTTGTATTTTAGGTATTTAGTTGGGTGCGAAGATCGACTCTGTAGCTGGGTGCACAAGGTTAGGAGATAAAAAAGAGAGAGAGAAGGATCTGTAGCTGAGTGCGCAGATAGAACTGTATATTTTCATATATTCTATCAATAAACACAACTCTATGGAAATAGCCATAGGGAGAGGGTGAACCATGTAAAATCTTGTTGTTCCATGTGGTTGATGCTTTGTTATTTACTACCTTTTACACTATTATTGCATTGTTATTGTTTCTGTTGAAGATAAGAACATTTAACTTACTTCATGAATTTAAGCATAATACTGTTAAGAATCTCTATGTTATTTTTCTTTGTTGCTTTGGAATCATCTTTCATTTCCTCTGGTTGTAGACACCTGTGTCCTACAACCCCCCTATTTCTACTTCAGGTGAGAATTCATCTGCTTTGCAGGTGTTTCCATAAGGGCCAATAGTTAGTGTTTGTTGGTGCATTTTTAGAGTTGGACCCTGGGTCTATTGCTGTGCCAACATAACCCTTACTTATTCCAGTTCATTAAATAAAGGAAGATGAACTTATCGAAGGTTAGTTATATCAAGCATGTTTTACCCTCCTCGAGCTCGTTAAAAGAAAAAGAGGTACTCATCTATTTGGGTGGGGGGAAAATTGAAGGAAGTAGGTCAATTTTTTGAGAATTCTTCATGGCATATTTTTTCTCCCTTGAACATGGCACCGCTTTGTGTCTCTTCTTATAGTTGGGTAATAATCTTGTCTCTGAGTCATACCAATTCCATGTGTTTCCATACTTTTTCATCCAGTTGAATAGTGCTATTACTGTCATCACATTAAATTCTTGGTACTCGTCGTGTCAATGATGCCAAGTCAGTTGTCATGCCTCATCATGTTCAAGGGAAGTTTCAATTTAAACCATACATCTACAGTATTAGCGGTTTCTGTTTCCTGTGTCAATCCATACTCATTTGATTCACCATCTTACATCACTTTCATGTGTTAGTTTCATGTCGATGATGGGGGATACATCAAGGACCTCCTTTGATGAGTCTTTTCCTGTTGAATTCAACACATCATCCATGAATTAGACTTAGAAACCAGTTAGTACCTTGGGACTTGCATGCCTCAATGGTAGGCCTCCTCGCCTCCTACATTAGGTTTACATAATTGACCTTTGATCGAATGATTCCACGAATGTTTGAAATCAGCTCATTTATTCACATTCGTTGGAATGTACTAGGGTACCTTGGGAGTCATAGATATCACTGGTGATTTACATCGCACTTGTTAATGGTTTACCTCAATGACCGATAATGAAGTGTTTTCTACCATGTTCGACATCAAAACATATATTCTCATGGTTAGGTTTGTGCCACATCGGGATTGGGACGAAGGCCCTGGGTTCAGTGTTCACTATGTTATCTACTTTTCCTAGGCTGCGAAGGAGATCATTTGAGCATGATGATATATAGACTGTCACATAGATCCACATTATATTGGTTTGTGTCTATGTTTTGTCATCTCATATCTCCACTATGTATTTTTCGTGGCTACGATCAGTTCATGTCATGGAGGTATGTATCCACATTGTATATTTGGTGGCCATATCCTTAGTCAATATTTTTCATGGATTTGCAGTGTATTGGTTAGCGGTCGTGCTTTGAGTCATATTGTATTCCAAGCATAGGTATGTCTACCTTGGAAATGGAACATATATTAATACTTTTTGATGGTTGTTTTCATATTCCTCCAGGTTCTCCAACTCCACGCCCTTGCAGAAGAATTGTAAAGTGTTTTGGCCATCAGTTTCTCTTCTGACCTCACACTTTAGGGGCATACTGTTACACATCAAATTTCCACACATAGGTACCTCTTCCTAAGTGTCGCAAGTGTCACAAAAGTGTCATATGCACCTTGCTAAGTGTCACATACACCTTGACACCATGAAAAAACATTAGTCACAATCCCTAGTCAATGTGGAAGAGAAATATATTATATGAAGGTCAAAATACTATGTGCACATGAATTATTATTAATATTCATGAAAAGGAAATTAATTTAGTGTGAGAATCAACCTCACATTTGGTTTCCTATTTTTTAGGGGAGGTTGAGGATCTCATGGATGGTTGAAATATTTCCTCCTTAAAATCCTTTAGAGATATTTCCTCCCTAAAATCCTTAAGATATATTTTCTCCCTAAATATCTTGGAGATGCCATTTTAGTGGATTTGATGAGTGATCCTCTCCATGGTGGTTAAGCCTCCAAATCCTATATATTGAGGGCTTTCGATGGATAAGAAGAGGAAAGAGGAAGATTAGAGGTATCAAACTTATGATCTTGGGAGGAAGCTTTTGGATATCAAACCTATGAGCTTGGGAGCATCGTGCAAGGGCTAGATGAGGAGGACTTGGAGAGGTTGTTGCAACTCCATATATAGATTGTAAGTTTCTTTTTAATGTTGTCATTAATATATTCTTGGCCTATTTCCTTCTAGTTTTTGTATCTTTACATATGATTGTCTACTGTAGATGAATTTGTTTAATCTATTATGCTAGAGTAGGAGTTTCCTTATGTCTGTTTGTTGTCCGTGGTTTGCAGGTATCAAGTTGTTCGAACAAGTTTGGAGATCAAGCTCAAATTGGAGCAGTGAGGACAAATACTAGAAATAAGTATGATCACTTTTCCTCCTCTCATTTCAACTAGTTAAGAAAATATCAAAGGGATGCTAGTGTCCATTTGCATATTTCTATCTTTCTATTAGGGGTCTAGAATTTGAGGAAGATCTACTTGCCCGCAGGGGGATTTTTCTATAACAGTGTCACTGTGTTGCATGTTTTTCAAACACCATTCCTGCCAATTATTAAATTACAGACGTCACCCATAAGATAGGGCCACGTGTATGTGCCTTATTTTATGCCACATGGCAGTAGATGCCATATTCCAGAGACTTGGCACTATGGAGGATTCTAGGCATAAGCAGTTGGGGTCGAGGACTCCCGAAGGATGGTGTCCATATAATCTATTTATTAGCATAGACATGTGGTGAAACATCCCAAGGTCTAGAGACTTGGTACTCCGGATATTGTGAGTGCAGGTTGCTTGGGTTGAGAACTACCAAAGGCCGGAGTTAATATACACCATTGATCAAGAGGTGATACATGGAGGAAGGAGAGGACCTCTCTCCAGTATTTTATCACTCCGAGAGATATTTGGATAGGTGCTTGGGAAATCCCTGAAGCCCCTAGGTGCAAAGGAAATCCTAATCATTGGTCGGGACATGATACGTGGAAACATATACTTCAATTTGGATACTTGGCACTCCAAATGAGTTTAGAGTGTGGATAGTCCAGAACTCCCAAAGATGGAGTCCTGGATCTCCTGTTGACCATCTATCTCACCCCTCGATCAATTTTCAACCACACGATCTCTGATATAATAATTCTAACACATAAAATCGCCAGGAAGGATTTGGCTCATAGTTTCGAGTCGTGGTCACTTGGGAAAGTGGTTTGAAGGAAGCGCATGTGAAAAAATTGATTTCTGTATCAACCTAGGGATAACATGGAGGTTGCATTTATATATATTCTTCATGAGTTGAAAGGATCTGTAGCATTATTGACAATTTTTTTTTTATCATATGCTTAATTATGACAAAATGGACACTTGCACATTTTGCAGAATTAAGGGATTTAAACACATCAACTCAAAATGTGTATTGAAGAAATGGAAGAAGGCGAGGGAGCCTCCATCCATGATAAAGAAGCCAAAGTCCATAATACTAGACTTGACAAGGCAAAGATAGAATCCAATGGATGCAAGGGCCGAGGGGAGAAAGAAACATTGCTAGAAATAGTGAAGAGCCTGAAAATAGAAGTGTAGAGCTACAAGGAAGACAAAGAGAGGATGATGAGAGAGAAAATTTAGATAAATTCTCGATTGCTACAGAGCTTAAATCAGTTGTAAATTTGATCCAAGAATGGCTCAAAGAAATAGGAAGAAGGAAAGTGTCATGAAAGAAGAGATGATTGTGGAAGAGGGGGTTATTCCATAAGTGTTATCAAAGCTAACAGACACCACTCACCTCCTTACTCGGAAAGAAAGTTTTATGCATCTGAATATTCCTAAAGATGTCTAGATGTGTCTCCTATCAGGCACCAAAGAAGGAGACATGAGGTGGATATTTTTCAAGGAGAGATGAGGAATCTCAAGCCACCATCCTTTGATGGTGAAAGAGAAAGGGAGGATGATGATGAAGCATGGTTTCTTGGACTCAGGCGATATTTCCAATTGCACAACTATTCATCAAATCTAGAAGCTAGAATTGACACCTACCACTTAGATGGGAAATATCCAATTTGGTGGGATCAACTGAAACAAGTTGAACATATTAATGAGAATAAGATCACTAGGAAGAAATTCAAGAAGTATTTCCAGAAGGAGTACCTCTTAGAGAATTTTTATGACAAGAAAATGAAGGAGTTCTTTGAACTTAGGTTGGGAAGCATGACTATGGAAGAGTATGAAAAATTCTTGGGATTGATAAAATATGTTGGGTTTATAAACAATGGAAAGGTAAGGATACAAATATTTTTGAGTGGAATTCCATCCTTTTATAAACAAAAGATTAAGTATGATGATCCCAAGACCTTGACTGAGGCCATGAAGAAGGATAAATACTTGTATGGGCAAGGACAAGGCAAAGATTCCATGCAAAAATCTTGGAAGGATAAGGAGAAGGATAATTCTGATTAGATGAGGACGTGATTCAAACCTCGTTTCAATAGATATGAGCCTGATAAAAATCATCAAGATGAATATGCTAAGGATGATTCCAAGAAAGAAGACTCCTTGGGAAAAAGGGGAAGACCACCAATCAAGTGTTGTGGATGCAAAGAATATCACTTGTACAAGGATTTCCCACATAGAAAGGAGAGAGTGAAGACTATGCACAACAACCAATAGGCTACAATGGTTGAATACATGGGACGGATTTATGCAGCCTTAGATGATCAACAAGTAGAATACCAATCCAACATGATCAAGGTAGAAGGTAAGATCATAAATCATTATGTTTCTATTTTAATTGATTCAAGGGAAAGTCATTGTTACATTGATCCTAAAAGATTGGATAGATTACATTTAGAGAAATGTAAGCTTGGGAAATCAAGTTTGGTTCAACTAGCCACTGGAACCAAAGGAGAATCCATGATATGGTCAGAAGTTATTCAATAAGTCTTAATGGTGTGAATATTGGTGTTGATATAAATATCATACCATTGGGGTCTTATGATATTCTAATTGGAATGGATTGGTTGGAAAAGCATCATGTTGTCCTAGATTTTCATAGAAAGACATTTACATGTCTTGATGGAGATGGAAAATAGAGCATTGTGAAAGGAGTTCCAAGACCCATCTCTACAAGGGAGATTTCAGCCTTACAACTAAAGAGATGTTTCAGAAAAGGGTGTCAATTGTATGCAGCCCATGTGGGGGGGGGAAGACAAAGGGGCCAAGCCTTGAAGATTTATCGATACTACAAGAATTCGAGGATGTATTCCAAGAAATACTAGGGTTTCCACCAAAAAGGGAGATAGATTTATCTATTGATATAGTTCCAGGAGTTGCCTCGGTGTCAAAAACACCTTACAAAATTAGCACACTAGAGTTAAAATAATTACAAATGAAATTGGAGGAATTGTTGAAGAAAGGGTACATATGACCGAGTGTTTCACCTTGGGGAGCACCAGTACTCTTTTTCAAAAAGAAAAATGGAACCTTGAAGGTGTGTATTGACTTTTGACAACTGATTAAGTCTACTTTAAAGAACAAGTATCCTCTACCTAGAATTGATGACCTCTTTGATCAACTAAGAGGACCAAATATATTTTAAAAGATAGACTTGAGATCAAGATACCATGAAGTAAGAATCAAGGAATAAGACATCCATAAGACAACCTTTATATCCATGTATGGGCATTATGCATTTGTAGTGGTTCCATTTGGATTGTCCAATGCACTAGTTGTCTTTATGTGCTTACTAGATGGAATATTCATAAATTACTTGGAAACTTTTGTCATAGTATTCTTGGATGACATACTTGTCTATTATAAGTTAGAGGAAGAGAATGAACATCACCTAAGACTTGTATTGCAAGTGCTGAGAGAACATTGGTTGTAAGCCAAGCTGAGTAAGTGTTCTTTTTATCAAGAAAAAATCCATTACTTGGGGCACATTATTTCAGAACAAGGTATATCAGTAGACCATGAGAAGATTGAAGCCATTAGAGGATGCCCAATGCCCATGAATGTTTCATAAGTCATATCTTTTATGGGGTTAGTTGGTTACTACAAAAGGTTTATAGAAGGGTTCTCTAAGATTTATCATCCCATCACTTCTTTTCAAAAGAAGGGAATTAAATTTGAATGGACACATGAGTGTGAAGAAAAATTTAATTCACTGAAGGAATTACTTACTAGTGCACCTATTTTGAAGATTGTTGACCCGAATGAGAATTTTGTGGTATGCACATATGCGTGAAAGGAAGGACTTGGTGGAGTCCTCACTCAAAATAGACATGTAATTTGTTATGAGTCCAAAACTCTTAAGGATCATGAGAATAACTATGCCATGTACGACTTGGAGATTGCTTCCATTGATCATGTATTGAATATGTGGAGGCATTATCTCACGGGAAAGAGATTTCAATTAAGAACATACCACAGTGGTTTGAAGTATCTTTTTTATCAGCTAACTTTGAATGCTAGGAAAACAAGATGGCTTGAATTCTTAAGTGAATATGAATTTGATATCAAGCATTTCAAAGGAAAAGAAAATAAAGTTGCCAATGCAGTTAATAGAAGAGTGCATCACATGCATGCTACAACTGTCAGTATGCATCAGCTAGACTTGAAGAGAAGAATTTTAGATGTTGTTGTTATAGATCAGCATTACCTACAAGTAAAGGAAATTTTACAATGAGGAGATGTACAATAAAAAGTGAAAGAGTATGAGATAAAGGAAGATGGACTACTTATGCATAAAAATAGAATTTATGTTCCTAGTTTTGGAGAACTTAGGAATTTGGTATTAAAGGAAATGCATAATGTTCCATATGTTGGACATCCCGGTTACCAGAAAAAAATTTAACAATAAGAAGCCAATTATTTTGGCTAAGAATGAAAAAGGATGTTGTTGATTACATTGCCAAATGTATGGAATGTTAGAGAGTGAAGGATGAGAAAGGACACCCAACAGGTTTGCTACAACCATTACCAATTTTGGAGAAGAAATGGGAAGGGATAACAATTGACTTTATAACTAAATTTCCCAGGACAACAAGGCAACATGATTCAATCATGGTAGTGGTTGATAGATTGAAAAAGGCTTCTCATTTTGTTCCTGTAAAAACAACTCATACAACAACAAATATTGCAGAAATTTACATGAAGGAAACTTCTAGGTTGCATGGGATACCCAGGACAATTGTCTCAGATAGAGACATTAAGTTTACCTCAAATTTCTGGAAAGGATTATTCAAAGGATTTGGTACAAATCTGAACTTTAGCACAACATACCATCCATATTCAGATGGGCAGACATCGAGGGTCAACCGAGTAATTGAAGATATGTTAAGAATGTATGTGATGTATAAGCCATATAAGTGGGAAGATTACCTGCACTTGGTTGAGTTTTCCTATAATAATGGGTATCAAGATTCATTGAAGATGAGCCCATTTGAAACCTTGTATGGTAGAAAGTGCAGTACTCTAGTATGCTGGGAAAACCCAACGCATAGAGTGGTACTTGGGCTGGAGTTTCTCCGGGAAATGGAAGACGAGATGGTTAAGATTAAGAAAAATTTAAAGGCAGCTCAAGATAGACAAAAGGTTTATGCCGATAAGAATAGGAAAACAAGATGATTTAAAGTAGGAGAGCATGTGTTGTTGAAACTAAAGCGCAAGAAGATCTCTTTAAAGTTAGGAGGTTGTACAAATCTAATAGCTAGATACTATGGTCCATTTGAGATATTGGACAAAATAGGGCTAGTTACATACATGCTTGCATTTCCTGCTTCCATGAAAGTGCATAATGTGTCTAATGTCTCTTTGCTAAAGAAATATGTACATGATCCTAACCATGTTGTTGATTGACATCTGATTTAGGTAGAGACAGAAGGAGACTTTCAGGTCTAGCCAATGCGAATACTGAATAAAAAAGTCAAAATGTTTTGGAATCGAGTTATAGAGGTGGTAAAAGTTCAGTGGACTTGCTTCATTCCTTAACATGCTACCTGGGAGAATGAAGATATCATGCGGGAAGAGTACCCACAAATTTTTGAAATTTGATTCCTATTTTGTATATGCATTGAGGACAGTGCCAAAATAAGGGAGAGGGGATGTAACACCCTGATTTTTGAGACCCCATATTAAATAATGTAGTGTTACATTGCTGAGCGGCCAGAGTGCCAAACCAATTATTAAAAGGCTAGTGTTCCCACAAAATGTAATGTTTTGATCATTATTAATAAAAAATACATCACTAGGTCCTAGATGGATAAGGACTAGAGTTATAGGGGGCTATGATTACATAGGAGAGGGGGCTTGAGGGACTAAGTGCTTATTTATTTTATATTACCAATTTTGTGTAATGGGGGGGGGAAATCAGTTACATGATCTCTTGGGGGAAGGCTAAGAGGTTCTTGATCCCCACAAATTACAAAAACTCATCCCTGGTCTGTGGAAGGGGTTCGTTCTCCCATTGGAAAATACTCTCATTCCCTTCCCCATTCTGGTATTTTTGTTGGTCATCTCATGCATTCATTCACTTGTTTTGTTCACCATTCCTCCTCTCTCATGGTGTCTTCACTCCATCCATTCCTTCACTCTCTCATCTTTCCTCATTTTGGTGTCTTGTGTTGGGAAATGAAGATGAACTACTGAAGAGCAGCCATGGTTTTGTTGGTTGTAGAGATTGTTGGTGTAGTCCAACCATGATTTGAGGCTTGCATGTCTGAGATGATTTTTCTATGATCAACTCTGACCGCAGATGCGAGTCTTGAGAGTCCCAACATGGATATTCTAGACCAACTGCATTGGATTCCTGGATGGAGATGGATTGCCTGAGGAAATGCATGGTGGAGAAGGGTGGAGGTCTATTCTCTTGGGTGGTGCATGCTGGGTAGAAGAGAGCTTGGGACTTGGATTGATGTGAGTGCTGGAGAATCCCATGAGAGCTTGAGTGCTAACTGGTTTGGAAATCCAAGTAACACTTTGGAATCGTCCTTGTGGATTCATAGCCCTGACTCGGGGGTGACACTATTGTTGATACTTGGAACAACAATGTCTATGGTTGGGTGAGACATCCTTGGTCTGCAGCCAGTTGGTGTCTTCTTTTATAAAATATAAGTTGTCTTTGTTATGGTTTCCTTTCTTAGGTATTTATTTCCACTGCGTATAAAAGTATTATACATGAGATTGTACCTATAATATGCATGCTTTCTAGTTAATGTCGTGCATGATATATTGTGCATGTATTCTATGTTGTGATATGAATCTTGATAATTTCATGTATGTATTTTATGCTTCTTTATTAATTAAGTGTTATTAGAGTCTCCAAATTAGCCAAGAGGTGCATTCTTAGTGTGGCATGTCATCTTGTGGGAGGCTGGGTATGTTACAATTTCATAACAGAGAAGGATTGTAGTGGCATTTCCCAACTTGGGTGGCTCGGGATGTTACATCGGTTAGGACATCTTTGATAATATTCATGATGTACCTCTACTTGAGAAGGTACAACAACCCCTTTATGAAGGCTCAAGAAAAAATATTCTCTCTTCTATAATGTTGTTGGTGAACTTGAAGGTATTGAATGGTTTTTCAAATACTTGTCTCACATAGATCCTAAGGTATGTAATATAATTTAACACATACACATAAAGGTTGATTTTTTTTTTCTCTATTTTTAGTGTCAATTAATGTGTAAATTAAGGATTCAATATTTATGATTATTGTTATTTACATTAACTAGTTATGTTTTATGTTGTAGAATGTTAGGTGGATCTTCTTACCACCGTCAAATAATATGCCTTGCACATACCGAGAGTTGTGTACCATTATGAAATATATTGTAATGGAGTATCATAATATTGATGCTTGTCCAAAGGATCATATTATATATTATGGACAATATGCATCAAAAACAAAATATTTGCAATGTCAAATAAGTAGATATCGAATTGATCAACTAACAAAAAAGGTGCCTAACAAGGTTCTTTGTCATATTCCCATAATTCCAGATTTGTAGTGATTGTTTAGGTGATAAAGCATAGCACAATTTATGGATTACCATTCATGACACAAAAGTGAAGATGGTGTTCTTCAAATTCCTGTAGATGGTTCTGCATTTAGGAACATTGAAGAAACATGGATGATTTGTAAAGAAGAAACTTGTAATGTTAGGCTTTCATTGGAACTTGATGGTGTCAATCCATTTGGTGAGATCATGTCTATTTACTCATTGTGGCCTAATGTTTTCATAAACTATAACCTTGCTCCTTGGATTTTGATTTTTATCGGACAAATCAATAAGTGTAGACATAAACTAATCTTCGTAACTTAAACAAGAAGCTAAAACAAAACATGGCAGAATACAAGCTTCTCCTTAGATTTCATTGTAATATAAACTAGTTCAGAGAGGGACAAATGACATGCCATTCAAACGACATTTGATCCTCGCTAGTGTCATCCTTGCTCCATCTTTGGATTTGTGGGATGGTGAACCTATTAAGAATCACAAACCAACAAAGAGAGAAAACAACAATATATATTCCAATGAAGCCTATGTATAAGATCAAGGAGTTATACAATAAAAGTAGAGGAACCTTTATAGGGGAAGAAATGTATTACTGAATTATATTGAATGAAATTGGAGAATACAACCTATTCCTTGATGTTGCAAGGTTCCTTACAACGACCCTCTGCTTCAACACACACACCTTTGCTCCAATTCTTTTGCTGAAGAGTATTCACAACCTGACTTGGAAAGCTACAGTAAAGCTATCACAAGTACAATCTTCAGCAGAATTCTTCATGCATAAGCCAACCTAACCTTTCCCATGATATATCCATCCTTATATAGCATGAACGAGGGATGGATGAGAATATTAGGATGATCCTATTAAATCATAGAAGTGAGTAATATCCAAATTGATCGGAGGCCACCTCATCTTCTAGAAGATTCCTTCTAGAACTTTCGTGAATTTCCTCTTTTTTCCTTTGTTTGAGCATTGTCGCACCCGATGCACAAGAATCTTGCAGCAACGATGCAATCTAGTTTTGATGCAGCATGCGACGATCAGGCATCATCGCACCCCAAGCATTTAGCAGGTTGCGACAATCTTCTTTGATATAGTTTTTAGGAAAAGAAATATGATTCACTCTTCTCATGGAGAAAGTATCATTTAGTACTTTAGGGAACATAGAAGTGATTTATGCACATAGTGTCAGTTGATCACAGGGGTGACCAAAATAATGTGTAATGGAGTGCCCCCCAAAGTATGAATTTGAAACCTGTGACAACTGAAATAATTTATAGAATGTGTGTGTCGAAAACAAGGAGCACATCGGTTGGGAACCGACAAACAATCAAGCATCTGTATTATAATATACCATCTTTCGAGGTAGGCATTCCCATAATGAGACTGCAAGTGACTCTAATCATAAGTGTCAAGTGAGTCATGACCACCAAACATACACTGTGGATCCATGTCATCATGATTCAGTGCAAACATGAGAAATACATTGTGGATCTATGCTCTAAAAATTCAAATTTGGACATAGCCACGAGACATACAAAGTGGTTCTATGTGTCAGTACAGACTTATGAATACTCCATCGCAACTTGGACTGATATGGTGAGATCCAGGGTCTTCATTTCCATCGTCCTGAAGTACGAATCTAGCCATGTGATTACAGGTGTCGAAGTAGAACATGGTAGAAACCACTTGATTACCGGTCATTAATGGATACTGTTAACAAGTGCGAGGGAAATCACCATTGATGTCAATGACTCCCAAGGTACTCTAGTACAATCTAATGAATGTGAATAAATGAGTTGAAGTTGAAAAATCGATGGAATATTCCAATCAGGGGCCAATTATGTGAACCAAATGTTGAAAGAGAGGAGACCTGCCATTGAGGCATGCAGGTTCCAAGGTACTGAATGATTTCTAAGTCTAAATCCTAGATAATGAGTTTAATTCGATAGGAAAAAGAATCGTCACAGAAGGGACTTAATTTATCCCTCATCAATGACACAAAATATGTAACAAATTTGAAGTAGATCAGGGTATGAAGTGGTTTGGAACTGACTAAGGGAAGCCTGACATGGTAGGAATTTGAGTACTGCAGATGGTCGACTTGATAGAAGGCTTATTTAGGTTGAACTTCTCTTGAACATGTGAATGACACGATAATTGTCTTGGCAACATTTGTAATGATCCCAAGCCAAATTATTTCTTGGAATCACTAACTACTACTAATTTATAGAGTTATTAACTGCATACAAGATTCATCAACATATGGAGATCACAATATATTCAAGATGTAGAAGCACAAGCAAAGATCTGACCTTTATTATGAGCAATATAAGCTCAAAACAATAGATGGTTGATCTGGCATAAACCTCATATGGTCGTACAAGGAATAGATATGAGCTTCTACAAAATGCTCCCGACAATAGAAAATAAGCCTCCAAAGGCTGGATATACAATGAAGACTGAATCAAGCGGATCTGAGTCATACTAATGCTCAACCTCCAAGATGGAAAGTGCCACATCCTGCTAGAATGCTGAAGCCCTCAATAATTCTGTCCTGCTACCAAAAGTGTCCAATCGTCCTGAGAAATATGCCAAATGATAGATCGGGCAACTGTAAGGATAACCCAGATGTCCAAATTCCCAAATCCACCCTCAAACCCCATAGATCTGAATTCTCCACTGAATGGTGCACCCCACTAGATGACTGAAACACTAGCTGGTTTGGCCCTGAGGAAGGAGGCCTCCAAATGCTCTGAAACTCTCCAAGAATATAGATCGGGCTATGAGAATCCCATGGGAGAAGTTTCAGACTTAGATCTCAAGCAGATCTCCCTAGATCTGAGTTTTACTGAATCACAGGACATCCCCTATGGCTCCAAGACGTCCCAATCTGTAGATAAATGTAGAATGATGATAACCCTCCAGAAAATCCCTCAAACTGATGGTCCTACCTCTGCAAACAAAACCCAACTGTCGGATTGGCCCCAGGCCCTTAGGATAAGCTGGATCAAACCTCCCTCTAGATGATGGTGTGCCCTTGCTGGAAACACAAGAACAATACAACCTGCTACCTTCTGAAAGCTAGATGGAGATGGGCTGAGACTAGAATGGTGTGGAGGAGTATTTCATCCCCAAGACCAAGCTACGGAACAAGGTGAGTGGATATTTCACCACTGAGTTTCTCACAAGGGTTTGTACAACAAAACCCCCAAACTGAATTCTCAAGAGCAATAGAAAATGCTAATCCAAAACCAGAATGAGTAATAGGTGCGCCCCAGCCTCTTACTTATACTTTTCCTTCTAATTCTCTGTTGAGTTAGGTTAACTCCCAGGGTTAATCTTCTATTCTTCTGTTGAGTTATCTTTTACTCCTTTATCCATTTCCTTTCTTAAGTCAACCTAAAAATATAACTTTTAACTTCTTGACTTTTCCCCCCCCTCGGTGTGAGACTATGACCTAGTGGGGGTGCCCAGGCCACTGAGTCTCCTCATAACCTCTCTAAGAGGTGGGGGGCATTACAGTCTCCCCTGCTTGAAATTGCTTGTCCTTAAGAAATTCCAAACTTGCTTCTCTAACCACGTGCTCCTGCTCCCAAGTGGCATCCTCAATGGATAAATCCTTCCACCTGATCAGATACTCCTTGATGCTTCGGTTTCAGAGCCTCTTCTCTCTAACTTCTAACACCTCCTTTGGAATCAAAACAAGTTGTCCCTCCTCACCCATGGGAGGCAATGCCTCAATAGGCCTGATGTGTTGACCGAGGGCTTTCTTAAGGCACGAGACATGGAAGACGTTGTGAATTTTGCTACCCTGTGGAAGCTCCAACTCATAAGCTACTGCCCCTATCCTCTTGCTGACTCTATAAAGTCCAAAGAAACGTGGCTGTAGTTTCTCTGCTCTGCTTCTTTTAATGGAGGCCTGCCTGTATGGCTGCAACCTCAAATAGACTAAATCGCCAACCTCAAAGGTACGATCAACTCTGTGCTTGTCTGCTTGGAACTTTTGTTGGTTTTGTGCCCTCTGTAAATGATCCTTCAATTCCCTGAGAATATCTTGGCTCTTCTGTATCCAATCCTGTACCATCGGAGCCCTGTTGTCACCAAATGCAATCTCCACAAATGATAAAGGATCATAGCTATATAAAGCTCTAAAGGGTGACATACCAATGGACATATGTTGGGTGGTGTTGTAGCAATATTCTTCCAAATGTAACCATCTGAACCATGCTTTTTGTTGTCCTGCTACGTAGTTTCTCAGGTAACCTTCCACCCATTTGTTGACTATCTCAGTCTGACCATCTGTTTGAGGGTGATAGATAGTACTAGGATTCAATGTCGTACCCACTAATCTGAACAACTCCTGCCAAAACGTACTCATGAATCTGCTGTCCCTGTCACTGATGATGGTTTTGGGTAGGCCGTGTAGTCTGAACACCTCTCTGAAAAATAATTCGGCCACC
>ML779668.1:930675-955030 GCA_009831015.1 Picea engelmannii
CCCCCCCCCCCCCATTTATGGCGAGTAACTCTTTATTTTTACTCAATATTAAGGAGGATAACATATGCTTTTAATACAAGTTCATCCTTCGAATGAGTGCCTCGAAGTGTTTTTAACAAACACTAGGAAGGAGTGGTTCAGTCCCATATGGGCCTTTCAATGCTTGTTTTACAACTCCAACGAAAGAAAACTCAATGGTTTTTCATATTTAGAGAGTCTAAAAAACACTTAAAGAGAACTCCATAATGTATTTTTCGTAATTTTGTTTGACGAGACCGAAAAAGAGATAATCTACCGCTCGTCAAATGTTTTTTCAAATACTTTTACGAGCATGAAAAGAACAAGGTCGCTCGGATATCTTTTCAGGTTTAGGGAGTTTGAAAAGAGCTTAAAGGATACTCCATAGGGTTTGTTTCTCGTATTACCATTACGAGTTTTAAATAAGTGATAAAAGGTTACTCAATTGGATTCTAATGGTTTCATGAGCGTGAGAAAGAATTAAGACCATGCTCTGAGTTTTTCCTTAAAAAAACTAAAATTATATATACATCATAAAAATACACAAAAATGACCAAAAAATAAAGGATCCATATCAAAAATCTGGTCCTCATATCTCTCAACATGCAATAGAGACACTTTGCAAAGTTCATTAGGTTTAGGGGATAGGTAAAAATATTTAAAAATTGATTTAATTTAAAATTAAAATTGTAAAATGAATAATATAGGTCCAAAGTAGTCCATTTACCATTTCATTTGCATTTTTACCAAAATAGTGCCAATAACCCCCCATTTTCCTCCAAATTTCAAGTGACATTTCTGGAGAACCCGATGGATGATTTCTCGAGCTGCTTCTATGAAGTAGGTATTCTTCTTCCCTGCTCTCTTTTCATGGTTGAATTTTTCATTTTTAATGGTTCAATTTTGAGTTATGGGCAATTTTTTATAGGTTATTGCACTTTGAGATCGTTGCAGGCTCACCCTATCGTGAACTGCGATGATCCCAAATCATCACAGGGGGTCCAAAACTGGGGTGCGATGACACCACCTTGTGGAAAAGAGAGTCCCTATGATGACCACAACTCAAAATTTAAAAAGAGAGAGTTAGGAAAACCCCAAAATTTGAAATTTCGATGAACCTATTCAACTTTTAAGGTTGTTTGGCAGGTTTTCATCAGTCATAATGCTTGAGTGGTGGGAACATGAGCACAAAGAAGAATATTACTTTGTCGGGAATGACCCTAGCACTTTCATGGCACTCCGGGAGTGTGGATTGCTCAAAATTTTCAAATTTCAGGGCATGAGATCCCAATTGAGGCTATTGGAGTACTTAGTCCACATGTGGGACACCAATGAACAAGATTTTCATGTGGGTGTGCATACACTCACCTTAGATGTGGGTGGGATTCTAGGTGTCACTATAAAGATGCAGAGGTGGTGGAGATCCCATGGATTATTACGTAGCGCATCACTGTACACCTGGTACAAAGAAGCATAGTGGAAAGGTTGCCATAAAGGATGTCTGATATTTTCCTTTGAGGACTATCCTCTATACTATCACTCAGATGGCAGGGAGTGTGGCTCCTCACATGGATTTACAAAGCCACTTTCAGTACGCTATCGAGTGTATGGAGACCCGAGTGTTCAATTGGTGCTAGGGTATTCTAGAAAATGTGAAGAAACAATTGACAAAGTGTAGGACCGGTCAATTGAAACAATTCGAGTATGGATCTATTTTGGTATCCTTCTTCTTAGAGAGGGTTCCCGTTCTATGATTACATCATGTGGAATGGGGAATACCCGCTCCACAGGATCCTCAGATGAAAATATGGGTATATTTGATTGAACATCATGGTGGTGTGCCAATCATCACATATGATCAAGATTTCTTTCAGTGGCTGATGGATCATCTTATCATGGTGGATAACTATGCATATTCTGGAACCGACTTCCATGGATATCTTGAATTGGCACTACCTGAGGGTTCCCAGTGGGGAGAGTTAGGTAAGAAGGATTTTTTTCAATATATGTTGTTTCTGGTATTTTAATTTTAATTTTTTTTTGTTATTTATCCGAGACTAATCAAGTGCTCTCAACAATGCAAATTTGGCACCATTTACACCTTGAGGATCATCTCCTATCCAGAGACATGGAGAGATAGGCACAATGGTGGGTCAAGGGGTGGCTACTGAGGATCTTGAGGAGATAAAAGAGAACCTTGAGGGGTTGACCATGAACATCTCATACATCACGGTGGACGAGTTACCCCGATGCTACCAACGCCATACAGTTGGCGTATCAACATCCATTCATCGATTGCTCCATCGAGTGGCATAGGAAGTCATTTGTTATAGCAAGAAACATCCTTGATGCATGTCTATATGAATCCATGTGCTTCAACATTTTGACATTTTGGTCTCTGGAAAAACACTTTTTTTTTGTAACTTTTGATGTTATAATATAAAGTTCCTACCGTCTTACTTGTATTTTAAATGTGTGTTTGGATTTATAAATGGTGAAAATGTCCTTCTAACACATAACTAGCCAATGCATATTTTAATGTGTTTAGATATCTCAGAATATGTTGATATTCAATATAATCAAAATGTCTTTCCAAGAGGTGAATTCTTAAGTATACTCGTAACAATGTAGGACTTCGTATGGAATAAACATTACTCAATTGTAGCACCACTAGTTGTGAATCAAGACGTACAAGAAGATGACGGATGCCAAATGAAATGTCGTTAGTTAATAAATCAATAGCTTCACTTTATTCCACGACATTATTAGTTGCACGACCAAGTAAAACATCGTGTATATTGATCGACTCATTCGTAGGTGCATAGATTTCCCATGCAGTAGACTCTAGGTTTTGAGTACTGCGACTAGAACCATTGGAAAAGATTATATAGAGTAGCGAGGAAGATGGAATATGGAAACCAAGAACAAGGAAAGGTAAGAAGATTAAAGGTAGAACAAAAAAGGAAAAAAACATACTAGAGTATGATACACTAAAAATACAAAGAACTCATGAAAATAATATTTTAAGCATAGAACTTCAAGTAAATCCCATTTCCGGGTTCACCCAAAGGAATTCCATCATAATCCACCAACTCATACGACCCTTTCTCCAAAAATAATTTAACGATGTAAGCGCCACGCCTCATGGGCTCGAATTTATCGACCCCTAATAAGTCACGATCTTTTTTGTAAAGGAGACCTAAATCACCCTCAGAAAAAACAGGCGGTTTGATAGGCTTGTCATATTGAGCTTTGACACGTTTCTTCTGAGTTTCTATGACTAATGCATCATCACAATGAGCATCGTATAATTTCTTCAAATACAAGAGAATTCTTCTTTGGTTGAGGTGTTAGGAAGAAGTTCAACAACTAGTTTCAAAGATGGGATTTCACATTCAATCGACATAATAGCTTCAATACCATACACTAACTGGAAAAGTGTGAACCCTGTGATAGATTTAACGGACGTCCGATAGGCCCATAATTCCGAAAAGAGCATTGTGTTCTAGCTTGAATTTTGAATTCCTACCATCCATCAAAGCATGGTGGTTAGAAATTTGTTGATTGCTTCAACTTGGCCATCGGACATTGGATAGTAAGGGGTTGAGTTTTCATGTTGAAAACCCAACTTATTGGTAAGTTCAGACATCATGAAATTTTT
Organism: Picea engelmannii; assembly: GCA_009831015.1. NCBI lineage: Eukaryota > Viridiplantae > Streptophyta > Pinopsida > Pinales > Pinaceae > Picea > Picea engelmannii. Next base: position 934,355 of record ML779668.1, read on the forward strand.
CTTTGAGAACGTCGCAGACTCACTCTATCGTGAACTACAAAAATCTCAAATTGTCGCGGGGGGTCCACATCTAGGGTGAGACGATGATGCACTGTGGAAGAGAGAGCCTCTGCAACGACCACAACTCAAAATTTAAAAAGAGAGATAGAGTTAGGAAAACTCCCATATTTGAAATTTTGATGAACCTAATCATCTTTTAATGTTGTTTGGTAGGTCTTCATCGATCATAATGCTCTAGAGGAGGGAACGTGAGCATGAAGAATAATATTACTTTGTCGGGAATGAACTGGGCACTGTCATGGCACTCCATGAGTGTGTCTTTCTCAAAATTTTCAATGTTCATGGCATGAGATCCCAATTGAGGCTATTGGAGTAATTAGTCCACATGTGGGACATGAATGAACAAGATTTTCATGTGGTTGTGCATACACTCATCTTAGAGATTAATAATTTACTTATTGACTGGATTATCTCATCAAGGATCCCATGTGTCACTATCAGGAAGCAAAGGTGGTGGATAACCCATGAATTATTACGTAGCGCATCACTGAGCACTTGGTACAGAGAATCATAATGGAAAGGTTTCCATAAAGGATGTCTGATATTTTCCTTTGAGTACTATCCTCTATACTATCACTTAGATGGCAGGGAGTGTGACTCCTCACATGGCTTTATAAAGCCACTTTCAGTATGCTATCGAGTGTATGGAGCCCCGAGTGTTCAATTGGTGCGAGGGTATTCTAAAAAACATGAAGAAACAATTGACAAAGTGTAGGGCCAGTCGATTTAAACAATTCAAGTATCGCTCTATTTTGGTATCCTTATTCTTAGAGAGGGTTCCCATTCTGTGACCACATCATGTGGAATGGGGAATACCCACTCCATAGGATCCTTAGATGAAAATATGGGTATATTTGATGGCACTTCATGGTGGTGTGCCAATCGTCACACATGATAAAGATTTATTCCAGTGGCTGAGGGATCAACTTATCATGGTGGAGGACTATGCATATGCCAGAACTGACTTCCATGGAAATCCTGAATTGGCACTACCTAAGGTTTCCTAGTGGGGAGAGATAGGTACGAAGGATTTTTTTCAATATATGTTGTTTTTGGTATTTTAATTATAAAATGGTTTTTTATTTATCCGAGACTAATCAAGTGATCTCAACAATGCAGATGTGGCTCCATTTAGGCCTCTAGGATCATCTCCTATCCAGAGACATGGAGAGATAGGAGCAGTGGTTGATCGAGGGGTGGCCACTCAGGATCTCGAGGAGATCGAATAGAACCTTGAGGGTTTCACCATGAACATCCTAGACATCATGGTGGATGAGTTACCTCTATGCTACCAACACCATACAACTAGCGTATCAACATCCATTGGTCGACTTCTCAGTCAAGTGGCATGGGCAGTTGTTTGACATCCTTGATGCATGTGTATATGAATCCATGCGCTTCAACATTTTGACATTTTGGTCTCAGGACAAATACTTGTTTTTGTAACTTTTGAAGTTATAATATAAAGTTCCTACCGGATTACTTGTATTTTAAATGTGTTTGTATTTATAAATGCTTCAAATGTGTGTCTAAAACATAATTAGCCAATGCATATGTTAATGTTTTTAGATATCTCGGAATATGTTGATATTCAATATAATCAAAATGTCTTTTCAAGAGGCGAATTATTAAGTATACCCGTAACAATGTAGGAATTCAAGTGGAATAAATGTTACTCAATTGCATCACCACTAGTTGTGAATCAAGACATACAAAAAGATGACAAATGCCAAATGAAATGGAGTTAGTTAATAACTGAATAACTGCACTGTATTCCATGATACTATTAGTTGGATGACCAAGGAAAACATCATTTAGATTGATCGACTCATTCGTAGGTGCATAGATTTCCCATGCAACAGACACTAGGTTTTGAGTACTGCAACTGGAACCATCAACAAAGACAATATAGGGTAGCGAGGAAGCTGACATCTGGAAACCAAGCACAAGGAATGGTAAGCATCCTAAAGGTAGAACAAAAAATGAAAAAATCACAATAGAGTATGATACACTAAAAATGAAAAGCACTCATGAAAAAAATATTTTAAGCATATTACTTCTTCAAGTAAAGCCCATTTTTGGGTTCACCCAAAGGAATTCCATCATAATCCACCAAATAATAATCCCCTTTCTCCAAAACTTGTTTAACGATGTAAGGGCCATGCCACATAGGCTTGAATTTATCGACCCCTAATAAGTCACGATCTTGTTCGTAAAGAAGAACTAAATCATCCTCAGAAAAAAACACATGGTTTGACATGCTTGTCGTATTGAGATTTGAAACATTTCTTCTGAGTTTCTATGATGAATGTGGCATCACGACGAGTCTCGTCTAATTGCATCAAATACAAAAAAAATTCTTGTTCGGCTGAGGTGTTAGGGAGAAGTTTGACAACTATTTTCAAAAATGGGATTTCACATTCAATCGACATAATAGCTTCAATACCATACACTAACTGAAAAGGTATGAACCCTATGACAGATTTAACGGACGTCAGATAGGCCCATAATGCTGAAAATAACATTGTGTGCTATCTTGACTTGTGAATTCCTACCATCCGTCGAAGCATGGTGGTTAGAACTTTGTTGATTGCTTCAACTTGGCCATTGGCCTGTGGATGGTAAGGGGTTGAGTTTTCATGTCGAAGACCCAACTTATCGGTAAGTTCAGACATCATGAAATTGCACTTTGAGATCGATGCAGGCTCACCCTATCATGGACTACGACGATCCCAAATCATTGTAGGGGTTCCACGACTAGGGTGAGAAGACGTCGCACTATGGAAATGAGAGCCCCTATGACGACCACAACTTAAATTTTAAAAAGAGAGATAGAGTTAGGAAAACCCACAACTTTGAAATTTTGATGAACCTAATCATATTTTAATGCTTTTTGGCAATTTTTCATCGATCATAATTCTTGAGTGGAGGGAACGTGAGCACGAAGAAGAATATAACTTTGCCGGGAATGACCTGGGCACTTTCATGGTACTCCAGAAGTGTGTCTTGCTCAAATTTTTAAAAGTTTAGGGAATAAGATCCCAATTGAGGTTATTGGAGTACTTAGTACTTAGTACTTAGTATTAAAATGTAGAACAAAAAACGAAAAAATAATAGTAGAGTGTGATAAACTAAAGATACAAAGTATTCATGAAAAAAATATTTTAAGCATATTACTTCTTCAAGTAAAGCCCATTTCTAGGTTCACCCAAAGGAATTCCATCATAATCCACCAACTCATAATCCCCTTTCTCCAAAACGCGTTTAACGATGTAAGGGCCACACCACATGGGCTCGAATTTATCAGCCCCTAATAAGTTACGATCTTGTTTGTAAAGGAGAACTAAATCACCCTAAGAAAAAACATGCGGTTTGACAGGATTGCCGTATTGCGTTTTGAAACGTTTCTTTTGATTTTATATGACTAATGCGACATCACATCGAGGCTCGTCTAATTACATCAAATACATGAGACTTTCTTCTTCGATTGAGGTGTTAGAGAGAATTTCGACAACTAGTTTCAAAGATGGGATTTCACATTCAATCGCCAAAATAACTTCAATACCATACACTAAATGGAAAGGTGTGAACCCTGTGACAGATTTAACAAATGTCTGATAGGCCCATAATGATGAAAAGAGCATTATGTGCCAACTTGACTTGTGAATTCCTACCATCCGTCAAAGAATTGTGGTTAGAACTTTGTTGATTGCTTCAACTTGGCCATTGGCCTATGGATAGTAAGGGGTTGAGTTTTCATGTCAAAGACCCAACCTATCGGTAAGTTTAGACATCATGAAATTGAGAAAATGGAACCATGGTCAGTGACGATGGCTTGAGGGACACCGAACCGAGTGATGATATGATTGAATATGAACAACATTGGAGTTTTCCCGTTATTATCAAATGTAGGTGTTGGCATAGGGGCAGACCCAAGGTTCAACGCTACAAAAGTGCACCAACAAAACCCTAACTATTGGCCCTTTCGGCAACACCTGTGAAGCAGATGAAGTCTCACCCGAGGTCGAGGCAGGGGTGGTTGCAAGACCCAGGTGTCTGCATCCTTATCTGGGACATAGATATGTGATTATATTGCTTACATAACACCTAACATTGATTATTCATCAATATTCAACCCTTATTATACTTCGCAGATAGCACAGAGCATCGCAATATTCACTTAGATATAAGGTAATTTAGCACTTAGCAACAGTAAAACAGGTCAGATATAGTAGATCAGAACTAAGCATATTCATACATATCAGATATACTTATTCATATACATCTATTGAAGCACAAATCATAAGTAGACCTATCTAAATATATCAAAGCACTTAGCCAAAGAAGAGATAAACACATCAAGTCAAAGCATAGAGAATAACACACAGATTTATGTGGTTCACCCCCACCCTGGGGCTACATCCACCAACTCTTCTTCTTTATTAGAGCCTCCAATCGATTACAGGCACAAATCCACCAAAAACCCTTCCTCTCATAGGACAAAAGATTTGCGCAGCTTGCTAGATCCTTCTTCCTTGCGCTTATAGCACAAAGCCTTCTATAACTTCTACAAAAGATTGCACTTAGATTTGTAAACCTTCTACAGTCATGAACATAGCACTTACATATACTATTATCATGTATCTTACATCACGCAGATAAACCCCCTCCCCCCTTCTACTAGATTCCTATATGTTTATTTATGCATTACAAAAGTGGGCCTAAATGTGGGTAAACCCACAGGCCGACATCCCTTTCCCATTACATTGTCCCAAAACCCAAAAAGGGACCCGAACGTGGGCCGAGATCCCTTGATATCTTCTTCGTCTGGTGCTCCATCTTCGACGGGCTGTCGAAGTCCCAAAAATTATTAAATATGACCAAGTAACTTCAAAACTTGGTCAAGGGCCAACAAGCCCCCAACACTCACCTGTGACTTGTCCTGAGTCACTCTGGTCTGAGAAATTTTTCTTCGAATGCCTCGATATTGGCTCAAGCTTCTTCGACTTGATGCAGTGCAACAAAATATTGTTCAGTGAACTCCTAGATGAGTGCATCATCGACTGGTCCCTCTAGGCATTGTTCTACTGTACTCACAACTTGTTCAAGTTCTACTCCTTGGTTTTAAACTTCGGTGAACAGTTGGCATGCCTTTTCTTTCACTAGTTGAATTCGTTGAGAGACTTCCATTACTTTACTATGAAGCATGTGTACCTACTGCTGGGTCATGCGTTGCTCTGGAAACCTCTTCATTCTCTCGACTAGTGACAAGGCCTTTAGCTGCGCTTGTAACGTGTCTGCCTGATGCTTTGTTTGTTGGAGCTGCGACTCTAATGCCTGTAAATACGGATTTTATGTGAGTTTTTCATATGTTTGACCGCTTCTAGAGCTCATCTTCTTGTATTCCAAAGCGAAGGCTTTTAATCGGTCAACTGCGCTGCGGGAAATTGCCTCTCTTAGATCTCTTATTTCTTGAGGGGTCTTGGGCACAGTGCGAAGTTACAGGTCTACGATGTGTTGTTGAAGCTACTGGATCACTCCTTCTAGTTGTGCTACCTACTGTGGGACTCGTTCTTCTATCTGGACTTCGATGAATGTCATAGAGAGAAGTGATCTTTGAATTCGTTCCTCTACTTTGAGTTTCTCTGTGAGCAACTGTTCCTTGTCTTGTTGTAGTGTTGCTTTCTCTTCCTCCCACTTTAATTGAATATCTAGAAGATCTTCCTATGCTTGTGCCAAAGCTTGGGTGGCTTGTACTGTCTCTTCCTGAGCTCGTCGAAGGTGAGCTTCAACTTTATCGACGATCTGGTGCAATTGGGATGGCTCATCTTTTGGTTATTTTGTTCAACTTGTTGAGGGCGCAATAGAAAATGCATGACTGGATTGTAGTGCCTGCTGCACCTCTTGAAGTTCACCCTTGATTCGGCTGAATAAATCCTCCTAATTCACTTCTTTCTTTTCTGCGATCTCCAGTGAAGTGTCATTCAATGCAGTGACTAAGAATTCAAAGTCGTCTAGGGTGAAGGTAGTCTTAAATGTAGTCCTGGTGGATTTAGCTTTCTTCCAGGATGAAGGCTTTGGTGGGGTAATCTTCCTTTTCTTTGATGGATCCTCCTCCTCTCTAGGTGGAGTAACTTTGCCTTTGTTTTGCTTGGCTTCTGTGCCACCTAGATCTCCACCATCATCTCCCTGCTCAGGTGAGATCAAACTGGTCTTCGTCGATGTGCTATGGACATCATGTAATTCATCATCTTTCTTCAAATTTCTTGGTCCAGGTGTGTCCGATATAGTTTCAGGACTATCCATGTTGGACATCTCTGCGGGGTTCGCTGGAACAAGGAGGTCCGCCGACCATTACTTGGTAATCTCGTCCTAGTCATCTTCTGTCAACTTGTAATATGACTGGAGCTATTGTTTATGCTCATCAACGCACACTGTAATATAGGTGAAGTGGTGGTCCATGTTGAATTTCATTAAGGGTATAAACCTATGAAGTGTGTTCGGGGTGATGCATGGTATAGACTGTATTGCGATCTTCAACTAGTTGTAATAGGTGTGGAAGACGAAATTGGACTTCCACTAGTTTTTCATGTCGCTGGAATACCACAGTGTACATAACTTCACGACCAGTGTTTCGAAGGGTTCGATATCTGAGAAAGTGGCACCTTCTGGTAGCTCCTAGGCAATGAAAGCGATCAGTATGAGAAGCCAACTAAAGTGGAACTCATACCCTTGGTATTGTGCTTCTTTGCAATCAAGCTCTAGTTGATTGAAAAGTTTTTGTGTCTAGTTCATCTGTAGTCCCTCTACGCACTTCCCTACGAGGTTGACCATGAATTCGGTTACTTGAGTTGGTCGATTCTTGCAAACTAGCTTGCCTGCAATTAGCTGACAGGAAAGGCGCACTGCGCCACTCTATATAGAGGCTGCCTTGTAGCCTCGTGTGTCCTTCTCGACATCACCATAAGTTTCTTTAATTCTTTGCGCTAATGTTCAGTCTAAGGTATTTCTAGGGTAGAACTCCTGTGGGTCAGGGCCTTGCATACTAAGCCCTGTGATACGATTGATCAAGGTCATATCTACAGTGATGCATCAGTTCAGCCATAGGTATCCGTCGTGATAGCATGATAGTAGTAACTTTACACATGCATTCACTTCTTGATGTCATTCAAAGTGTAGAATCTTCATCATGTTGAGAAGCGTGGATTGCGCGAGATTCTCGGTCCATGACTGTAGGGTGATCTTGGAATTCTTGCCTTTAGTCCTGGTTAGATACTTGTGCAGGGAGAGCATGCTGTAAGCCTTACGGTCGACAAGGTTGAAGTCACTAAACTTCAATGTTGCAAGCTTATCGTGGTCAGAATGAACCTCTTTCGGAAGGTACGTAGTGATCAAAGTATACTCGAAGTCTTGAGGGACACTGTCATGGTTGATGGCTCCACTGAGAGGTGGTAGGTAAGCTGACATAATGTGCGGAATAAGCTTGGAGTTCGTAATGTCGTCTTTGTGATTTTTTCTTATCGCTGTCGTGGTTCTTAAAGTTCCTGCTCCATGAGCAGTTGAGGGAGAATCTTGGACTCCTTCTGTTGAGGATGCTTGCACTCCTGCAGACATCCTTCTTTCCGACATGACTCTCTCATTCATTAAGTCAATCAAAACTTCTTTGACTACTTTCTCTACGGCGTTGAGCTTGTACGACATACAAGCTTGGGGTCAATTACATCGGGTGTGAACTGAATTCAAAGACTGCAATGAAGGGTATAGGAAAAAGGTGATGATCAGAGTGCAAAATAATCTCAGGCTGTGGGATCAAATTCTTAGTTAGAAAAAAGTATTCTCAGTGCGTGGTGTGGCGGACTAAGTAAGAAACTTAGCAACGGTCTTCTTGCAATGGGTATGAGGCATCATTAACTCATGTTCTATCCGTTATGGTGCAGTTTGACAGTCTAGTGGTGAACCATCAATGCTTTTCGACTCATTTGAAGAAGCAGTCGAATGGTTATATCAACTTCCAATGGCTATATTTCTTCACCTCGACGAAGTGGCCTATGTCGTTGGTCTGATATCTCAACGAAGTTCAATTTCTACAAGTTTTCCATTCTGCGAGGTTCCCTTTGGAATATTTTGTAGCCTGTCAATCTTAGCTCTCTTTTTACTTATCTTCCTATCCTTCTTTCCAGTGAGCTTCGTCTCAATGATTCTCTTCCCATTCTGATTCTTATTTTCCTTGGACATAGTCACTTCGTGCTACTGAGATTCTTTCCTAAGACTTAGGGATAATACTTCTTCTATATTTGAGAGAGATACTGCAATCTTCCATGAGTCCTCTAGTGCTCTTACAACTTTGACATCTGGGCTCCGGGTGGAAAATAGCTTCGATTTGTTCTCATGTTCTTCAATCAACTACACGATCCTTCTGATCATGAAATATGTTAACTCTTGTCTTTGTTGTTCTAAAACCTTTTCTTCTTCCTTCTTTCTAGCTTGATCTCTCTCAATCCAAGGTTTTCCAAGTAACATAGTAAATGGGGCGTTGTCCTCAATAAACTTGATAATCTCAAAATCCTCCTCTGTCGAAGTCCCATTAGCATTCATAGATATATGAGTTAGCCTTCCACATAGGTTCACCAATTTTCATCTAAGTAGCCCTATTCCTCTTAATGAAGGGATCATAGCAGGCCTTCCTATAGATTCCCAAGTTCTCTCTGGCATAATGTTCACTGGTGTTTCTTCAATAAGAACGCAGTCAATGTCAAAGTTCCATATTCTTACTCTGATGCATTATTTTTCTTTAAATATCTCTGATAACCTAAAATGTCGGTGGTCATTCAAGGTGTCTTTCATATGTTGTAATACCTTCTCAGAATATTTTTGGAATTTATCTATTTTTGGAGATGCCTTAGGGTTTTCTTCATTCAGATTCATTCTTTCAAGATTAGCAATCATTCTAGGGCAATCCAATACTTCATGGTCCAAATATTTGCAACAAATACAACTAGATATTCCACCAGGGAATTCCTTAGCAAGATGTCCCGGTCTTCTACAACTGTAACATAGGGTTAATCCTCTCTTCCTTTTAAATGATCCCCATCCTTTTCTGTACTATGCACTAGGATCATGGTAACTAGCTTGCAAAACATTCTTTTTAGGATCCTGCATCCATTTGTTAGTCCAAACATTCTTTCTATGCATAGGTATAACATATCTATCACTGTACTTATCAGATCTATTCATATCAAGCTTTCTTTCATCTATCAGAGCCCTATTTTTCAAGCTAGGACATAATCTATCAAACATACCTAGATCCATACTCTAGAAACAATTTTTTTTCTCACTTATTGTACTTTTGCAGAGCACAAAGATTACAGATCTAAATTTTTTTGACTATTCTTACCTTTATCAGAGCATAGAGCGTTCATATATCACTTCTTTTCTTTAGATCTATCCTTCCTTCTTTAGCATAGATTTTTTCAAATAAAGTGGATTACTGTGCACTAGGGAACATATCGACGCACAGAGCTTCCATAGTTTCAGGATGAATCTTTGCACAAAACTTCTTCTTCCTCAGTTCCTAGCAATCACAGTTTGAGGTCCCGAAAATGGAACCATTGTTGGCACAGGGGCAGACCCAGGGTTCAACGCACCAACAAAACCCTAACTACTGACCCTTTCGGAAACACCTGCGAAGTATATGAAGTCTCACCCAAGGTAGAGGCAGGGGTGGTTGCAAGACTCAGGTGTCTGCAACCTTAGCTGGGACACAAATTTTTGATTATATTGCTTACAGAACACTTAGCATCGATTATTCATCAATATTCAACCCTTATTATACTTCGCAGATAGCACAGAGCATCACAGTATTCACTTATATCTAAGGTAATTTAGCACTTAGAAACAATAAAACAAGTCAGATATAGTAGATTAGCACTAAGCATCTTCATACATATCAGATCTACTTATTCATATACATCTATTGAAGCACAAAGCATAAGTAGACCTATCTAAATATATCAAATCACTTAACCAAAGTAGAGATAAACACATCAATTCAAAGAACATAGAATAACACACATATTTACATGGTTCACCCCCACTCCGGGGCTATTTCCACCAACTCTTCTTATTTATTAGTGTCTCCAATCGATTACAGGCACAAAGCCACCAAAAAACCTTCCTTGCATAGGACAAAAGATCTGCGCAGCTCGCTAGATCCTTCTTCCTTGCGCTTACAGCACAAAGCCTTCTATAACTTCTACAAAATCTTGCACTTATCTCTATAAACCTTCTACAGTCATGCACATAACACTTACATAGACTATTAGCATGTAGCTTACATCACACAGATAAAAACACCCCCTTCTACTAGATGCCTAGATGTTTATTTATACATTACAAAAGTGGGCCTAAACGTGGGTAAACCCATGGGCCAACATCCATTTCCCATTACATTGTCCCAAAACCCAAAAAGTGACCTAAAAGTGGGCCGAGATCCCTTGCTCTCTTCTTCGTCTGGTTCTCCATCTTCAACAAGTTGTCGAAGTCCCAAAAATGGTAAAATATGACCAAGTAACTTCAAAACTTGGTCAAGGGCCAATAGTAGGCATCACCTCGGCCCATTTAGTGAAATAATCCACATCTACAATAGTGTATCCATGCCCCCCAATTGAGTGAGGGTTACATTTCATGAATTCGACGCCCCATTTAGCAAATGGACCAACAAAAACTACATGGTAAAGAGGAGCAGGATGTGATCGAATCTTATTGTTATATGTTTGACAAGCATGGAATTTCTAAACGATAGTAATGAAATCCTTAAACACCAAAGAACATAAATAACATATGACTTCCACATGCTCCGGAATGATAGTCATTTAAATCTTTCTCAGCTTCATCATAGGTTAGACATCATTGAAATATAGAATCAATACCACGATGGTAAAGGGTATCACCGAGAATAATATATTGATGGGCTTGATACCGAATTCAACGACGATCTACACGAGAAATATCCGGCCATAAATTTTTGTTCTAGAGGTAAATGATAATGTCTCCATACCAGATATCGTCTGAATTGATCAGAAAGATAGACTCATCAGGAAAAGAATCTTCTTCCACATTTTATGTCTTAGTGGAGGGAAGTTCATATATCAATTTGGTTAAAACCAAAGATTTCTTTGACTTGGCTTTCTCAAACTCCAAATCACACTCCTCGAGAATCACTATCCATTTGGAGTATTTTCCCGCCAACATTTGTCGCCTAAGGATATGTTGCACAGGGTTTCAATCCGAAATAATTGTGGTTTTGCACAATAAGATATAATGATGAAAACATTGAAGAGCTTGAACAACTACCAGGGCCAATTTCTCCACATGCATTTATTTGGTTTTGATGGTCGTGAGACTCCGACCCAAATAGTAAATAACATTTTCTTCATGTGAATAATACTCTTAGACTAGAACCATGGCTATGGTATATTTCAAAGAAACCAAGTATAAGAAATAATCTCGACTATAATCAGGGAGAAATCAAAGTGGTGTACGGGTTAGAGCAAGTTTCAAAGCTTCAAAGGATTTGTTGGCAGCATCATCCCATACAAAATCATGACCCTTATTAAGAAGTCAAGTGAAACCTTTTGTTATTTCATCATAATTGTGAATGAATCGACGTAAAAAGTTTGTCTTCCCTTGCAAACTTTGGAGTTGGCGTAAGGTGGAAGGAGGAGGCAAATTGAGAATAGCTTCAACCTTCAAAGGGTCCACCATGATCCCATGCATAGAAACGATAAAGCTGAGTAGTCGTCCATAATCCACAAAAAAAACAAATTTGTGTGGATTCAATCATATGCGATAATATCGACATGGTAGGAAAATGGCACGTAAGTGTGTCGGGTGATCTTGACGATGCATGGAATGTGCCGACAAGTCATCTACGTAAGGTTGTACAATGTGCTTAATCTCATGAAAAGAATAATACATAGCACATTGAAAAGTCACACTAACATTCTTGAGACCAAAAGGGATTTTACAATATGCAAAGGTACCCCAAGGGGAAATAAAAGAAGTCTTATGTTGATCCACGGGTAAAATATTGATTTGATTATAGCCGAAGAATCCATCCATCACGAAAAATATTTCACTCCTCCCACAATCGTCAACGATTTGGTCGACGAAAGGGGTTGGATAATTATCTTTGGGACAAGCCTTGTTGATATCCCTATAATCAACAAAAACAAGGATAGTGACTTGTTTCTTCATAACCAGAACAATATTGGACACCCAATCAGTCAAAGCTGCTGGGTAAAAAAACCATCTTTAATATTTTTTTCAACTTCGAGTTTGATCGTAGCAGCTTTTCTTGGATGTACTGGGAGAATTATTTGTCGAACAAGTTTAGCATCCGGGTATGTCTTAAATTCATGTACAACAATATCTAGATTGATTCCAGGAATTTATTTGTAACTTGATGCAAAAACATCACAAAATTCTTGGAAAAGAGCCTTGTAAGTTCATATCTCATCAGGAGAACATGAGGCACCGATATCAACATTTTCCACTCTTCCAGGATTAATCAAAATATCTAGGGGGATGGTAGGTGAAATATTACCCAAGTTCCCTTCATACAAAACATCTCATATTGGTTCAAAAACTAGGGGAATAGTAATGACTGTAGACATATTCAAAATCTGTTGGTAACTCTCGATAGTCTCAGGTTGCAGGAAGAGGATAGAACGATGGTGCCCATCATCCCATGGGGTGTCTTCCATGGAAATAAATGTCATGATAATTTCATCGGTGTGAAATACCACGTGAAACGAATCAGGAGACGTATCTAAATGAGAATGAGGAGAAGGAGTTGTCGATTGAATAGCTTGATAAGCCAATTGTACCGGACTTAAAGGAATTCGGTCGTCATAATGAAGAAAATCGTCCAGGTTAGGTACTATCCAAGGGTCATAAGAATCATGTTTTTTTCTAACACTGGTTGAAATCATGTTAATAGAAGCGACAAAAGGAGGAGGAATATCAGTTGGTGGGATAGGAAAAGTGCCCAGTAACGAGGAATCCTTTAAAAGACCCATACTGTGTAACATGCCCACTACCTATAATAAAAAAAATTCATTGTTTTCTCAACAATGAGAATCCCCGATTCACAGGTCTTCTATTTACCTACCCGACTCTCCATACATAACTGGGGTCTTATGCCCATTTTCCATCGGGATTTCGGGGTTTACGATGTCGAAATACCCGTATCCCCAAGACTCGCAATTCCCCGAATCGTGATGCGCCCTTTTCACGATAGCCCTCCGGCTATAGGCTTCGAACCATAGGACCGTTAACCTACGACCACGGTCTCACCCCGTCGGGGCTATGAGAATCCTAATGATACAAAACACTTACCCGTGGGTCTCCTGATCTCTCGAACGCCGATTCTCCATGAGGCTGACAACTGTCTCCCACTACGGCTCTTCCTTCAGCCCGCTATGCTGAAAGTTGTTCCCCACTGATCGGGGTTTCGTGGATCGTGATTTCAAGGTGCACGAATCACTTGTCACTGGGATCCCCGATATCCCGATGAACTCCAAACGTCGATGGACTTACTCCTTATCGGGACTACCTCCGATGGCGCAGATCTCTGCCACACGTCCTCTAATATGAATGGTATCGATTTCCTTCGGGGTTTGGGACTCGAAAGGTCTCAAGTTCCTTGTCCTCAGGAACTCCGATATGCCGATTCCTGACTCTGCCTAGATTGCTGACACCCGTCCTCCACTATTTCCACCTATGGGCCACACGACTCTTCTATCGGAATTTTCTCCGATGGCGCGGATCTTTGACTCCTCGAGATATACTAACACGCGTCCTCCAAAATGAACGGTTCAGATCTTGTCGCAAAATCGTGGATCGCGATTCCGTGTGACAAGATTTTTGTGTGCTCGAAAACTCTGATTCTCCTATGCTGGACTCCTTTGGATCTCCTGACACGCATCCTCAACTATGGATAGCTTAGATCCTCTCGTGGCTTCGCCACTCGCAACTTAGAGCATCCAACTTTTGGACTCCTACCCCGCGAACCTCCAAGCTCACGAGATCCTTGGATCTCTGCCACCTGTCCTCCTCGAATGGACGGCTCTGATCCTCTCATGTCTTCGCCCATATTCATGAGGCTTAACCCTTGTTTATCTCCCTATAGATCTAATGAATGTTGGGTTCCCTAGCTAGGATCTGACGGTTGAGATCGGTCCCAATGCCACGCCCTTTCCTACTGCTCTTTGGACGTGGAAAAACTAACGGTCCAGGTGTTCTCATGGAGTCTGGGGATCTACGATTCAGATTTCCTCTCTATTCACGAAGATAGAGGGAAAAGGTTTAAAGGCACTTAACACCCTCGTTTACTCCCTCAATTCATTGATCGTGAATGACCTTAGACTCTCCGACAGGGTCTCATCCGTTGATCAATACTTATCCCTACGCTGCTACATCGGGATTTAAGAGGGTCGTTCCTCTTTATACAGGGTTGTTAAGACTTGTGTGTTCAAGTCCCTTTTTTGGGTCCTTTGTGAACCTTTCTAGGGAGGATATCTTTGTGAAGAGATCTGTACTGGGTATCCCTGAGATAGATAAAGAAAGCAACTTCCCGAGAACGGTCTGGGAACCTAACTTAGTTCAATCTAAGCATAAATACAATTGCTTCATCCATGCACATCATGCGTGGTTTCCTCTGTTATGAGAATATATCTATTCATTCTCATCAAACACTGCACCGACATTATTACATAGAAATCATTCATAATTTGACAGTTCTATGAGAATATATATGCATATACTAGTCTATGAATTTCAAGATGCAATATATATATAAAACACTTATCAGAAATAACACCCGAAGTGGGTGCGACTACTGAGAGGGGTGCTCGTTTCCACCCAAATGTAGGCTCAGTGACTCCCAAAGGATTTACCACTATCCACCCCCGAGCTGAGACCACGATGCTTTGAGAATGCATCTCTCTGTCTGCCAATGACCATGAGCGAAGGTTGCAATCCTTCCTCTCTGCTATCACTCACTCTGTGTAAAAAATGCCAGAGTTCCCCTTGCGTCTTCCCCCCTTCCATCACTTCTTCCATATGCCTTATCCTCTCGCGAGGTTGTGTGTGGCACGATTACCCTCGTGCCAATCAGGCCTGATGACTCTATGGATGGGCGGTTCACCATCCCATCCCTCATCAAGCCGCCCGCCTACCAGCCTGCGAGACATTAAATTTGGGGGCCAGCGAGCCGCTTTTGGTTCTCCGGGCCAATGGAGTCCAAATACGGTATTCATTCAGGGTGGAATTTAACGCCACCTTTTTAGGAGCCTTCCACTTCCATCGTGGTCTCTTTTCTGCACATCCCCTCTCAGCAGTCCTGCAATAAATTCAAAATATTATGCACATTCATTGACCTCATCCTGCAGGTCCATTTACATCACATATTCATACTTATGAGTTTTCCATAGTCCTTGGCCAGTTCAGTTATATTTACAATCTGGGGGAAACAGGGTGTTACACACCGACATTCTCATATTTAGGAAGTGTTTTTTCTATGAATGGAACATTACTAGTGCGTGAATCAGAACTAAAGAAGGCGAGCCAATTTATCGTAAAACCTTTACCTTGGTGAGGGAAACATATAACATAGAAAAGAGTAGAAACAACTATGTGCATAGAATCAATCCAACTACGACCAAGTAAAAGGTTGTAATCGAGAGGTACATTAAACACCTCAACCTCAACCATAACTGGTTTTCCTTCTAATGCAATAGATAACGAAGGAAGAACACCATAAGGTTTAAAACATGTACCATTAAAATATTTTAAGTTATTGTGTGACTTGGTAAGGGTAGGAGAACCAATGGATTTCGAACAAGTGACGAACATGAGGCAAGTCGAAGCTCCTTCATCAACAACGGTCCTACACATATTCTTATTTTCGACAATGAATTGTATTTGAAACACTAATTGATGAGGGAGCCTTGGAATGTGATATTCCAAGTCAAATATTATCAAATTTGTATCGGTATAATTGATTCTACCAATATCCTTTAATAGTGCCTTCCGTTGCATAGGACAATTTTGAAGGACTTCTAGAGCCGATAATGCAGAAGGTGCCTATGCAATATCTTCTACAATAATGTTTTTTTGAGCAGAATGTTCATGGGGGTTAAATGAAAACTTACAAACAATGCCCTTAGGAAACAGATGAAGAAATGTATCTAGACTAGGTCGTTCGAGATGAAGAGGACCATTGGGAGGTGAAGCTGATGGAGGAGGTTGAATTAGTGGAGGTGGTGAATTATCAATTTTTTCTTTGGAAGGAGAATAATATTTGGCTCGCGTAGTAACTGCAACTTCGGTCTTCTTGGATTCACCAATACACATAAGGACATAAGATGTGGTAGAGGGAAAAGTTTGGCCATGAATAACCAATTAGGCCTGTTGTTGAGTAGGAAAAGGCTGTGATAAAACGACAGGTGTAGGAGGTGTCCCAGTCCCTTTCAGGAACTTAGTAACCTCATCATGTCTTGGAAAATATTTGTTATAATTATCCTCACCACAGATAAGACAAGGATAATGAGGTTTTCACTTTTATTTATCATCATCAGTCTCAGTCTTGGGTTTATCAGATTGTTGATTATTAGTTTTATCCTCTTTATTCTTACCCTTTCATTTCTTTTTGTTTTGACTTTTACCGGTAGTTTTAGATTGAACCGTATTGACCTCAGAGGTTTTACTGGGAGGAGTCAAAGGAGTAACATTTTGTACTTTAGCAGTAGTAGATTTGGGATTGGAATGATTGGCTTGTTTGGATTGAGTCTCAGCATGAAAAGTGCCAATCACACCATTAACAACATGAGAAGCTATTGGAGGCGTTGGGGTTGGATTTGTAGATGGGAGAGGAGCATCAAGGATCAAATCATATAACGTGCCCATTTGTGAATAAATGAGATCCAAGTATTGAGCATGAATAATCACCTGCTCTTCAGTGACAACATGACCCATGGAAACATCACAGGCTAGAGGACCGATGAGTGATTTGGTAAACCACTCAGCCAATAATTGGTAAGGAAGGGGAACTTTGATTAGTTGTCTTCTCCTCCTCCACTCGTGAATATGATCCAAAATATGAGTAGAAGAGGATTTCTTAAATAAACTCAAAATTTTGGTTCTTGCCTCATATCGCATCGTTAACTGGTAATGCGCTAAGAAATCCATAGCTAAGGTGTTGAAATAATTGAAGAATCCTCGTGGAAATTTGATATACCATTTGGCTTCCGAACCCGCAAGAGTTCGCTAGAAAATATGTAATCGAATGGATTCATCCATCAAGGAGTTGGATGAACACCAAAGATGAAATGTCATGACGTGATTGTTTGGGTCTTCTACCGATCGACCATCAAACTTAGGAATGTCTGAGGGTAATTTGGCAGGTATAACTGACCAATAAGGAGAATGAAAAATAGGATCATTCAAAATCCTATATAAATCCAGTAAATCCAAAGTATCTAGAAACGACAACTGTATGTTCACTTGAGGAAACTGGTAATTTTGAGGAGGCAATCCGGTAGGTATACCAGTAACACCATAAGAAGTCTATAAATAGTTAGAGGGTCCTGTCAAATTTGGTGGTTGAGGGTGTTGAGCCAAGTAGCCAACATTTGTTGGTTGATTTAGTATGCTACCTTGGAAAGGAGCATTAGAATGAAAATCTTGACCCCAGGTAGGATTTACAGAGCCTGGATATGGTTTCCTGGGAGTAGTGGGTATAAAAGAATTTAATTGAGAAGGTTTCCCCCCAGGCAGTTGTTGATTTCCTTGGAAAGGAAAATTCCAAGGTTGGGATTATAAACCATGTGTATACTCTCTGTAAACAGGGGTATTCCCCCCAACTTCTGGTTTCACCCCAACTTGAGGTTTAACTCCAACATGAAGGATTGTATGACCCCGAACTTAGGGTGCCCCCCCAAGCTGAGGTTGACTTCCACCAGGAAGTTGAAAACTAGAAGTGAGAGAATGACTTGTGCCTCTAAGAATAATGGGGCTACTTGGGAGAAGATGATTAGATACTCCAGGTGGTGGAGGAATTCTAGGCCCTCCTAATAGAACCCGAGTAGGTGTGGGAACAAAACTGCTAGCAACATTATACCCGGGTGGAACAAAAATATTAGGTCCTCCGGATGGACCCTGGGTAGGATTAGCAATAAAAATATTAAGAGCATTATACCTAGGTGGAAGTGAGGTATTTGATCTAAAAAGAAGTGGAGTTCCAATAGGATATTGATTTTCCATTGTAATTCTGGAAGAAACATGTGTAACTTGTGGGACCATGGTAGAGCTAGTGAGTTGGAGAGGAAGGATTTCATGAGTACCAACCAACAATGAGTCTGAACTAGTAACAACATTACTTGTTGTTCTAGTAAAATGATCTAAAGGTATTGTATAAGAAGTATAAGTAATGGGTGTATGTGATGACATAGGTTGGTTTGGACTCATTCCTAGTTTATAAAAAATATCGTGTCCTGAAGAGGTCCTCCAAAAAGAACGGACGCTGACTGAGCTAGGATTAAAAATTCTAGCAGTATGAATTAGAGTTCTAAATGAATCACTCTGAAAGAGTGGATCATCCACACCAGACTCTGCATAAGGTCCAATAGGTATTATAGTATAATCTTCACAAACAATGTCTCCCGAAGAGTTTATTCAGAGAAAAAATGGATCTTGTACAACATTCAATAATGTATTTACATGAACTATTGATTTTAACAATGGAGTAGAACTTCCAATTTCAAAGGATGTGTCGTTATTGACTGCTCCTTCAGAAGAAGGACCCTCTGGTGAATTAGGAAGAAAAGGTGCACATTTAATCGTCTCTTCTAGAGGTAACCCTTGCATCCTATGTGAACGAAAAGGGACGATATTGGCCACACTGAATAAAGAATGAAAGAAATCTATGGCCAACTAGAGAAACAAACAACACTCCACTAAGAAAATCTAGATATAAAGCACACAAAAAAACCTTCTTATTTCGAAATCACTAGTTGGTGATAAAATTCAACATCACAAGATCAAGACAAGAAGGGGCTAGGATAAAGTGGGTGGAAAAGTTATGTTGATGACCTGCTTAATGGACTTACACCCTAGTTCAAGTTCCCACACATAATCGTGGGTATACCCTCCAAGGATCCCAATTGAGTTTGGCCAATGTCGATTCTAGGTACCGTGAAGACTTGCCCCTCCACAGTCACCTCGTATAAATACTCTAAAGAGATAGTCCACTATGGTTACCAATTAAGGAAAATAATGCCTGGGGAGGCAGTCGATAGTCTAATCCACGTGCAAGGGCAGGCTATCTAAGCCCAAAATCACCTCGAGAAGGTCTGCACAGGATTTTCTTCTCAAGTGACCCCCAATAATATGCGCAATGTCTACACTAAGGCCAACAAAGAAGGGTGAGTAACTTTGTTGACCCTAATGCAACCTCGTGATTGACCCTTTTGTTAGAAGGGATTCCCAGGACAATATGTAGCAAGTGGATTTAAACTCTCCCTATCACAAGATACTATAGTGTGTTTTGATGCTTTGGAGACTGTGCCTCGCAACCTATTCCAAAGCACCATCCCTAGCTAATGTTGGTGTATAAAAATTCTATAAAATAAAAGTTGCTAGATAGATTTTAAAATTATGCTAAATTTTAATTGATGTTGCTTACTCAAAAAGGAAATGGAGATGAAATTGATGAAGTATTTGACCTTGACCCAACAAAATGAAAAGAGAGATGAGATGCAATCTTTTCGTTTAATGAAATCTAATTACATAAGGGAGAAGGTTTCTTTTTCTAGAATACAACAAGTTACAAAACACAATTTCTTCAATCTTTGAATGATATTGATGCCAAACAATGAAAGCTACTAAATTTTCCAATCTCTCTTTTGAAACAAATATTTGAATGCAAAATGATATTTTGAAAGGCTCTGAAGCTAGGGTTTCATCATCTCACGCCGCAGAGGACTGAGGCAACAATACAATGGCCCCGCAGGGGCTCCCGCAAGGGCCTGGGGAGGCGCCGACAGGCGTATCCTACAGCCAGGTCACCGCAAATGCGGATCCAGCCATCAAATGGAGAAGGCCGACCTTCGAAGCCCCTCCGGAAATGTGCACGCAGCTGCTAGTCGAAGGCACGTTCAAGGATAGGGATACGGACATGGACGCGGAAAAAGAAGACAACCCAGCAAACGCCTCGGCTCCTTGGATCCCCGGTAAGTGCATTCCGCAAGCCCCGAAAGCCCCAAAATACGTCATAAACTCGCCCCGAATTGAGGAACAGAAACAATACATGCAAGATCACGCCCTGATAGGAAAGTTTCTAGGGCTCTGGCCCTTGGAACGCGAACTAATCAAATGGATCCAGTACTGGTGGAGGCCAAAAGGGCATTATGACCTCCAACTGGGATCGAAGGGTTTCTTCACAATCATTCTCCACAACCTTGAAGACAGGAACCGAATCTTCGATGGAGGGCCTTATTTTTTTAACTCGGCAGGACTATTCCTGAGATTTTGGACAGAAAAGTTCAGCCCTGAAAA
>ML779668.1:960224-983651 GCA_009831015.1 Picea engelmannii
CCACTCCTACGAAGACTAAAAGGCGAAGACCTTCGGACACCACAACTCCTCAGCAGTCTACGCTCCCTCGTGCCATGGCCACCATCCCGAGCGGCTCGCCTATGACTCTGCGCAGTCCTATTGACCCCCGGATGCAAATCTTCACGTCTATGTCTTTCCCTGCATCCTCGAGTACCTGGCGAGGTGAACCTTGGGCTTTCGGAGCAGCCAAGCGACTGCGTCTCCACCCACCGACCCACCCCAACAGAGACAATTTCAGCGAAAGACTGGGCATCCTATACGACCTCATCTTCGAGCTCAGAAGAGAGGTGGCGGACCTCAAATTTCGGTTCCAAGCCACTGAGGACAATGTGGAAACCTTCCTACAGATCCTCTCGACCATGAAAATCGGGTTCTCTGCAGACCCGGCGGGCATTGCACCAGGGGGGGAAATTGACACAGGGTTAGATGATATGCTGCGACAAGCAGCAGCGAGGAAGAAGGAAGCGGAGCACAACGGTCCGCCTGAACACACAGAACGAGAGGATCACAAGGAGCAAAGGGAGGACGATCAGCCAAACAAGCCTGCGACAGAAACCTGGGCAGAGGACCTCGGCGCCGCGTGGCTAGGCTTCTCGCCAGGTGTCTAACAATCTATTGATATCCTAGGCTAGGTGGCTTTTATTTTGATTATGCTTGTTTTATAATTCTGCAACAGTCTCAGACTGATGACTCAGAAGCTGACTGGACTGGTTTCCCCTCTGTTGGGGCAGTCCAGTAAATACAGCTGGTTATTTTTTGTAATTTTGGAACCCTTGTTCAGCCATAGCAGGCACCATACTTAATATAACTTTCTTACTTACAAAAAAAAATAAATATTTGAATGCAAATTTTTTCTTGTAAAGACTACCAATAGAAGAATAAGCTTCAATTCTTTTCTTTCCAAATAAAAATAGAGATCTACTTCAAAAAGAAAAGAGTTGTCCAATAATATCAATGCACTCACAACAATATTTCCCAAACTAAACTCCTAATGCAAAAAATGACAAGTAAGAACACTTATTTTTCTAATGTAAACAAAACTTGTTTTCAAATCAACAACAATCCAAAACTCAAAAATATCAATAACAACTTATCTTAGCAAGCACTCATGGACAAAGCCTTGAGATTATACCCTTGCAATAATAAGTAAAAGATAAAACTTATGAAGCTTATGAAAAAGAATCTCAGCACTTGAGAAACAATCAAATTCAGGCTAAAAGATGCAAACCATGTTGTAAATAATCATTCACTAGGACTAAAAATTCACCCCAAGATGTAATGACAAATTTGGGTAAAGAGAAAAAATTGATTGTCACTCCAAACATTTCTACAGGAATCATCATAGTCTGTAGAAGAGCACAGTGTGACGATCAAGGATCATCGCAAGCAATGGGAAAAACATAGTGCGAGGTCGTTTCTCTGGTTTACACAAACAACATAGGACGATGACTGAACATAAGGAAAAATAAAAAAGAGGACAAAGTTTCTTAATGAACTTGTAGGACCATGGAGTCAATATGGATCACCCAAAGACTCAGAGAATGAATTTGACCAAAATCAGGCAAGATAAAAACAAAAAGGGAAGAAAAATCCAAAAGAACACGATCCCCAGTATGGTCCCCAATTTTGTTGTCATAAAAATAGGTAAGTGCGTACACAAACTAATATCCCTAACTTCAACAAGAATCTAGAGCAAAACATGGTAGAATACAAGTTTCTCCTTAGATTTCATTGTAATATAAACTAGTTCGGAGAGGGACAAATGAAATACCATTTAAATGACGTTTGATCCTCGCTAGTGTAGTCCTTACTCCATATTTGGATTTGTGGGATGGTGAACCTGTTAAGAAGCACAAACCAACAAAGAGAGAAAACAATGATATGTATATATTCCAATTAAGCCTCTGTATAAGATCAAGGAGTTATACAATAAAAGTAGAGGCACCTTTATAGGGGAAGAAATGTATTACTTCATTATATTGAATGAAAGTGGAGAATAAAACCTATGCCTTGATGTTGCAAGGTCCCTTCCAATGACCCTTTGCTTCAACATGCACACCTTTGCTCCAATTCCTTTGATGAAGAGTATTCACAACCTGACTTGGAAAGCTAAAGTAAAGCTATCACAAGTACAATCTTGAGAATAATTCTTTATGCATAAGCCAACCTATCCTTTCCCATGAGGGATCCATCCTTATATAGGGTGAAGTAGGGATGGATGATGAGATTAGGATGATCCCACTAAATCAGAGAAGTGTGTAAGATCCAAACCGATCGGAGGCCACCTCATCTTCTAGAAGATTCCTTCTAGAAATTTCGTGAATTTCCTCTTTTTCCCTTTGTTTGAGCATCGTTCCACCCCATGCACAAGTATTGTGTGGAGATGCCCCGGTCTAGTTTTGGTGCAACATGCGATGATCAGGCATCATTGCATCCCAAGCATTTAGCAGAGTGTGGCGATCTCCGTTGATATGGTTTTTAGGAAACGAAAGACAATTCACTCTTCTCATGGAGAAAGTATCATTTAGTATATTTAGGGAACATAGAAGTGATTTATGCATATATCGTCAGTTGATCACAGAGGTGACCAAAATAAGGTGTAACATTGATAAAGAGGGAGCACATAATGATGGTAATGATTGTTGTAGGTATTTTTTTACAATATTTTTTTGAACGTCAAATTTTGTTTGAAATACTCATTCCATAATTTAGATTATGTATATACAAGGTAGCAATTATGTGTACTTACAACCAATTAGGTAAGTACTAAGTGAAATATATGAATGTAGATAATGACCCTCTTGTCAACGAGCTACTAAAGTTATGAGCTAACATCACTATGTATGACATCTCTAGACTAATAGGGAAAAAGTAATTTCAATTCCATGAAATAATTACATGGAAAATTCATGATGCCCCAGGGATAACATAGTTTTTTGTATGTAACATACTATTTCACTTTAATAGTATATAATTTTATGAAAATATGATGATGCATGTTTATTAAATATTAATTCCTTTTTATATAAATAATACTGACATTAACCCATATCTTGCAGGTCTTCAAACAAAGGGTAAATATTCATGTCTATTTTATGGTCCTAGGATGAAATATCATTGTTCAAGAAGTCTATAAATGGAGGTGTTTGATGAGTATAATAACTTCCTCCCCAAGAACCATAGGTATAAAAATAGATAAAAACATCTTTTCAATTTGAAAGAAGAGACTAGAATAAAACTACGAAGAATGACACCTCACCTATGGAAGTTACAATATAATATAAATAATCAAGGTAAGCAATTAGTCTATGTATCATATATATTAATGCTTTACAATTTTAATTTGTATTGAATTATGTTTACTGTATCTAAGAATTATTGTTGTAATCTCATTTATTTTTCATAAATGTCGTCAAGGCATTAATGGGCTTCCAGGAGGAATGAAAAGTTACCCTATACAATTTAGTAGGTTTCCCAACTATGAGCACCTAAAAATAGCTCATTTGTTTAATACATTTCATATCGAGAATAATGTAATAGAAATGTTGTGGAGAATCTTAGATGGAAGGAGTGACAAAGGAAAAATTGTCAACATTTGTACTATAATTTAGGAAGCTAATCTCGCAACGAAAAAATTGATTTATTCAAATAGCAATGGACACCAAAATAGTATTCCATGGTCATTTATAGAGAAAGAAAGAAATGTTGTAAAACATTTCATTCGAAAAATTAAATTTCCCATGGGATTTTTTTCAAACATAAAGAATATCTTAATGAAGAAAGGTGAATTTGGTGGGGTAAAAAATCATGACTTGAATACCTTCATTAAGGTAATTATTTTGGTAGACTTTTATATTGGTAATAATTCTTTTTAGTATTTTAATTTTGTTTTCTTTAAAAAAAAAATAATGATATCTTTTTTGTTACACTATGTTCTACCTTTATCTCTCCTTGACAACTTTGACAACAATGTAAAACAAGTTATATATGATCTTGGAAAATGCATGAGGTAAATAATGATTTATATGAAAACTCTTTGTTGTTGAACTTGTCGACATGTGTTTTACTTGCAATGTATATAATTTTTTGTTGAAACCTATGATTTTATTTGTATCATGTATAGGTGGTTTTCATCTAAAGAAATCCATAAAGAAGATATAAAATATTGGAGAGAAATTCCTCGGCTAATGTGTGAAATGAAAAAGTATCTACCTCCAACATTTTTCAATGTGCAAGAACACTACCTCATACACCAAGTTGAGGAGATTGAAATGTGTGGACCTATACACACAAAGTCAATGTGGATGGTGGACAGGAACTTGCAGTCATTTAAGGATTTCAATATACAAAGAGAACGTCCTGAGGGTTCTATTAGCAACAAATATGAAGGTGCCTCACATTTGGGATGTCAACTCTATTAATGAATATGAAGGGGAGGTCCTAGTTGAGAAAAGTAGAATGAGAAAAGTGAAAGGTAATTAGATGGTAGAGATCTGTAGTACTTTGCATTATTGATTTTTTTCTATATTGTACTTATTTAATTTTTATTCATCTTCCATAAATTATCAATATTTATTCATAGTATTTTTTATTCTTTTTTCATATAGTTGGTCGAGAGTGGGGTGGACTACATTTATACATCACAAAAAATCTTGATTGGATGAAGGTATGGATAGATCGATGTATACAATTTAATGGTAGGTTATCATGGGAAGGGGTGGCTACATTTCTTAAATAATATTATTGTAATCAAGATACCAATCTTACTTAGAGGGAAATTGATTTAGCATATGGTTTAAAAGATAAACATGCAAGCATATTATTCACCCACATTATGTTTTTGTTTTTTTTCCCATTATATTAATCTATTTGGTGTGTGTGTGTGTGTGTGTGTGTGTTTAATTTTTACTAAGTCTAAATATGTTTATTGATTGATAGTGCATATTTTTTTTACGTGTTGAACATATTGCAGTTCACACACCATAAGGCTATGTGGTGCAATCGTCGTAAATTTCACATCGAAAAGTTGGATGACAAGAAGAAAACTTGTGATTGTGGGATAATTGTAGTCTTTAAGGTCACTAATGTTTCCTCTATAAGCGACATGCATCCAAAAATATCCGAAAATAGATACTATGGGTATTTGTATGTTATAATCAACTTTGATTTTAAATCCTTCAAGTTAGTTATGTTTGAGGTCAAATGGTACATGTTATAGATGAATGAACGTGATCCTGAAAGAACTGTGATTGAGAATGACGATGGATTTACCATAGTTAATACAAGGGTGTTTGAGTCAGGTACAAAAACTTGTGTTCTTCCAAGCCAATGTGAGCAGGTATTTTATTCAGAGGTTCTAGGTAAAATAGGTTGGTCATACATTGTTAGATATGATCCAAGAGGAAGGCATGTAAAGTATGATGTACTAGAAGGAGATGATATTGAAGAAGAAGAATATGTAGAGGAGCATGAGGTAGTTGTACTTTCAAATGTGTAAATGTGTTGAACCCGCAGAAAATAGATCTAGCTAGAAAATACCACACACATTTGCAGAGAGAAATTGAGAAAGAAGAAGCAAGAGAGAAATAATGGAAGAATTCTCATTAACCATAATGAATAATGAATAATTTACACATAATATACTATGTATAACTCAACCAATGCGCACTATAGGTGAATCCAATTCACCATAGTGGTGGTTTAGAGTGATCTGGACACACACCAACAGTTACGAGAGTGAAATTCCACCTAGTCTAGTCTCTCGGGTAGTTATGAGAGTGAACTGCCACCTAGCTGAGTTAACTAGTCTAACAGACTTTAGTTAACTAACTAAAACACAATGAAGTGAGGAGGATATAAGGGAATCATGGTTAATTTGATAGTCTGGTGATGATCCCAAGGACAATGCATATTAGTTGGTGATGATCCCAATGTTCCATGGTGACAAAATCAATACAACATCTAAAATCCACTCAACTAGTCAAACTGAAGTGAAAACTGAAGAGAATATTCTCCTAGAGGAATATTATCCCTAAAATTTAGGATAATATATAAAGACTAATAAACATAGGAAAAACCTTTAGAAAAAGAAATCCTAGGTGTGTGTGAAGTAACTCCAACACCCCCCTAAACATCACTATGGTGAAAATAAAGAACGGGTCTCGAAAATGAGGTCATGTTAGGTACCCAAATACAAAAGATACACTGGAATAAAGTGAGGAAAGAGGGAAAACTTCATGGGAACCCCCCCCTCAAGGTACTATGTATGTAAAAATAAGAACTGACAGTTGCTAGGAAATTGTGTCCTTCACTCCAAGACAACTTCGTAGAGAATGGAAATTTTTCTCAGTGAAGGTCCTGGTGAAGATGTCTACCATTTGTTCTGTTGAAGGAAAAATCTATAGGCCTATGATCCATGTGTGTACTAAGTCCCAAATGTAGTGCATGTGGATATCGATGTGCTTCATCCAATGCCTCTGAAATGGATCTCTGCAAAACTTCAGAGTGATCTGGTTGTCACACTAGATGACGATCATATGATGAAATTGAATTCCCAACTCAATGAGAAAATGATGTAGCCACATAGCCTGAATGGCTATGTTAACTACCCCTATGTACTCTACCTCGTCTGAATATAGAGAAATAACAACCTACTTTTTTCTTGACCAACATATAGGCCCGCAACCAAGACTTAGTTAGTAACCCAATGTGGAATTGTGATCAATCCTATCACCAGCCCAGTTAGAATTAGTGAAACCGATGAGATATAATGTAGAGTATGTTGCATAATGAATCCCAAAGGTGATGGTGCCATGTATGTATCAAAGAATACACTTTGCAGCCTTCCATTGTAGCTCATGCAACTCCTGAATGAACTTGGAAACTATGCCAATTGCATAGGAGAGGTCTGGTATGGAGCGTGTGAGATACAACAAGATCCTCACTAGCTATATGTATAGTGTGATTTCAACCAGTGGAGTTTCCCACCCATCCTCAAGTTTGAATACTGATAGGAAATGAGTCAGAGAAGACTTGTAGTTTGTCATCTAAAATCTCTTAAGGAGATCTCGTGCATACTTGGCCTGAGATAGTTTGAAACCTAATGCATCTTGATTGATCTCAAGTCCAAGGAAGATGTGTAGCGAACCCATGTCCGCCATCAAGAACCTGTCATGTAAAATTCTCTTGACCGCAACAATCATTGAAGTTGAGCAACCAATGATCAACAAATCATCAACATATAGAACTAAGAGTACAAGTGAATCAACCATCATGCGCATGTAGACATCCGGGTCTGATTTACAACGTACAAAGTTCTGTGAAAATAGGTAGGAGTCCATCTTGGCATAGAATTACCTCAGAGCCTTATTGAGGCCATAAATAGATTTCTTCAGTCGACAAACCAAAGATGAATCCTGCATAAATCCCTGGGGATGCTGCATATAGATATCAGAGAGATCACCATGAAGAAATGAATTATTCATGTCCATCTAATGGAATTCCCATCCCTTGGCTTCCACAATGGCAAGTGCCAAACATATTGAATCCATCTTCACTACTGGAGCGAAGGTCTCATCATAGTCAATGTCATGCACCTGTTGAAATCCTTTGGCAACAAGCATGTCTTTGTATCTGATAATCTTTCCATCCACTACACTCTTGGTCCTGTAGACCCATCTGCACCTAACAAGTTTCCTTATATAAGGAAGGGGAACCAGATCCCAAGTTTGGTTCTAGAGGAGGGAGTTGTACTCCTCCTCCATGATGGATTCCCAAAATGGATTTCTGGCAGCCTCACCATAGGACTGTGGATTAGAAGACCGAACCAAGAAAATATTCCTGTAGGTAAATGGATCAGTGGAAATGTGTGCAATAGGAGGCTCCTCGAAATTAGATCGAGTCCTCCTAGTATCAATTGTATCACCGAAAACATCCCCTACATCCTGAAGAGTAGTCTGGGCCCACTTGGGCCTCTACTCTGGCTCTGCATCTACATATGGATGCAATGACCCTGCATGTGACTGTACTGACTATGTATCTGGATACTCTGAATCCTATGAATAAAAAATCTCATCTAAAGAAGATTTTGCATTTGCATGCTCATCCTCTCGGACATGTGGAAGAATGAAGGTGTCTGCATGTGGTTGCTAAGGTACATGCGAGACACTTTCCTCGAATTGGAAACTTCAATCAATAATGATCTGGTATGAGGAAAGATCAACAATTTTGTATCCCTTCACATCATTGGGGTATCCAAAAAAGATACATTCTATTATCTGTGGATCAAGTGCCTTCCCCATTTTATAGGGAATCTGGGCCCATGCACGTGGACCGAAAATACGAAAGTGGGTCACTTCCAGTTTAAGGCCACTCCAAGCCTCATAGGGGGTCTTATCCTTGACAGATATATGGGGAGATCTATTTTATATGTAGGTTTCACAATTAATTTCTTTGCCCCATAATCTTTGTGGAAGTGACTTTGCATGCAACATGCAAGATTCCATCTCTTTTAGAGATCTATTTTTCCGCTCAACAACTTCGTTTTGCTGCAGAGTATAGGGAACTGTGTGCTGCAACTGAATCCCTGCCTCATGAAAAATATTATGGATCTCATGATTGACATACTTTCCCCCGTTACCAGTTTAAAGGACTTTGATTTTATTTCCTGACTGTGTCTCAACCAGGTCTTTGAAATCTTTGAGGTGTTGAAATACCTATGATTTTTTGCTGAGAAAGTAAATCCATGTGAAAAGAAAACATCAACAAAAATGAGAACATACCTCACATTTCTGATTGATGGATGTGTAAAAGGGCCCATGAGGTCACTATGGATCATATGTAAGGAGAGGAAGCTCTAGTATTTCCTTTGTCGAATTTCTCTTGAGGGTGTTTACCAAGAACACATCCATCATAGATTCCTTTGGATAAATGGATGTCTGGTAGAACATCAACCAATATTTGCTTTCTAAGATGTTGCATATATATGAAAATCAAATTCCTGAATCTTTCGTTCCATATCCTACTACTTTCATTAACATGGGTAATCAGTAAAGAAAAATATGTTTCAATAAATTCAGAAAATGTATAGAATCTAGATTGATGATTTACCTCACCGGTAGAAAACCTAGAATTGGTTTGCATGTCATAGATGTCCACTACATTAGGTGTGAATATGAATTTATTTTTGGTGCTAGAATTCATCATTTGATACATGGAGAGAATATTGACGAAAAGTGTGGGAATGTGCAAAACATTCTCAAAGATTCCATTGGTGAGTTCAATCATTCCTTTGTCGGTGACCTTGACTAGAGAGTTGTCCTTGATCAAAATAGGAGTACCTTTGCATGCATCCAATGAATAATATAATGCTTTTGTGGCCGCCATGTGATGTGATTCTCCTGAATCTATGATCCAATAATTGGGAGAGGAGTTGATGGAATTCAAGGCATGGCTAGAATTTCCTTTCTTGGGATTCTGATCTTCTAGCTTCTTCTTCTTGGCACCCTCAGGGAATCGATCTCGAAGGTTGTTTTGATGAAGTTGTTGAGTCATTAGATCTATTTTTTTTGCATGCATTTCAATTTTAGATGGAATCATTTATGGTAGTGTTGGGTTTGTTATTCTACTTTATCAGTTATATACTCTGATCTTACCCTACTGTCATAAGTTGACCCAGGTTCAGATTTAACAAGCTTCCAACAAAATCCCTCTAAAACTATCGGCTCCCCTGGTAAACCAGAAGGCAACACAACACACATGGTGTACTGTGCAGTATCACACAAGATAGCTCTATGGGTGGATCCAATATCATATGCTTGTAGCCTGGGAATGAGTGGAGATCTGTGGTTGTACCTCATGATATTTATTTATTTAGTCTAATCTATTGATTTAAGGAATCATTCTTATTCATGTATGTTGAGTGTCAGATCTAACTAATGCCTTCATTCATTCATATAGCATATAATCCTTAACAACAATAGAGATGCATACATTGAATCATATAACACAAGCTTTATTGTGGTTCACCCCCTCCTGGGCTACGTCCACAAATATCTGGCTCTCAAGCTCTTTATTATGTCTTAGCAATATGTCGCACCACGCGCATTTACAGTCTTGGATCTTACAATATCAACAAGCTTCTCGATCCCTTTAAGGCTCACTAGATCTCACCAGGCTCCTCAACCTACGATCTAACCCTCAGGATCAAGTTGCTCAATTCTTCTCTATATCATCAACTTACAAAATGTTGCAAACCTTACGACTTATGGACATTCTCTACCTCCTAGGCACTACTAATCTCCTTCTGTGTCTATCTAAATCAGGTAATACTCTCTTATATCATGTACTCTTGTACTCTTGTCCCCTTTCAACCCTCTCTCTCCCTCTCTTAGACCTCCTAAGTACTACTTATATCCCTCCTTGTCTCATCAACCATTACAATATATTCCAAAAACCATAACCCTAACGTAGTTAGGTCTCCCTTGCATGCATGCCTCACATGCTTCCCTCGCATGTGCTACTTTTCCTTCCAGCTGTCCTTTCTTCCCTTTGTGATTCTCTCCCAAAAAAAGTGTTTTCCCCAGCATGGGTCTGCATCCAACAGGCCCCCAATACTGACATGTGGCTCGTCCTGAGCAACCTATGCTTTGCGCGCTTCTTCAACAACTCCTGCTAGAGCATGGAAATTCTCTTCAAGTTCACTTCCTTGTGCTTGAGCCTGCACGGTATTTTCTTTGAGCACATCTAACACTTTCATTGTGATCTCCTCCTTGATTATTTCTATGCATTCTGCCTTTGTTGGTCCCATGTTCTTATTTTCCTCCTCTTCCTACAAAATGATCTATGCTGCTAGCTCTTGGAGAGGTTCCATTTGAACTTGTCGATCCTTCTTCTGCATCTGCACAACTACCATCTCTTCTTGCAACTTCTTCATGTCCTGCATTCCTTTGAGGAACTCAATGGTCTTCATCATTTTCTGCCTCTACTTGAGGTCCTAGATAGTTGTGCTTATATTTTCCTCTTCCTGGTCCCAGTGCTAGACATGTTGATCTTGTTATAGCTTTGTCCATAGTTGCGCTTCCCTATCAAACAAGTCGACAACTGCGCTGACTTGTCATTCCATTTCATCTGTTTGTCCAACTGATTCTTTCTTCCTTTGTTCCTTTGCCTCCATAGGAGTGGTAGGAATGAGTTGTTCCCAAAGGTTCTTGATCTCTTTCCTATATTGATCAATTGTTTTCACAATATGATCAATTGTTGCATTTATGTGGGCTCTATTATTTATGCACTTTTTCAAACTCTGTTATAAGCTGCAACCACTCCCTGGGAGATCCTATTCACGAGATCTTTCTCATATTTGGTCTTGATATTGACTTGCTCAAGCACCAAATCCAACTCCTCTTTGTTGTCCTTTCCGTGCTGCATCTCTGTAGCGGCTATTCGTGGGTGCGACTACACCTCCTATGCAACACTAACTTGTAGTTTGTATAGTGCCTTGGTTGGTATCCACTCCATTACCAATTGTATCCATGCCAGATGTTTCAAGAGTGTTTGGGAGACAATCTCATCTATGCGCAACATGTTGGGTGTAATGTGGAAGTTCAGGCTCACTTGTACTATAGTCTATATCATCTCATGTTCTCTTGGCGCAACCTTGGCTCCTTCTTCTCATGCTGTGGGGAATGACTCTATTCCTTTGTCCACCCTCTGCACTTCTCTTATCTTCTCTAGGGATTGCCTTATGTTGGACAGCTCATCCTGAATTTGGTCCCTAGGTCCTATGCTTATCTGTAGTCCTCAAGGAACAAGTTTGATAAATACGGTACCGAGCTGATCTTAGTACCCTTCACGCACTGTGTTGCAGCTGCGACGACCCCGACAGGGACTTCCTCCTTGCAACACTTCCTGAGAAAATTGTAGGCCATGAGTTTGGTGGCCAGCCTTGTTGCTACATCGTTGATGTGTTTGATGATAATTCCACGCAACCCTCTCTCTGTACCATATGCATTTTTCATCTCCTCCACCAATGCCTTCTCCTTTGTCTTTTCGTTGAGGTACTGCATGGGATTCTCCCCCCACGATGGCAGACCTGTAATAAAAAAAATGAGCTCCACATCTATAGAGATAGGCTCTTCCACTCGAAGATACCCTCCATGGCCCACTTCCATCAATTTCCTGATGCATTTGTTTACATCACGACCCCTTCCAAAATGTGGGATATCCAACAAGTTTAGAATTTTAGTGTTGGCTAATTCAGTTGCCCACTGTTTTGGTTGTAAAATAGGATGATCGAAGGGTCCTGGAACCATGCTGTCAAGGTGAACGTGCCTTGGAAATTCAGGGAACTTCTCCACATTGGCCACATCATGGTCTGAGTGGCGTATTTTTACACGCATCCCAGAAGGTTAGGAGTGGCATGCACCCCTTCTAGAATGCACGACAATAATATGGATGTCACAGCCTGTCTACACAATGATCTTTCTATGGTTTGTTTTCCATTTCATTGTGGTGGTTGGATTGAGGTTCCAACCTCCCCTATTCTTTCATTAGCATATGCCTCTAGCCGACCGGTAACATATTCTACTAGCCCCTCCCGCTGTTGGACTGGCTCTATTGTGTGTGATCGTCCTGGCGCGACCACTTCTGTCTGGTTTGGGGCTATCTGATTTACCCTCGAGGCTTCCTTATCCTTTTCATGGCGCGAAGGATTTCCTCCATCCTTGGCCTACTATCCCTATCCCATTTTCAACATATCAATGTCCATGCCAACCACTGTTGTTGGTTGGGGTTCCTCCACCATGGGTGTAGTGCTTGCTGGTTCCATATTGGGTGATGGAATTTCGTCCAAGTTGATGAATGTGACAGCCTGTGTGGGTTCTTATTCCATTCCTTGTGGCTATTTTGATGCTCTATGATGACTTCAGGGTTTTCTGCAGGCCTGGCTTGACGCGCCTAGCTTGGGTGGTGCCATGGTGGTTAAGGTTGCTTACTTCTAAGCTAGTTCACTCTAGGGATGATTTTAGGGGCTAAATTTCGCTCATGGGCTATTTTTCCATGGTTTTTCCAAAAACGAGATTCGTTATTTTAAAAATGATTCGCCCAAATTCTATAGGATAAAATTATTTTACCTTAAAAATCGCCAAAATTTTATAAAAACTATATAAAAGACTTAGAAATTTGAATATTTTAAAAAAAATATCGCCAAACATTTATAGTTGACATATGAAGGATTAGTAATATTCGCCAAGGTTTCTACATTTTAAAATAAATTTCCATCCTTAAAATCATCCTTGGTTCACTCTGTATCTATTTCTAACTCTCTCTCTTCTCCATTTACTATCTCACTCTGTTGGTTTATGATTTCACAATGAATGTTCCATTACCCGCATGCCTTCCTTATATGTCAAGTGTCATGAAGCTTCTCAGAGAAGCTACCCGAGCTGTGGTTTAAATGAATAGGTGCTTCCCATGCACGTGACATTCAATTTCCTTAATGCCTCTAGTTGGTGTGATTAATGCCAAGTCACTTCGAACATACTTGACATTCAATTTGATAGACTCCGCCAGTTGGTGCCTTTTTTTCGTGACCGTCATTTTACCAATTTCTTCCTTTTTCTGACCGTTAGTCCTTTTTTGGGCGTGCTAAGTTTTCCAAGTGCATGGTATGTTGTTTAGCCGGTGCACATGGAAATTTTATTTTTATCGTGCTAACTCTATTTTAATTGTGTGTTATCTTTTGGTGTTTGGCGTAGTAACCCTCCTATTGTTGCGCACAATCCTTTGTTGTCTGACGCATTTTTTTTTTCTAAGTGCTAGGAGGTCGACTGTCCCTATATAGTTTCAGTCAACTCCCATTGATCATTCCTATGAGTTATGTTCCTCCTAGGTCCTTCAACTGTACAACTTCCCCATCTGTGACAATATTTACTTCATATGGTCCCAACCAATGGATTATGAGTTTTCCTGGGTGATGAAGAGATTTATTGTCGTACATCAATACTAGGTCTCCCTCCTTGAAAATTTTCCTTTTAATATGTCTATCATGCTAAGATTTGTCCCTTGCTTTATGTACATCTTGGTGAAACCCTACTAGAATCCTATCTTCTTCCATGAGCATCAACTGACTTAGCCTTTCTTGTACTATGCCTCATTCTGTCATGTTAGTAATTTCTACTACGCATAGACTAGGTACTAAAAATTCTAATGGCACTACTTCTTCTTGTACATACACCAATCTGAAAGGTGTCTGCCTTGACAATCTTTTACAGGTAGTCTTGTATTCCCACAATACTACTGGTATCTTCAAGTCCCAATTGTCCCTTTTGATATTACATATCTTTGTTAGTGCATTCTCTAGGATCTTATTAAAGGCTTCCACTGTTTCATTTGATTGAGGGTGATATGGTGTACTCTTTTGATGATAGACTTAAAAATCCTCGGTCATAGCCTTAATAGTATTGTTAATGAAGTGAGTGCCTTGGTCACTCATCAAAATCCTTGGGCATCCAAATCTAGTGATCACTTTCTCAAACAAGAAGTGTGTTGTTGGCTCTGTGCTGCAATCTTTTACTGGTGTTGCTTCTTCCCATATTGTTAAGTATTTTGTCGTTGTAATAATATACCTTTCTCTAGACGTCTTTGTTGGTGGGTCAATTGGTCCCACGAAGTCTATTTCCCATTTTTCGAATACCTGGAAGGTTACTTGTGGCCTTAGGGGCATCTCATCCTATATATTAGGTTTACCAACCCTTTGACGTACATCACATTTCTGGCAATAGTCCTTTGAATCTATGTGAACAGTCAACCACCATAGTCTTGCACGCAATACCTTCTGTGTGGTAGCTTTGCCTGCATAGTGTCCTCCTGATATTACCTCATGGGCCTCTGCTAAAATCCTATGTCTTTCATGTTCTATTACACATCTTCTCAAGATGTTGTCTACACCCATATTTTATAAATGTCCTGCAATCAATTGATAGTTTGTAGCTCTGACTACCAGATTTTTCCTCTGCACAGTGTTGAATTCTTGTGGCACAGTCCCTGTACTCAGGTATTGAACGATGTCATCAAAATATTCATCAGTTACTTAGAGTGAAAATAATTTTGCATCGGGGAATTTGTCTTCTAGATTCGTAGGTTCCTCTCCATTGTTGATCCTTGACAGATGATCAGGACCTGCATTCAACTTCTATGGTTTTACTATCACTTCAAAGTCAAATATTTGGAACATCAATAACCATCTACAAATTCTCCCTCCCAACACTAGCTTGATGACTATGTATTTGAGAGCTGAATGATATGTAAACATCTTGAAATGTTTTCCCAATAAGTAGTGTTTGAAATTTTGAAGTGCATAGACCATAGCTAGGAATTCTCTTTCTATGGTATTGTAATTCTTCTCTGAATCTGACAGTTTTCTGCTAGAAAATTCTATAGGATGGTCCAATTCCCCTGTTCCTGGATGCGCCAGAATAGCTCCAAGTGCTATATCTGATGCATCTACATGCACAATAAATTTCTTTTCCCAATCTGGGAATACTAGTATTGGTGTTGTTACCATCTTCTCTTTCAGAGTCTCCAATCCTCGCTGACAGTCCTCATTCCATTGAAACTTGCTATCTTTTCTCAATAGTTTATCCATTTGTGTAGTGATCTATGCATACCCTTTTATGAATTTCTTGTAGTATCATGTGTGTCCCAATGTTTCTCTTAACTGACGTACAAATTTTGGTGGTGGTAGATTAACAATTATTGCAATCTTGGAAGGATTTACTAGCAAGCCTTGTTTGCACACTATATGGACCAATAGTATCCCAAAAGGTGTTCCAAAGATGACCTTATTTATGTTTAGCAATATTTGACATTGCCTGCGTCTTTCTAACATCAGCCTCAACACCTCTACATGGTCTTTCAACAAACTGTAGATTTTCCAATCATCCAAATATACCTCTAGAAACTAGTGGATGAACTCTTTGAATGCAGCTATGACTACTATGGAAAATATTGTAGGTGCATTATTTAGTCCAAAAGGCATGACTGTGTACTGGTAGAACCCCCATTCTATGGAAAATGTGGTATTGTACCCACTTCTGGGGCTATCTTGATGTGATGGTAGCTTGAGAATCCATCGGTGAATGAGTAAGCTTCCTGGCCTCCTACATTCTCTAACACTTCATCTGTGAAAGGGGTAGGGAACAAGTCATGTACACAAGAATCATTCAACTTCCTCATGTCAAAACATATCCTTATCCCTTTATTCTTCTTCTCCTGAACTACCATAGGGATTACCCATTCAGATTCCTCCTTTGGTTCTATGATTCCAGCCTCCAACATCCTTCCAATTTCTTCTTTCACTTATTGCTTATATATTGGGTTTAGTCCATAAGGTCTCTGTTTGACCAGTCTTTCCTTAGGTATGAGAGGTATCTTCATTTCACCTATCTCTCCTACTATGCATTTCATTTCTGTGAAAGTTGTTGGGAACATGTCACTGTACTCGCACAATAATTTTGTTATGCTTTCTATTGTTTGCTAATCCCAATAGTCTCCAATGCTGGCCATTTTGGGATTCTTAGTTGTCCCAATGTTGACTTTCTTCACCTTGATTGGTACCGTAAATACTTATAATTCTAGATGTGGACCTTACACCTCTCTTTCACCTTAAAATTTTTTTATTTGAATGTTACATGGGTCATCTTCATCTGGTGCTTATTCCTACACATGGTAGCATGACAATAGTTCTTTTATTGTCTTTCTGCTCTGTTGTTGACCTTCTGTCATAAATTCAAATTCTGGTTCCTTAATCAATATCACCACCCCGATTTGTTTGAGTGTTGATTCTATGTTAGGGTTCTCATGTTCAAATGAGAAAGTGATTGTAAAATTCTGTTGTAATATTGTCCAGTCGGTAGTTCCTCTGCATAATTTCTGGTCTATATACCAGTTTGCTGGAATCCCTTCAATTTTGTGAATAAAGTGATGATGTCATTCTTATGATGGTGTCATTCTCCATAGTGTTTTGCATTTATCCAAGTGTTATGTTGGTGTCCCATGTCCATCATATCTCTACAGTTGGTTGCTTCCATTTTATGCATCAAATCTGATGTGCAGTAACCGCTTACATTGGTACCAGTCCTTGATTGTCTCTTTATGCACACTGCACCATCTTGCAGGTGTTTCCTTGAGTGCTATATCCAGAGATAAGAGCCTTTGATTTTATATCACTTCATCTTTGTATATTGTTAAGAACGTTTCTAAGTTAGTTTCCACATGGAAGCTGGGAGGTTCTCTTATCTCTGTACCTACCCATCTTACTATGCGGTCTATTCTTGCACAACTTCTTGTGGATACTTCATGTAACCTATGCTTCCAATTATCCAACCCTGTATCTAAGTCTGACGTGCATGACATGGTACTTCTCCAACTGATTACCCCATCTGTAGTTGGATTCACATAATCTTGTACTTGTGTTGTAGTTTTGTACAACTAGTTAATTTCTTCAAGGTCTAAACAAGTGGGTTCTACAAACCTTTCTCCTTCTGCTGGATCTAATGGTGAAATGAATCTGTATTATCCTAAATCGAATGTCATCCTCCTCGTATTTAAGTTGATTATGGACTGATTTTCAAATGCCCAGTCCAAGCCAAGAAATGTCGGATAATGTGTTGTTCCATCGACTATCTCTGTCACTTTGAAATCAACTTTAGTGCACACTCCATCTAGATATACTATCACCCCCTTTAGCCTTCCAATTGGTAGAACTTTGTGTTGATTAGATAGTTTCAGCTGAATAGGTGAATATCCTAGTGTAGGATGTCCCATACATTGCCATGTCTTCTTGGGTAACGCATTTACATAAGATCCTAAATTCAGTATAATATCTCCCATGTTGAAATCTTCAATGTTGGCATTCAGTATAAATTATCTACTTGTTCTCCTCCTTGTATGCAGATGATTAACTGTTTTTTGTTCTATCTTTCCCTCTACCTTTGTGCTACATATTTCTAACATATTTTGTAACATTTTAACAGATGATGGATCATTTAGTAGTTTAACACAGGATTGCAGAAAATCCTTAATTGTACTTTAACTTGTCCTAGGGGTTGTGCTTCATTAGTGTGATCCAACGATTGAGGCATATCGTACGTTGGTATTTATTGAGTATGTTGCATAGTTGATGTCAATGCTATAAGTTTTAAACCTGTGAAGTAAATCAATTCATACATATTCTTAAGCAAAACAAAAATTAATCAATGGCTCATACACATAGTACACAGAGATTTACGCTGGAAACCCTTAACTGGGAGAAAACCAGCCTTCCTTGGTGCCGCACCTTTCAAATCTTCCTTGTATTAATTTAACCATTCACCATACAATATATACAATATTTTATGTATTATGTAGCTACCAAAACCCTAATCCATTAATCCGGGATTAATTTAGAAAACTGCTAAAAATAGCAAAATTCGCTAAAATAGCAAAAACTGCCCAAAAAACATTTCAGGGTGTTGACCCGAACCCCGTCGGCTCTGGGATACCACCCAAATATGAACACTACATGTAACCAGAGGGGGACAAACCTGCCCCCCCCCCTCGGGACCCCCCCAGGAAAGTTCCCGACGCACACGACACAAAGAGCAGAGGAAGTTGGGATCATCAGATGCAATTGTCGAATATGACATGCCCACACACACACATGCAAAGAATATAAAACATACCCAACAAATGCAATTTTTGGCTTCAATAATTCTTGTCTAGAATGATTGAATATCTCCTTTTCGTTCTATGCATCAAACTTCTTCTGCGGTTCAACATTATTCATCACCCATTGGTGTTGTGTTGGGTCTTGTCTTACTGCATCGTTTCCTGTCTTAGCTCCTCCACGCGTAACTATGTTGATATTTATTCTGTCATCCATTTCTTCCTCCAAAATACACTCAACATTCTGATTGTTCTTATTTCTCTTTTCCTAGATCTTCCCCAATAGTGTGGGATAATCTTCTGTGCCATGATTTGATGTGCGACAATACATACATGTCGCAGGTGGAAGTGGACATTCTATTGCATAGTGTCCTAGTTGTTGATAGTTGTGGCATACCACTGGTCCTATGCCTCTTCCAAAGCCTCCTCTTCCTTGTAGATTTTAACCTTGTACAATATTTACTTCAAATAGATTTTCAGTAAAAGAACATAAAAGATACAATGGAAAATACAAACATTACACAGAGTTTTTTCCCCTGAAAACCCAAACCTAGAAAACCAAAATATTCTATATTCATTCATTGTGATACATTGTTTACAGTACAATATACATATAGGATCCAACTACATCCAAGACCCTAACCCAATGATCTGGATTAGTCAACAACCCTAATTCCTTAACCGGAAATAGAAAACCACCGGCCAAAAAACCATGTGTCGAAAAACCACCTAAATATGTGACACGTTTCCTAAGGTAGAATATAACACATACCCAACATTCTCCCACTTGTTGTTTTCTTTGCATACATGGTGTTATAGGGTTACATAGTCAACAATCCAGGGTAGCAATTCCCATGGATCCTCTACACCAAGAGAACTTCTCAGTGCTCATAGATTTTTTTAAAGAATCTACAACATTCTTCAAAGTGTCCACCTTCATCAACAATACTTTCTTTTATTCAATCATGTCTCTCACAAAGTGATATTGAATATCAATATGCTTTGTCTTTGAATGATAAACAGGGTTCTTAACCAAAAACATTGCACTTTGACTGTCGCAATCTATCCTTATAGCTTGTTGTACCAACCCAATACCTGAACACAATCTTTGTAACCATATTGCTTCCTTACTTACATGAGTGGCTGCCATGTATTCAACTTCTGTAGTTGAAAGTGCCAATACAACCTGTCTTTTTCACATCCAACTTATTGCTCCTCCAAACAGGTTAAACACATACCCACTTGTAGATATCCTACGATCTAGATCTCCAACCCAGTCTACATCCACAAAGCCATGTATATCCACCACTCTATGCAATCTCGGTCTTCCTTGGTAGCACAATCCGTAGCTAGCAGTGCCACACAAATACCTGAAAACCCTTTTTACTGTTGTCCAATGCTCCTTCCTTGGTTTTGACATATACCTGTAAAAATCTCCCACTGCATGTGCAATATCTGTTCTAGTACAGACCATTGCATACATCAAATTTCCAACTAAACTTGCATATGGAACACGAGACATGTCCTCCTCCTCTTCCTGTGTCTTGGGACACTGATCCACATATAAATTTACACCAATAGGAATAGGAAACTTGACTGGTTTACATTCCTCAATATTAAACCTATGCAATATTGTTTCAACATATTTTCTCTGATTTAACCAGAGTTTCCTCTTTTTTCGATCTCTTTTAATTTCCACGCCCAAAATGAAATTTGAAGCACCGAGATCCTTCATTTCAAATTTAGAGGACAATTGAGTTTTCACATCCTGGATAATCTCCTTGTTGTTTCCTAT
Source organism: Picea engelmannii (assembly GCA_009831015.1). Taxonomy (NCBI): domain Eukaryota; kingdom Viridiplantae; phylum Streptophyta; class Pinopsida; order Pinales; family Pinaceae; genus Picea; species Picea engelmannii. Next base: position 980,740 of record ML779668.1, read on the forward strand.
CAGCAACATGTCATCCACATATAAGACCAAATAAATCAAATGATCACCAAATTTAAGTATACATGGACTTTTAAACCATACATGGACTTTTTCAGCTTGCATACCAACTCCTTGGTGATTGTTTTAAACCATACATGGACTTTTTCAGCTTGCATACCAGCTCCTTCTTTCCCTTCACAACATAACCTTCTGGTTGCTTCATATAGATTTATTCTTCCAGATCCCCATGTAGGGATGTTGTCTTCACATCCATTTGTTATACTTCAAAATAAAATGCAGCAACAACAAATATCATAAATATTATATAGGTTAACTTGGCAACAAGAGAAAAATATCACAAAAATCAATTCCCTCAACCTGGGAATAACCCTTTGCTACTAACCGAGCTTTGTATTTCTCCACTTTTCCTTCTTCATTCAGTTTCTTTTTAAATACCCATTTGTTTCGAATGGGATTTATTCCAGTCGACATCTCCACTAGATCCCAAGCCTCATTCTTATCTAAATATGTCATTTCTTTGTCCATGGCCCTTTTCCAGATATTTCCATCCTATGAATCCACTACCTCCCTCACAGTTCTAGGATCATCATCAGTAATAGAAAAAGTAAAATTTGAATGGAAATCAGATGGAGTATAACTTTCTGGTAGCCTTCTTTCTCGAACCAATCCCCTCAATACTGGAGTATGAGGATCTTCTTCTTCTGATTCATGTTCTTCTGTAGAGATTAACTCATCATCCTTCAAATCAAACTCTATTTTCTCTGGTTCTTCCTTACTTGGTAGGACTTCATGTTTAACAACATCCTTCATTTCTCTAAATACTACATCTCGGCTATACACTACCTTCTTAGTTTCTGGGTTCCAAAGATTATAACCTTTGAGACCATATTTATATCCAATAAAGATACACTTTCCTTCCTTCTTATCTAGCTTACTCCTATTTTCCTTTGGAACATGAACATATGCATCACATCCAAATACCTTGAGATGTGTGAGAGAAGGTTCCTTACCATTCCATACCTCTTGTGGACTCTTGTCATCCAACGCTGATGAGGGTGATATTTTGACCAGGTAACATGTAGTACCCACTCACTCTGCCTAGAATTCTTTCCCTAACTAGGCACCACTGAGCATTTACCTTGATTTTTCCATCAATGTCCCTTTCATCCTTTTCGTAACTCCATTATGCTAATTTGTATATGGAGTAGTCTCGTGCCTTGCTATACCGCACGTCTTACATAATTCTTCAAATTCATTCTCGCAGAACTCTCTGTCATTATCTATTAAGAACCAAATATCAATATAGCATAGAAAAACCTCAGAAAAAGTACTCAACACCTTGAAAAAGAGATAATTTCAGATAATAAGCCTCTTTGAGGGGGAAACCTCCTTTTACCCCACTTAAATGTTCAAGTACAAGATGATTCAAAATGAAAATGTCTCCATGGCATATATAGGAGAATAGGAGGTATAATTACAACTAATGGCCTAAAGCTGACATAAATAAAATAACATTACTAATATAATATGCCCCAATTAAGAGGTAATGAGCCAACATTAGGGCTTAACATGCCCCTCCCCTTGAGACAAGTGTTGTCTGCAACGCTTGAGTAACTCTGGATGCTTCTGTATAAAAGACTCATCTTGCCAAGTGGAATCTTCAGTCGGTAGTTTCCTCCATTTAATGAGATACTTTGAAATGGATCTATTCCTCAGCTGGCAAATTCTTGTGTCAGTGATGGCTTCAGGCTCCAATATGATTTTTCCTTCCTTGTCAAGTCTTGGAAATATAGTTTGAACTGGTATCTTGTCGCCTATAACCTTCTTTAAGCATGAAACATGGAAAACTGGGCGTACTCGTGAAGATGCAGGAAACTCCAATTTGTATGCCATAGTACCAATATTTTGCAACACCTTATAAGGGCCATATTACTTTGGTGATAATTTATTATCCTTCTTGGCTTGCTTGAGGGACATTTGTTTGTATGGTTGTAGTCTTAAAAACACCCAATCCCCTACTTCAAAACTTCTTTCACTACGATGTTGATCTATTTGTTGTTTCATGAGATTTTGTGCCATGGTCAGGTTGTCCTTTAAGATTTGGAGAACTTGTTGTTGATTCTCGATGTGATCTTCCACTTCTTGAACCTTAGATTTTTCTTTTAGAGAAGAAGTGATGGAAGGAGGGTGGTATCCATAAATTTCCATAAATGGTGTCATTTTTGTTGTAGTATGAAAGGAAGTGTTATACCACCATTCTGCCAAGGGTAACCATTTGAACCATTGTGTTTGTTTATCAGAGACAAAGAAAAAAAGGTAGCCTTCTATACATTTGTTCACTATCTCGGTTTGTCCATCAGATTGATGATGATAGGATGAGTTATGAGCCAATTGATTACCCAAACAAGAAAATAATTTTGTCCAAAAATGTCCAGTGAAGATGGGATCTCTGTCACTTACAATAATCTTTGGGCTTCCATGTAGCTTTTGAATTGTCTCCATGAATGCGATGGAAACTATAATATCTTTGAAGGGATGAGAGAGTGCACAAAAGTGTGCATACTTGGTGAGTCTATCAACAATCACCATGATGACACTCTTTCCTTCAGACTTTGGTAACCTTGTGATGAAATCCATGGGAACCTCCTCCTAGCGCTGACATGGGATGGATAATGGTTGTAAAATACCTGGGGTCTTAATTGTTTCCACCTTATTTTCTTGGAAAACCAAACATTCTACCACAAACCTTTGAACATCAGTTTTAAGGCAATCCCAAAAAAAATCCTTCTTGACTCTATGGTAGGTTTTCAAAAATCCCGATTGCCCTCCTACTGGAGAGGTGTGCAATTCCAATAGTACCTTTTGTTTGAGTTGGGAGTTCTTACATAAATATAAGTGATCTTTGTACCATA
>ML779668.1:985829-1011747 GCA_009831015.1 Picea engelmannii
TTTTGCTTGAGATTTATCAATTGGCTAAAGAAGGTATTGCTCCTTGTATCCTCATAGTGTGCTATCATTTCTTCTGTGAAAATTGTCCAAGTGACGAGTGATTTGTGAGAACAAAGCCATCGATACCATACAAATTGATTAGGCTCTAAATAAAAAGAAGCAATTCGTAACTTTTGTGTATGTGGCACATTCTGGAGATCAAAGAATTGTTCCATCTGAAGTATCCATGTGATTGGGTCCTTTCCATCAAACTTCCTCATATCAATATTAGAAATGTGGTTGGTATTCAAACCAAAGTTGGAGTTTCTCCATTCTTGATTCACCTTCCTTGTGTCCTCATCATGAATTTCATGGGATGCATTTTCACTTTCAGGTGTCTTCTCCGTTACAAAATGTTTCAATACTTTCATGATCTCCCCTTTTAAACCCTCCATCATCTCTTGTAGTTCATCTTTTGTTACTATCTTCTTTTGTAAATCATTTATGTCCCTACGCATTTCTTCAACTTCATCAAGAGTCCAAGTAGGATTGTCTGGAGGATTATTTGGTGTAGAAGTTCCCTTTGTGGGTGGCATGTTGGCCAAGTATCATTTTTGAACCTTGATTTTGAGGTGGTTCTGCTAGACAATATTTATTCTATTGTATCTCCCAAGTTTCGGCCCTTCTAGGTATGAAACTTTATTTTATGTAGTTCTCTGATATTGCTTCTCTGTAATGCCACAGGTCTGATCAAAATTGGATGTGCCCAGTGGAATTTATGGTAACTTCCCCACAACTTGCCAATTTTTGGACTTTCCCGGATATCTCACGTGTATAGCGTGCCCCGCACAAAATAATTGATATAAAAATATGAAACTAGCACCAGAAATAGTAAAGACTGTCCACGATCCAATGAGACCAGTCCCACTCAATTTGGATACTCTAGGAAGAAGTTATGATTGTTTTACCTGGAACACCTTCTTGAGACTAGTCAATAGGACTAGTCAGATACCCTATCTTACATAGGGTGTATCTAAAAATTTAATATGACCCATAAGCTGAAATTTTTACCACAGATACCTTACTAATTTCTGTGAATATCATCTAGAATTTAGGGTCTGAAATGTTACAGAAATTGTTTTTATAGCGAAAATTCTGCAATGACTTAGTTCAGGATGATTCCAGAACCCTGTCTTGTACAAGATGTATCTATGAAAGTATAAGGCCTTAGGAGATGAATTTGGAACCCAACGTACCTTTATCCGTCTACTAAATATCCTCCAAGCCGTTCCTTCTGAAACATTGTAGAAAAAATGTTATAGCAAAAATTCCAAGGTGTCTCAGATGTAGCAGCGAAACCTCAAGACCTTGAGCTCTGATACCATATGTTAAGAACCAAATATAAATATAGCATAGAAAAAAATCAGTAAAAGTACTCAATGCCTTGAAAAAGAGATAATTTCAGATAATAAGCCTCTTCGAGGGGGCAACCTCCTTTTACCCCACTTAAATGTTCAAGTACAAGATGACTCAAAATGAAAATGTATCCTTGGTATATATAGGAGACTAGGAGGTATAATTACAACTAATGGCCTAAAACCGACATAAATAAAATAACATTACTAATATAATATGCCCCAATTAAGGGGTAATGATCCAATATTAGGGATTAACATTATTTGTCCTCATCACCTTAATTCTTTTCTTTGTTTGATTCTCAACAAGAGCCATAAACTCTTTAAACTTGTCAAAGACTTCAGATTTATTCCTGAGGAAATATATACAAGTATTCCTTGAGAAGTCATCTATAAATGAGACATAGTACACATATTTTCCCAATGATGAGACAGACACAGGTCCAAAAACATCACTGTGAACTAGCTGTAAAATTCCTTCTGCCCTCATTGCACTAGAGAGGAATCTTACCCGATTTTGCTTCCCATATAGACAATGTTCACAGAAATAAAAATCCAGAGAGCAGTTAGACATACCTTCAACCATAACTTTACCATGTAGTAGTTGAATAACTTTCTCTCCGATATACCCCAGTCTTTGATTCCACAGCAGAACCTTTTCTCCAGAGACTGTAGGATTTCTTTCTTCTTAAAATCCAATATCGGGAACAATGGAAATATTAAACCCATCTCTAATAGTTCTTCCTTGCATCTTATACAGAGTTCCAAACCGAACTCCCTTCAGCAACACCATTGCTCCTCAAACCATCCTCCAGGTTTCCTTTTCAAATATTGTTTTTACCCCTACATCATCCATTTTTCTTATAGAAATCAAATTTCTAGCCAAAATTGGGATGTGTAGAACACCAAGTAGTGTTCGAATCCTTCCATCTATGAGCCTCAACTTGAATTTTCCCCGTCCTATGATTCCGGTTGTCGAATCATCACCTAAGAAAACATTACCTCCATCATACCTTTCATATTTTCAAAACCACTCCCTATGGGGAGTCATATGAAAGGATGCACTAGAGTCAACCAATCATGCCTCATGATATGCATGTGTTCTTGAAGAAGCCAAGTATACATCCCCTCCTTCTTCCTTGGAGGTATTTTCTTCTATAGAAAGAGATTCTTCAGATCCCTTTTTTTTCTCAACTTTGGATCTACACTACTTCTTATAGTGCCCTTATTTTCCACATCTCCAACATACCTTTAAAAACTTTCTGGGAGATTTAGATCTAACCTTAGACTTAGATATTCCACTTGAGAACTTAGATCTATTTATTTCCTAGGAACTTCCTCTTGCAAATAATGTGTCTGTGCTTTGTCCTTGCATATTCTTCCATCTCATCTCCTCTGACAACAAGGATGAGACCACTTCATCAAAATTCAAGGAATTTGTATTACTACCTATAGCCATAAACAGACTATTCCATGAGTCTGGTAAAGAACACAATAAACTGATACATTTATCTTCATCTAAAATTTTAGTCTCAATAGATACTAACTGACTTAACACAGTATTAAAGGTGTTCAAATTCTCTTCCACCGAGTCTCGATCTGTCATCCTCAGGTTATACAACTTCTTTCTCAAGAATATTTTATTTACTAGGGACTTAGAGTGATACAACTTCCCCAATGTTTCCCATAAATACTTGGTTGTATATTCCTCTGACATATTCAATAATACTGAATCGGAGAGACACAGTCAGATTGTGCACTTTGCCTTCTAATACAACTTTCTCCAGTCATCTGTTGAATTTCCTGTAGGTGCAGTACCTGGATCTACTGCGATCCACTGATCTTTGTCCACCAACAGATATTCCATCTTGATCTTCCACAACTCAAAAAATTTCCCATTAAACTTCTCGATCTCCATCTTCGAATTGCTTTCCATTTCTTTTCACCTGAAAAATCAATACCACAGATCTCCCACTGTAACAAGGCGTATCACAGTCCCGAGCCAAACCCTTGACCACAAAGGCATCCCCTGAAGCCAACAAAGATATGATACCAGATGTAAATTTTAACCTTGTAAAATATTTACTTCAAACATATTTTCAGTAAAAGAATAGAAAAGATACAATGGAAAATACAAACATTACATAAAGATTCTTCCCCTAGAAACCCAAACCAGGAAAACCAACATATTATATATTCAGTCATTGTGATACATTGTTTACAAAACAATATACACATAGGAGCCAACAACATCCAAAACCCTAACCCAATGACTTGGATTAGTCAAAAACCCTAATTCCTTAACCGGAAATAGAAAACCATCAACAAAGAAACCATGTGTTGAACACCACCTAAATATGTGACATGTTTCCCAAGGAAAAAAAAAATTCTCGGGGGCACTACCCCTGAACCCCCATGTGGGGGACCTAGCACCCCCCCCTCCGCACCTGATGCAACACACTACTCATACCAAATATATAACACATACCCAACATTCCTCTTCCTCCACCTCTATAACCAACTCGATCTCCTCGTGGTGCGTTGTACTGGGGTGCTTGGTTATACTGCATAGGAATATAGTGTGGTTGCGTGGTATTGTACTGTGGCTACGCAGTGTTATATTGTGGATATGTAGTATTATATTTTTGTTGTGCAATGTTATATGGGAATGATACTTGGTTAAATTGTGGTGCATCTTTCCCGGGCATCAATTCTGCCTGCACCCTGTAACCATATGATGTCCTTTCCCTCATCAGGTCCATGGTCCTGCAATATTTGTCATCATGGACTAATGACTTGCAAAATTTGCAATATGAACTCTTAGGTATTTTCTGGTATTTCTGCATCATTGGATAGTGATATGGATCATTCCCTTGTTTCTTATATATCTCACACCATAGTCCTCCTATTGGCAAAGGTTTGGCAGTCCTGTTTCCATGTACTGCACAAATGTTGAGAACTCATTATTATAGTGTCCTTTTGTCTTACATGTGGTACACCAAATGACTTTTCTTTTTTCCTTACCCCTATTCTGGTTTAGCTGAAATGTTAATTTTTCCAGATCCTCCTTTAGCTCCTCTATGGTTGGATCTATCTTCTGATATTGGTTCTCTTCCAGTTGTAGGGATACCTGTAGAGCCTCTTATTGGGTCTTAAAATTTAGTTGTCGCAAGGGGTATTTCAAGTGTGGGAGTAGTGAATTGACAAATAGATGCCTATGTTGCATATCTATCATGGAATACTTTATCGTTCCCTTCAATCGGTTGAATCTCTAGTCAATCTCCCACACAAATTCTCTTGGTTTTTGTTTAATATCTATAATCTCATTCATGTATTAATCCTCTGAGATAGGCTTCTCGAATTCATTTATCAATAGATTTTTGATATCTCTGATCCTTCTGGTTGTACGTGGTGGAATGTTTGTAGCTAAGCTCATGTACTAATCCAGTGCGTGATCTCTTAGCATGATGGATAATTGCTCAATTTTAGTGTCCTCATCTGTGATATATTTTTCTTCCCAGATCTTTTCAAAAATTAATAAGTTCTTCTCAGGGTTCTCTGACATCTCTCCTTTGAATTCTAGTAACCTGATGGTGGGATCATGTCCTGCCATCCTGAATGTTGAACTACTACCTCCGCATGGTGTAGATACTTTACTAATGCTTCCTGAACTAGCTCCCCCAATTGTTGTTCCCTGTGTAGATGTACTTCCCTTTGTCTTCCTTTTCTCGAAATTTGGTTGCCTAAATGGTGGAGTTCTTATTGGTGTATTAGTCGCACATGGGTTTATGGGTTCCACACTAACACTTAGATGGATAGGAGTGTTTCCTTCTCTTCCTGCCCTTAGACCTGTCTTCTTTTTTTCATATGTCGCACGTAGGATTTCCTCAATTTGTTCCATAGCCCAGAGATCCTCTACTTCTTCTTCATCACTTGCCAAGCCCTCCCTCACGGTTATGGTTCTCTTCTTGGTGTTCATCTTATATTGGTAGGGTACTCCACTGCGCGTTCTTCCAGTTGTTTCCATGATCTTCTTGATATATTATTCCTCCATCATGATTGGGTCCAAGGCCTCATCCTTATTTCCTTTATCCATTTCTCCCTCCATTTCGCCTTCTCCTGTCAGTGCTTCCCCCCTTCCCCCATGCATGCAAATAAGTTTAGTTGTCTAAGGCCATTGTCATTACAACTTTGTTATATAGTAACATCTTAATGGAAGTATATAGTGATATGATATAACTACCTCGAGGTCCCTTCAAGAACTCTTTCTCTATTGAGCTATAAGACTTCGTCGTATCTACTACAAATTTTGTGATAAATCCTGCAACAATGTTGTCTAACTAGAAATCTGTTGCACGTGTAAATTTATTGTCAACTTGTTGTAAATGTGAGATATCTAAAGGATTCCACTTTAGCTATCTGATATTATTTGTAGGATGGTTTTATTTCAACCTATCCACTCCTACAACACATGCGGTAAATCACAAAAAAATACTTCGTGCAAGTCGTTGAATACGTACTTGTCTAGGTATTTACGCAGTGTTAACTTTGGGTTTCTGTTATCTTTTTGCGCAAATTCGAGATCCTTTATTTTCAACCAGCTTTCTATATATTCCTTCATTGGGTTCCATGTTCTCAACATCCCCTTTTAGATTCTCATTCTCTTAACGTCTTATTGTCATATCTGGAATTATTTTTATGCTTCTTCAACAGATCTCATTCACTCAATCCCATCCTGTTCCAACCAACTGACAACAGAACCATTTTTTGGGTTTGTTATTCTACTTTATCAGTTATCTACTCTGATCTTACCCTATTTTCATAAGTTGACCTAGGTTCAAATTTAACAATCTTCCAATAAAATCCCTCTAAAAATATTAGCCCCCCTGGTAAACCAGAAGGAAACACAACACACAGAGTGTACTACACAGTCTCACCCAAGATAGTTGTATGGGTGGCTACAATACTCAGATTCTTGCAGCCTTGAAATGAGTGGAGATCTATGTTTGTACCTCGTGATATTTGTTTATTTAGTATAATCTCTTGATTTAAACAATCATTCGTATTCATGCATGTGGAGTATCAGATCTAACTAATTCCTTCATTCATTCATCTAACATATAATCCTTAACAACAATAGATATTCATATATTCAATCATATAACACAAGATTTACTGTGGTTCACCCCCTCTTGGGATACGTCCACAAAGATCTGGATCTCAAGCTCTTTATTGTGTCTCAACAATATGTCGTGCCATGCGTGTTTACAGTCTTAGATCTTACAATCTCAACAAGCTTACCGATCCATGTGAGGCTGAATATATAGCACCAAGCTCCTCATCTTGCGATCTAACCCTTAGGATCGAGCTGCTCAATTCTTCTCTAGGTCACCAACTTACAAAATGTTGCAAAACTTATGAATTTTGGACTCTCTCTACCTCCTAGGCAATATTGATCTCCTTCTGTGTCTATCCAACTTAGGTACTACTCTATTAGACCATGTAATCCTTTACTCTTTTCCCCTTGTAGCCCTCTCTCCCTCTCTTAGACCTCCTAATTACTACTTATATACCTCCTTGGCTCATAAGCTATTACAATATATTTCAAAAACTGTAACCCTAACTTAGTTAGGTCTCCCTTGCATGCACACCTCACACGCTTCCCTCGCACATGCTAATTTTCCTTCAAGTAGTCCTTTCTTACCTTCATTCTTCTCTCCCAAAAATATCCTTTTCCCCCGCATGGGTCTGCATCTAACAAGAAGTATGTGCATTTCTACCCTTTTCTTCCCTTTCCACCTTTGGATCCAGAGGCATTGGTGAATGGTTTTGAGTACCCTTTCTTCTTCAGATTTTCATGAGATTTCCTTTTGTATTTATCTTTAGATTTCTGATGTTGATGGCTTCCATATTGGATAGTAAGTGCATGCACCTTTGGGCCTTTTATTTTTCCCATGTTGATGAGATTGGTTTTCTCCTGTGTCAGGGATTCGATAAATTCCTCAATAGAAGGCATCTTCCAGGTGGCTCTATAGGTGAATTTGATTGAATGGAATGTGGATACAAACATAGAGAATTTAGGACCAAGTTTGGAGAGAATGGTGAGAACCATTTGTTTCTCCTCCTTAGATTTATCAACACCGCAAGCCTTGAGTTGTGACGGTAAATCCTTGAATTTTGTAAAGAAATATTGGATATTGTCAAAGATTTTTGGATCCAATATGAGAAATTCCACCTCGAGCATGTGTCCCCTCATCTCATCCTATTTTAAAAATATCCCTTCCATGGTGGTATAGGCTTCATTGGGGGTTTTACAGGAATATATGTGAAAAAGGAGATTGAGAGAAATGAGACTGCAAATTGTTCTGAATGCTTCATCCATTTGATTTAGATACTTGGATTTTTCTATGGATGATGTCAGTTCTGTCTCTGTATTCATGGTTAACATGTACAATCCTCTACTTAGAATAAGCATGACCATATTCTCCTCCCATTAAAAGAAGTTGTAAGGTGTAAGGATGAATTATTTTGGGAATTCAATTTTTTCGTTGTCTTCAATCTTTGGTACCTGCTAAAAATAATTTGGTGTATATTTTCTTAGCATTCCATAGAATATGATACCATGTAGATTTTTTGAACTTGAAAAAAATATCATTAGATATAAAATACCACACACATTTGCAGAGAGAAATTGAGAAAGAAGAAGAAAGAGAGAAAGAATGGAAGAATTCTCATTAACTGTAATGAATAATGAATAATTTACACATGATATACTGTGTATACTCAATGAATGTGCATTGGAGGTGATCCAATGTGCCATAGTGGTGGTATAGAGTGATCTAGACACCCACCAATAGTTACGAGAGTGAAATTCCACCTATTCTAGTCTCTCGGGAAGTTACGAGAGTGAACTGCCACCTAGCTGAGTTAACTAGTCTACAAGTCTTTAGTTAACTAACTGAAACAGAGTGAAGTGAGGAGGAGATCTGGGAATCATGGATAATTCTCTAGTCTGGTGATGATCCCAAGTACAATGTTAATTATCTGGTGATGATCCCATTGTTGCATGGTGACAAAATAAATGCAACATCTAGACTCCACTCAACTAGTCAAACTGAAGTGAAAAATGAAGAGAATATTCTCCTAGAGGAATATACTCCCTAAACTTTAAGAGACTTGATAAAGACTAATAAACATAGGAAAAACCTTAGGAAAAATAAATCCTAGGTGTTTATGAAGTAACTCCAACAAAACGAAGAACTCGAAGAAGTTAAGCTAGATGTAGATGACAATGTTCTCAATGATGATATTGACGATGATATTATCGAAAATGACGTTGATGATGATGTTTATATGGATAATGATTTCAACATCAATTATGAAATAGATGATATAGATGTAGATTTGGATGTGTTGGGATGTTAGTCAACATTTCGATTCACTCTTGCACGCACAATGACCTTCCTAATGTTGGGGTGGCTTAGACCTAGGGTTCATCTAGAGCATGTCCAACAAAACCCCAAGGCATGGACATATCAATCCTCATCCAGGGCTGAGGAAAGTCTCACTCAAAATGCAGAGAGGATCACATAGACCATACGGTATTGTGCTGGTGATGAAGGATTAAAAATTAAACATATTAAACACTGCTGCAATTGGCATCCATATACCTCAGATCCGATACTTCATTAAGTTCTAAGAATGAAAACAATACACATCCACATTCCACCCATTCATAACAGACACATAATGGATCAACACTTCCATATATTCATTACTGGAAGTATTTCTTCACAACAGAGCTATACATTGTGCTGAACAATATCCTATGACAGTCATGGAATCTCATTTCCTCATTATATTAATAGGGGAAATACATAGAATGTTCCATGTGCCTTTCTTTAGGACTCAAACATATCAAAATGATCGAATATATTCAAATACATTTCATTACTACAACGGGCTCATGGTGATATTAATGCTGGTAGCTAATTCAAAACTCTCAGATTATCTGAATATATTCTCATAAACTTCTTAAGACAGTGGCAAAATATTTATATGATATTAGCACTCATTTTTATATCCTTCGCTGCTTGGGAGAACTGTCCCTTTTTCCTTTGCTCCACTCGCTTTTGTGATCCAATTGCCTCTCATGTTTCAGGTACGTGTAAGTGCTCCATGTAGACTTTCTTCATCAGGGGAAATATTAACTACATGACCAATTCCTCTTTTGGCTACCGCACATCTTCGTATGTTGTTGGCACTAATCATTCGGGGAGATATCCCAATTATTCCTTTCTTGATTTTGAAAAACATCTTCTTTGTTTTTGGCATAACTGAAAAAACTCAGACCAGCCTGCAATCAGTAGTAATTATGTTCTGCACTTTGTTTACAAAATCCAGTCCAATGTGCACTTCATGGAAATCCTCGTGCACTTACTTAGGTGCATGAAAAACTTATAAAATGGGCACACACTGCTCCCTTGGTGTGCATGTGAAAAATTTAACCCAAAACTTTGGGTGCCAACAAGCCCCCACCACTATTATCTGGATCATCCTCGAGCCACCGACATTAGGGAATTGTTTCCATGAAAGATGGCATGGTGCCTTGAGGCCTTGAGGCCTTGCATGGATTCCAAAAATGGATGTTAAAGCTCAGAAAAGCACTCTTGAAGTGCTTGTGTAAGTTGGACAACTGATTTTGTGACCTCAGCTATGATTGTTGAAGTTGTGAGATATGTGTTGTTGATTTCGTCGATAAGGAGGCTGGAAGAAAACAACATGTTCAAAAAATAGGTAAAGAGAGTCAATGTGGTATCAACCACGCCAAAAATTGTATTATATGTGGTTTGGTGGTCTGCTCTAGAGACAAAAATATCTTTGGTTCTAGTAGAAATAGCCTGCATCGCAATGACATTCTCCCAAGGATGTATGTAAGTAAGATCTCTCTTATGTTGCGCGACTTTGAGTTTGGATATGCTAATTCATTTGAAAATGGTGGAGACTTCAGGTGGATTCAAGAGATGATTTCGAAAGGCCAAGCCGTAGTCCATCCACTGGGAAAAATATTGCACCCTCAATTGGATGGTGTGGAGCGTTTATTATGTTATTTGAATGATTGTGGGGTGGGTTGAGGTGGATGAGTCAGTATGAAGTGGTGGGTGATGATTTCCAGTTATATGAAATTTGAGTTGTTATAAGAGATCCTTTACTATGGAGATATTAAGGCCAAGGGAAGTGTCACCTCTCAGGGTAGAAGTCATAGGAATTATGGAATATAGGTCATCCACCATTTCCAATAGGTTGTTGAAAGAAGAATGGAGCTCAACATGTTGAGCTTGTATGGTTTTGTGTACTACTTTGTCAACATCGTATTTCCTTTACAATTCTTGATATTCCTAAAATTCTTTTTGGTATTGTTCACGTGCATAAGTGTGCGTGGCGATATCAACTTAATTTTGTAGTTGTAACTGAGCATGGGCCTACCCCAGTCACTTGTTTCACTTTCCCAATTTAGAGAGTAATGTGGCAACAAATGCTTCTACGATAGGGGTAGGGATCAAACCCAAAGGAATACCCCATCATTGAGAATCGATAGTAAATAAGGAGGGGGGCCTACTTGAAGAATGCAAGTGAGAGTACTAGGATTCATGCTAGAAGGAAACACATGTGAAGTAGGAACTGGTAGTTGCACACCGTCCCCAAGATGTCACCAGAGGTGGTTGATGTTGTGCAGAGCCTCATAATCGAGTTGTTGTTGTAGCAACAATTGGTGTCATAGGGAATATATTAATTTCAATATTTTGGGCGTCATATGAGGAGGTCCCAACTGAGTAGTCGAGTCAGACAGGTAAATGGAGGAGAGGATTCAATGTCACTTAGCTCTTGGTGGGGTTGGGTGAGTGGTATTTGGCACAACTGAGGGATCCCAACTCATTTTGATGACTACCTCATCCTGAGTAACCCTGCCTAGCGTTGCACATGCTGAGCTCGTTTCTAGTTTGCTTCAACCTATCTGCAAGTGCGATTTCACTTAGTTCACATATCAAGATTCAAAGTGTCCTTGGTTGGAAGAGGTTATAGATGTCTGGGCCATTCTACCATGCCTTGTTGAATATCATCCTCAAAAATACAGAAAGCTGGGAATATAATTGTTTTTTGGAAAAGGTCGATATGGAAAGTTGTTGCTTACTATTTGACTCTGTCGTGGATGAAAATTAGTTTGGGGGTTTTCTTATAAAGAGAGGAAGGTTCCCACAGGCCGAGGTAGCAATAATGAAAAAATGTAGCAATTTTCCAAGCACGTACTATGGGACTATTGGTTAGTTGATCAGAAGTAGTCAGAAGTGATGTTTGTTGTGCCATATTGTACTGTATTCTAGAACTGTTGGTGTTATAGCAAGATTTGCCTCACCCTATTAAATCTTGCACATAAGGCCTTTTTCCATTTCCCCATGCAGACTTATCATCCTTGTTTGTAAAATCCAGAGCTAAAAATAAATATTTTTCCACATGTACACATCTTGCCTACTATACAACATGCATATACACAGGTTTCTCCACTATGACCCACGTACATTAGGATTTGTGTCAAAAAATGAAAATTAATGTCGGGTTTCCATGTCACGATAGGAGATCTATGATCCTTGGCATTCCATATACTAGAAACATTCTAACTCAGCCCTTCAGTTCCATTTTGAAGGATATAAATGGGCCAATTCCTAGCTATGGAAAGAAGAGAAAGAATTCAACTTTGACAACAACGTTACTCTGGAGAAATTATTTACTTCATATTGAGTCTACATCCCTTTGTCCTTAAAGTCTGAACATAGTCTTCAGCCCCCAAGATCTTACCTTATTGATTGAGAACCTCATTGCTTCTCTATTATGAGCTTGCCTTTGGTGGAGGATTGAAGTGGTGGAAGGAACTTAGTTTCTCGGTTCCGAAGCATGTCGACACGGAAGTATGTAACATTTTCACTTATGTTGATGATATATTAATAGAAATACTCTTTTCCCATCCAATTGATATCTTGAAAATATTTGAATTATTATTCCATGGTTGTATTTGTTATGTTTATTAATGGATTATGCTATTGAATATGCTAACATTATATAATATCACCATATGCTTGATTTGCTTGGTTGTTGAGGACTAGTTGCAGGTATATTGCTTTGGGTTAAGTGCTCAACAGTGGAATTCATTGAATGTCTGGGCGAGGTAGGCCTTTTATCTTGTCTTGATAGCATTTTTATTTTCATAGCATACTTGTGAAGAGATTTGATTTCTGCTGTCATTTTCGTCTGTTGTGGTTTATTCTATCCATAGAGAGATTTTCCTCGTAACAACTGGCTATGGAAAAACTAGGTAGCGGTGGTGTGAGATGTTACTGTCATCAACTACAAGTGTGTATGCCCTATATTTAATTAGGGAATAATTACTCTTAAATCGACGAGATGGACCGCCCTTCAATATTAGGTGTTGGGAGAGAGACCATAGTTATTTATAGTAATTTTAATGGAAATATCACCATCTATATATGTGGCACATAGGGAGGGATGAAATGATGGGGCCCAAATATTGAGTGGACATTTCCATACATGCACAATTGTGATTTAGTGGGAGGCACAACACATGTTTATTTCACCTCTCCATATCGTAGTCAAGTTTTTATGAAAGTGCGGGGCTTATCCGGTCACATCACTACTTTGATTGTATCCTACCAGTCTGGTGGCCACATGGATTGTGCCTTAGATTCTCCATCTGGTGTCTATTGCAAGGACATGTGTAGTGATTTATGTCAACATCTGAGTGAAAATTAGTTCGCAGATATCCTTTGAGAGTTTCCCATTCATGATATGATCCTCAATGTGTATCCCACCAACCTACAACAATCCCTACCATTATTGACTCAAGTGCATGAGGCCCCTGATACTCGGGAATGTGTCGAATCCATGCAATTAAGGTGTCCATCAGCTCTGACCCATCATATCAATAAGAGATAAAAATTTCCATCCGCTATTTTTTACACCTCATAAATCTTGTTCTACCATATATCCAACGCATCCTCAGAATCCATGTCATAATATTTGACACTCCTCTAGCATAGTTCTCTATTTTCGGTGGGGTTGACATAGTACTCCATGCACCCTGTGAATTTGTAGAAGTTTTCTATCACTAATCTCCACACATCCTCATCTATGGACTTGTTGTAGCGGTCTCCCTCATATGTATCTAGTGGCACGACCACACAGAGGGTGTCGGTTTCGAAGGATATCTGCCTATTCTTTAAGTTAACCACTGCATTATTTTCAAAGGTCTAGTTGATTCCCAGTAATGCAAGATAGGGATCAGACTCATCCATTATTTTGTTGACTTTAATGTTGGCCTTTGTTTTCACCCCTTGAATATTCACTTCAACTTGTTCTAGACAACCTATGCGATAGATATTGTACTGATTGGCTAATCGAATTTGTATGGGTGACCAAATTAAATTAGGCTTACCCATTGTTTCCCAATACTTCTTAGTTAAAATTTTCATGTCAGATCCCATATCCAACATGACTCCATCCATCTCATACCCACCAAGCTCTGCTATCATCTTAAATTCACGACCAATGTTTTTTTGCTTGTTGACCTGGAAAAAATCCCTTTCGGGAAGTGAAGATGAGATGGTGGTGTATTCTCCTTGTTCCTTCAAGCATGTAGTCAACATTTGGGTTAACTTATTGGTATCGTTCAGATCTCCAAGGAAAATAAAACAACAGTGCAAGAAGGTATTGACTTGATCTTCGAATTCTTCCATGTGAGATAGGTCGAGTAAGGATTTCTCACGTGTTGTGTGTTGAAATTTCTCATGGCACTATTCTTCATATGCATTTTTCTTAGAGCGTCACTATGCAATCTACCTACATTCTTCCTAAATTGATATATGGGTTATGCACTGGATCTCCTTACGCATGTGAGCCTCCTCCAAAGACCTTTGTGTTGTGTGTTGCAATTCTTTGAGTGCATGAGCTTCGTCTTGTGAATTTTGCATCACCGGATGCACCTCTTCATGGATCTGTGCCTCCTCCAATGAAATTTTCATTTCTCTTTTCACCTCATCCCAAATCTGTGCCTCTTCCATAGAACTTTAAGTCGCGTGTTGCAACTCCTCATGCATTCTCTCTTCTTCATTGGATCTTTGTGCATCATGCATAAATTTCTTTTGTTGAGCAACATTAAACTTAGGGGGGGATGGGGTGCCTTACTAATCTCCTTATCTAGTCATTGACTTGAGCCTTCACCATGCTCAAATATTCCTCCTGTCTTGGCTCCTATGTGAGTTATGATTCATATGTGTGCTCCCCATTCTTCTTTTTTTTCTTATGCAACTTCACATGCACCATGTTAAAGTTGGTCTTGTTATCTCAGACTTCATCTTTTGAAACTCCTGAAGAAGAGCCTTCTTTATCTTGTCTAGGGAACCTGCCTATCCCGTTGGCATAGTGGCCTTGTATTTCATGTACAATGATAGGGCTCTATCCCTGAATGTAGTCTCTAACTATGCGATCTTCGCCGCATCTTCTGTAACCCTCTTCACAAACCATATGGATTCCCAGATGAACCAATGTTGCTTTGCATCGTATTTTCCCATTCCATGGAATACAAGAAACCATAGTGTACTTTCTTGATTCACCATGTTGAAACCAAAAGTAGTTCCACTTCTCTGACTATTATTGATGGGATCTTTCCACACCACTATAACTTGGGGTAAAGTATTGTTGACTTCAACTTCCTCTTAACTTTATTTTTCACTTTTTTCTTGTTCTTCTCTTTCTTCAACTCCAATCTCTCCACTATCTATTGTAGTTTCTTCTTTATTAAAAATGAGAAAGTGGGGAGGTACAAAGGGGGGTAAGGACCATATTCTTATGAAACATTTCATGAAGTGACCCAAGGATATATCAATTTGTAGTTGAATAAGACCATCCAAAAATACCAACTCATCTCCCCCACCACAAGGGGAGTCTTCATATTTCATGTCTTATGGCGCACAAATGATCTACACCCTTTCTTCAAGACCCAACCATGCACCAAAACCATGTACACATGCCCCTGGGCTAATCTGTTCAATTCCATTGCATGCCTTGTCTCCCAGTTTGATCTATGCACCGCCACCTTGCACAAAATTGCTTTCTCTACCTAGTAGGTTGCCACTCAGCATGCTAGTCTCTCTCTTTCTTAGTGTACTACCACTGCAATGAGTATCACATTGTCTTTGTATTGGTACCTCATGAAGCAATGTGAAATCTTCTATTTTTTTAGTGTATAACCATGCAATGTTTCCTCCTCATATTCCCCCAGTGCACCATAAATTTTCTCCCACACACCACACCTGGACGCTCTCAACTCTCTTAATGTTGTGACATACCACAATAGCCAAAGGGTACAATCTTCATCACCTAGGCCCTCACTACCACTATTGTCACTACTAGTATCTTCGATTCCAAGCCTCTTTGAAGGAATGTCATCATCCTCTCTCTCACCATTGTGTGGTGTGAGTTTCCTCTTCATTCTAGGACCGACACCTCGTTGCACACCCTTGTCCAACTCTTCTCCACTCCTCCACTCAACATTCTCTTTCAGCTCTTATCTTCTTGCATATCTCTCAACTATTTTTCTCCTCTGCTACTTTGGGTCCATTCCACTCCTCACATCATCTTAGAAACTTATTGGATCCATCCTTTCCCCACCTTTTCCAAAGCTACCCCCCCAATGATGGGGGGTTTACTCATCCCTCCTATCGAGATCCATGCACATCAATCTCTTCTCTATAAATAACATCTTGATCCAAAGTGGAATCTCATTGAGCACTTTCTTTATTGGACCTTCTTCAAACTTTCTTTCAGCCTTGCTGAAAGAATCAAAATATTGAATGAAGAATTCAACAATGTACCCTTCCATCACTCGAGCGAACCATAGATCAATTTCCTGTGTCCACTTTGTTTCTAGATCCTTTAAAATATAAAGCTTGGTTTGATCCCAAACTATTGTTTCCACTAGTAACACAACCGAATTGACAACATGTTGTCTTTTCAAGCATTCATGTAGAAGATATGGAAATTCTCCAAAGAGGAACTCATGCATGTCCGAGTAAATGTATTAGTCCTTCCATTCGTTTGCATTCACCCATAATACTTTCATCTCTCGAGAGGAAAACTCATCCTCTTTTTCTTCTATCTAGTTGAATATCCTCCCTAGAAGGATGCCACCACATTTCTCTTTCCTCCATAAATTTAAACAAGACTTTGGGTCCCAAAAATGGAACCATTTGTTGGGATGTTAGTCGTTGTTTCGATTCATTCTTTTGTGTGCACCAATATTTCTAATGATGGGGTGGTTTAGACCCAGGTTTCTTCCATAGCATGTCTATGAAAACTCCAAAGCACTGACATATCAATCCTCGGCCAGGGATGAGTAAAGTCTCACTTGAGATGCAAGGAGGATCATAGAGACCAAAAGGTCTTGTATCAATGATGAAATATTAAACACTATTTCAATTGGCATCCATATAACTTAGATATGATACTTCATTAAGGAATAAGAATGAAAACAATACACATCTACATTCCATCCATATCTGATACTTCATTAAGGACTAAGAATGAAAAAAATACACATCCACATTCCACCCATTCATGAAAGACATAGAATGGATCATAACTTCCATATATTCATTACTGAAAGTATTTCATCACATCATAGCTATAAATTGTGTTGAAAAGTATCCTATGAAAGTCATGGAATCTCATATCATCATTATCTCAGGGTGAGCTCGATGCTGGTAGCTAATTTGAAACTCTCAGATTATTTGAATAACATCTCATAAACTCCTTAAGACAATATCCAAATATTTATCTGAACTTAACACTCCATTTTATATCCTTCACTATTAGGGAGCATTGTCACTTTATTCTCTACTCCACTCGCTTGTTTGATCCAATTACCTTTCACACTTTGGGTACCTGCAAGCACTCCTTGTATACTTTTTGCATCAAGGGAAATTTTAACTACCTGACCATCTCCTTTTATGGCTTCCCCACATATTCATATTCTTTTGGAACTAATCATTCATGGAGATATCTCTATGATTCCTTTCTTTCTTCCGACATGCATCTTCTTGGTTTTCGGTGTAACTAACAAAACTTGGACTGACACACACTTGGTAGCCTTTATGTTATGAACTCTACTGAAAAATCATGGTTTTATGTGCACTTCATGATAATCCTCACGCACTTAGGTGTGTGCTAAACTTATAAAATGGTCACGCATTTCTCCTTTGGTGCGCTTTCACAAAACTTAACCCAAAAATTTGGGTGCCAATAGGATGAAGAAGAAGATCAATGATATTGTATAAATTTTGAAATATTGTAGGAGGTATGTGATTGTATCATTTATATGATTTGTTCTCTTTAAATTGTTTAGTTATATGTGTACTTAATCATCGTTGTCATTATCATCATCATAATCAACATTTTCATCCTCCTCCTCCTCCTCATCATCATCACCATCACTTCCATTGTCTTCGTAGGTGTCATCATCATCATCATCATCATCATCATTGTGATCACCATAATCAACATTTTCATCATCATCGTCATTCTCCTCATTAGCATCGTCATCATCATCATCATCATATTCATAATTTCCATCATCATCGTCATCATAATTATCATCATCGTCATCTTCATCATCATCATCATTTCCATTGTCATGATGATCATCATATCATCATCATCATAATCAACATTGCCATCCTCCTCCTCCTCCTCATCATCATTATTTTCATTGTTGTTGTAGTCATTTTCTTCATTGACATTGTCATCATCATCGTCATCATCATCATATTCATCGTCATTGTCATCATCATCGTTATAACCTTTTTTCACACTTATCATCACTTTCATTGTCATCACAGGTGTTTTCATAATCATCATCGTCATTTCCATTTCCATCATCATTGTCATTGTTTTCGTCATCATCATCATCATCATCATCACCATAATCATCACCACCATCATCGTCATCATCATAATCATCATTGTCATCATAATCATCATTTCCATTGTCATGGTCATCATCATATTGTCATCATTGTTATCATCATCATTGTCATCATTGTCATCGTCGTCATTGTCATCACCTTAATCAACATTGTTGTCATCATCCTTTTCCTCCTCATCATCATCATTGTCATTTTATTCATAATCATCCTCCTCCTCCTCCTCCTCCTCCTCATCATCATCATTGTCATCATCATCATCGAAATTTCCATTGGCGTGATGATCATCATCATATTGTCACCATTTTCATCATCGTCATCCTCATCATCGTTGTCATCGGCATCATTTTCATCACCTTAATCAACATTGTCATAATAATCCTCCTCCTCCTCATCATCATAATCATCATCATCATCATTTTCATTGTCTCACTAGTACATATTGTAAAAATTTCGACGTTCTATGTGTGGCGTTATGGACAAAATTGGCCATATTGTCGAAAAATAGAGGAAATTTTAATTTATTTTTTCATATTGCCCGATAACATCGCTATTTCCATGTTGACATCTCTCTTTCCACGTTGTCATATGTCTTTCCATGTTGTCGTCACTCTTGCCACATTTTTCACATAGTCATCTCTCTTGCCACATTTGTGACATAGTTGTCTCTCTTGCCACATTTGTGAAGATAGTGTCGCAGTTGTAGCATTGTGGAAACTAGGTTTTCCCCCTCCAACGATCACCTAGTATTTTGACCAAGTCAAATTTGATTTGGTCAATGATCGTCAGAATTGCAACGTTATAAAATCTATAAATATGTTGTATTTTATGGATGTTGCGACAAGTTTTCTATAATAACGACACTTCAAAAAGGGTTTGAGGGTCTTCTCGGCGAACAAAAAACAAGTATTTTTTTTCAGTATAAGTCTATGGGGAACAATGTTAGAAAACATTAGAGCTGGGAAAAGAATTAAAGAGGGTGAAAAAGGTGACGATAAATGTTATTTACCTTGCAAAAATTGTTGTACTAGATGTCCCGAAAGAGTTTTAATAGCAACAGCTAAAAAACATTGTAGAAAATATGGGCACATGGGCGGGGGATCAAATCAATATCATTCCATGGTATATACATTCATTATCTATTTTAATATGTATTGTATTCTCAAACTTTTATATTGTTTTATAAATGCACTAATTTTTCATGATTGTTTGTCATTATAAAGTTAGATTTGCTCCCTAACCTTATGCACAAAGCACCAAGTAGTAGCAGAAATGATGTTGTAGTACAAGATGAAGAACTTGAAGTGGATAATGAAGATCAAGTTAATGATCCCATGGAAGTAGATGACAATAATAACATAGTTCAAGATGATGAGACAAATAAAATGATTAAAGACTTATTCGGTCATCCAAATGAGGATCATGGGGATAGTAGTGATGGTACTTATGATGAACCTCTGATTGAAAAGGAAAATAAATGACTTTATAAAGGGTCAAGAGAAAATCTTCTCTCCACTACATTGTTGCTAGTGAACTTGAAAGTTACGAATCATTTGTCTAACACTTGTATGACATGGATCCTAAGGTATGTAATATGTTTCTTCACATCTACATAAAGGTTGACTATTCCCCATTTTTTTTAGTGTTAATTAATGAGTAAAATAAAAATGCAATATTTACAATCCCTATTCTTTACATTAATTATTTATTTTTTATGTTTTATATCATTAGGTGAATTTATGTTACCCTCGTCAAATAATTTACCTCGAACATATCAAGATTTACATGCCATTATGAAAGACATTGGAATGGAATATCAAAGTATAAATGCATGTTCTGATGATCATATTATATATTATGGACAACATGTGTCGAAAATAGAATGTCCGGTATGTGGTATCAAAAGATATCGAACCGATCAAGTAACAATAATGGTGCCTCGAAAGGTTCTCCGACATATTCCCATAATTCCACGTTTGCAGCGAATGTTCAGGTGCCAAAGCATAGCACAGATTATGGATTACCATGCATGAAAGAGAATTGAATATGGCGTTCTTAGAATGCCTGAAGATGGTTATGAATTTAAGGAAATTGATGTAAAATGGCCAGAATTTACAGATGAACCTCGTAATGTTAGGATTTCATTGGCAACTGACGGTGTTAATCCATTTGGAGAGCTTCGGTCTGTTTACTCAGTGTGGCCTATTTTTGTTATCAACAATAACATTCCTCCTTGGATGTTAATAAAGAGGGAGCACATAATGTTGACAATGATTATTCGAGGTATTTATTTACATTAATTTTTCGAATTTAAAATTTTCATTTTTCTCGTTTTTTGCATAACATATTTTATTTATTTATTTACATATACATACATACCATGGTAGTAATTTCATGTAATTTAAAACAATTAGGTAAGTACCAAGTTAAAGATATGAATGTGTATACTGAGCCTCTTATCAACAAGCTACTCAAGTTATGGGAGGGCATCACTATGTATGAAATTTGTAAACCAATTGGGCAGAAGAGATTTCAATGTCATGGAATACTTTTATGGACAATTCATGATACCCCAGGACTAACACATTTTTGTGGTATGTAACATTCCATATTGCACGCTTGAATAGTATACAACTAATTGATTATAGCATGCATGTTGTTTAAATAATCATTTTGTATATATATTAATAATTCACATTTACCCATCTATTGCAGGTCTTCAAAGAAAGGGTAAATTTTCATGTTCATTTTGTGGTCCTAAGTTGAAATATCGTTGGTCAACAAGTTTAGGAAAGGAGGTGTTTGATGAGTATAGACACTTCCTTTCTAAGAACCATAAGTATCATACTACTAAAAAAGATCTTTTCAATGGGAAACAAGAGACTGGAATAAAACCACAAAGAATGACACCTCGCCTATGGAAGTTGGCATATGACAGAATTAATCCTGGAGGTATGCATTTTGTTTATGTATCGTAAATGGAATCATGTTTTGAAATTTTATTTTAATTATTCATTTTATTTTACCGCATTTGATAAATAGTTTTCTGATTTTTTTTATGCTTCATCAATGTCGTCATCGTGAAGGTAGTAATAATGGGATTCCACGAGGAATGAAATGTTATCCCACTCAATTCACAAGGTTTCCATACTATAAGGACATAAAAATAGTTCATTTATTTGATACAATGCATATCAGGAAGAATGTGACATAAACATTATGGTGAATCATAGATGGCAGGAGGGATAAATAAAACATTGTCAAAATTTGTAATGACATTCGGGAAGCCAATCATGAAATGCAAAGTGTGATCCGATCAAATAACAATGGAGACCAAAATAACCTTCCATGGTTATTAACAAAGAAACAAAGCAATGGTGTAAAATAGGTCATTCAAAAATTTAATTTTCCCACAGGTTTTTGTTCAAAAATAAAGAATATCTTAACGAAGAAGGGTGAATTTGGTGGGGTAAAAACACATGATTGACATACCTTCATTAAGGTAATTAATCATTTTAGTATCCATATTTATATATTGGTCGTATACATTTTTTGATATTTTTATTTTTTTTCTAGTTTTGAACAAGTAACGATTTGTTTTTATTGTTATAGTATGTTCTACCTCTATCTATACCAAACAACTTTGACAACAATGTCAAACAAGTTATATATGATCTTGGAAAATACATGAGGTAAGTAGCTGCAATATATATGCAAAAAAAAAAATTGGCTCACAAACGGGAAAAGATTTGAGGAAAGGAGCGAGACGAAGCGAGACAGAATGAGACGGATTGTCAATGTGGCTAGGGCCTAAACCCTAGCCGCCTCCACTCTGGTTTTTGATTGCAGGGGCGCGGATCTTCACCTGTAGCAGCCGCTCAGGGTTCCCTGCATCCAGGGCCGCGGATCGGTGTTTTCAGAGCGTCCTGCCTGAGTTCCGCCTGCGTTTTTGCATGCGTTTTGGAGAAGTGGTCTTGGCCTCCGTCTTCTTGTTTGCTGGTGGTCGACACCCTGCTACGATGGCCCTGGATCCATTTGTTGAGAGGGAAAAATCTCCTCTAGAAGCATTCAAAGAATTAGTCCGCTCGACAGGACCCAAATCCAAGCCTTTTCTCTCGTCTAAGTTTGTTAAGAAGTTGGAGGAGATCCCTTCTCTGGAGCTATCTCCAGAGGGACCTTGCAATCTTTCCCTCCTTCTAGCCGAAAAGGCCCTCATCGGAAAGTTTATGGGGTTATGGCCTAGTCCCAAAATGGTGGAGGCATGGATGGATGACCATTGGAAGTCGTTGATACAGGGAAACGTTTCTCTATGCGCAGTAGGCAGGGTTTTTTTTGTCTTCAGTTTCACGAGGAAAGAGGACTGTGATCTAGTTTTCAGATCTGGACCCTATTTCATGGGGTCGAGAGGAATGTTCTTAGCCCCCTGGAATCTTGACTTCAACCCCGGAGCCGATATCACCGCAACCCCTGTTTGGGTTAGGCTGCCTCACCTTCCCTTGCATCTCTGGGGGAAAAATTCTCAGGAGGACATTGGAAATAAGCTTGGGCGTTTCCTGGACAGTGCGGAGCCGAAAGGGGACCAGTTTACCTGTGCTCGCATTTGTGTTGAGGTTAACCTCGAGGAAGGTCTTCCGGAAGCCATTAAGCTATCCATGGGGGAATGGTGCCATATCCAAGAGCTGGACTATGAGCATATTCCCTTTAAGTGCCTCCGGTGCCATGCTTACGGTCACTTCGCAAAAAGCTGCCCCAAAGCCTCCGAGGAGCCGGGACCAGTCAAAGAAGATGATTTTCAGCCTGTACGACGAAGGCAGTCAAGGCGAAAGGATCCACTAGCCCAGGCCCCGAAGGCCATTCATTCAGTAGAGGCAACTCTAGAAAATAAAAACATCTTTGATGCACTGAAGGAAGATGAAGCCCTAGATCCAGAAGCAACAACAGTTAAGGAAGACCCTCCAGCAGACGAAAGCCTCCCGGGTTCCACCCCCCCAAATTCAGTAGCAGCGAGAGAAATTTGGGCTTCAGATCCAGAACCCTCTGCCCATGTAGGTCTGGTTGTTACAGTCCCCTCTAGTGGCTCTGGGGGAACTTCTGATCCTGAAGACAATTCAGTTTCGTCTCCACTCCTTACCCAAGGGCGAAGGACCAACAAAGCGCGCAGAGAAAAGGAGGAGGCCTCCAACATTTCTTTAGGTTCTCAGAAAAAGTTGGATCCCTACATTAAGGGGAAAATTTCAGCCCCCTCGGTTTAATGCTTTTCTTCTGTCTTCTACTATGCTCACAGTTTGTGAGAATTTACTCATGTATGAACTCTTTGTCATTTTCTCAAATTAGCTCAAGGAGAAGATGGGATTGGTCTCCCAAGACATTCACAAGAAGGTTGGAAACACTGTTAGGGGTCACCAACCTTCTTCATAGGTGTAACTTTCTAATTCTGGCTTGCCAGAATGCCTCTTAATGCAACATAACCGTTTTCGTAAAAAAATATATATATATATATGCAAAAAAAAAATCAAATTTTTGTTGTACTTGATGACATGTGTTTTACTTGTAATGTAATATGTATTTATATGTTTTGTTGAAACATGTTATTTTCTCGCGTCATGATTTGTAGATGGTTGTCATGGAAAGAAATCCATTAAGATGATATAAAGTATTGGAAGAGAGAAATTCCTCGGCTAATGTGTGAAATGCAGAAGTATCTACCTCCAACAATTTTCAATGCACAAGAATTCTACCTCATACAACAAGTTGAGGAGATTGAAATGTGTGTACCTATACACACAAGGTCAATGTGGATGGTGGAGAGGCACTTGAAATCATTCAAGGCTTTGGTTAGACAAAGAGAAAGTCCTGAGGGTTCTATGGTGGATGGATATATGGTATATGAATCCATGATGTATATTAGTCAGTATCTTCCTAAATTAGTAGTGCAAGCTATGCATGTAGTGGATTGCATTTGGGTTGTGAACTCCATCAAAAAATTTGAAAGGGAGCAGTTGTTGGGGAAAGGTACAATGAAGAAAGTGAGAGGTAATTAAAATGTGGATATTTTTAAAAATATAAATTTCTCGTTTTTTTGTGTATATGATCATATTCATTTAATATGTATTCTTTCATCATTTATTAATATTTAACATGGTTATAACTAATATTTAATATTTGTGAATTGTTATTTTGTGATCGGTCAGTTGTTAAAGATTGGGATGCACTACATTTATACATTGCAAACAATCTAGACGTGATGAAGGTATGGATTGATAGATGTAAAGAACGTCATGGCGTTAGGTTATCATGGAAAGAACTGTCTGAATTGGTTAGAAAATCTCATTGTAATGGAGATTCTAATGTTACACAGAGGGAAATAGATTTAGCATATTGTTTGAAAGATGGAAAGGCAAGAAAATTCACCCATTCTATTTAGTTATTTTATATTATATTAATGTGACTATAGGTGTGTTTTTTCATAGTATATTTTCCAAGTTATATAAATTTGTTTATTATTAATTGACAATTCTTCTTTTACATGTCTGGCATATTGAAGTTGAAACACCACAAGGCTATGTGGTGCAATGGTCATAAATTTCGCATCAAACAGTCATATGAAACCATAAAACTTCTGATAGTGGGATAACTGCAGTATTCCAGGTCACTAATGTTTCCTCTATGAGTGACAAACGTCCTCGAGAATTTGATAATAGATACTATGGGTTTTTGAATGATATAATTGAGTGACTTTAATTCCTTCAAATTAGTTTTGTTTGATGTCAAATGGTATAGGTTACGAATGCATGAACGTGATGAGGAAATAACTGTTATTCAACATGCCAATGGATTTCCGATGATTAAAACAACAGTTTTTGAAAAAACAAACGACCGCTATGTTTTTCCAAGTCAATGTGAACAAGTCTTTTACTCAAAGGTTCCAGGTAAGAGGGATTGGTCATTTGTTGTTAGATATGATTCAAGAGGAAGGCCAATAAAGTATACTATAGATGAGGAAGATGATATTGAAGAAGAAGATGATGTAGAGCTAGAGCAATAAGAATATGGGTCGACAAATGAAGAAGATGGAGAAAATGAACCAGGCATAGGAGACAATGCGCCAGTTCTTGATGATGATATCGATGAAGATATTCTCGAAAATTTCATTGATGATGATGATGATATCATCAATAATTTCAACAGTGTTTTTGAACCAGATGCTGATATAGATATTGAGTTGGGTGATCAAGAAGAAGATACAGAATAAGGATGATACAAATGCCGTGTTGGTCGACGAGGTACATAACTAGATATTTTAATTTGTATGAATTATTATTCTCTTAAAATAAATTTTAATTATGTGGGTTAATTACATGTTTTTAAGTTTTATTTCATTTTTGTTCTGGTAGTTTCTATGCATGATTAATATGTTTCTTTTGTTTGTTATCTATTTTATAAATTGGGTATTGGGGAATTGAGAGCGATGTGAGG
>ML779669.1:7347-22889 GCA_009831015.1 Picea engelmannii
GAAGCGGCACAGCACGAGGGACGTCTCCGAAGCGGGCGTGTGGCTAAGGTATGATTTTACTTTCGGTAATTTAATGTATTGATGTTGAATTTGTGGACTTGTTAAAGCGTTTTATATTCGGCAAATTATTGTTATTGGTGATATTACGATGAGGTTGTTGGGCATTATATTTTGCAAATTCGTTCAGCCATGATATTGTAGAGTTTGTTTATATTGTGATCATGTGTCACTTAGGTTATGATGTCATGTGTTTTTGCATTGATATGAATGATGGGATGTTGTAAATTTCTTATTGTTAAAAGAAAAAAAAAAATTCCTATTGTGCTTCGCTATTCATAGACGTAACGAAGGGGGCGTTACACCTCATTGGATAAATGGTTTGGGGTACAAAACAAAATATGATCAATCATAATGATTTTCCCTTGGTGACGGAAGTGTAGGACCCTAACAACCCATGAGACAACTACAGACATGTCATAGAACCAAGTATGTCGGAGTAACAAATTGTACTTTTTGGACATAATGTTTTGGAAATAGTTTTACAGTTTTTATATAATTTTTGGTAAAAATACGAAGTATAGGAAAAGTACATGGAAGAAGAAAGAAAGCTAGGTAGCTCCCAGGTAAGGAAAATCTAGGAGGATAATTCACAAAAGGAAGAAAGTGTGTAGAAGAAAGGAAGTGTGAAGATAAGAGAATAAATGTGACAAAAGATAAATAAAGAGAAGAAAGAGAGAGAATAAAGCATGACAAAAGAGTGACAACCTAAAATTATATAAATACAATAACAACAGAAAAGTGACATGGGCATTGAAAAGAAAAATAAAGTTGTCGAACAACAAGTTGATTGAACTAGCCATGCATTGTAATGGGGTATTTTTGGGATGAGAAGATTAGGGTTTTTAGCCCTATATTTTTGTATAAATATGTAATGGTTTGGGAAATTAGGGGTTCCTAAAGTGTGGGTTCCTCAATATAGTTGGTTCGGGTATGTTAGGTTTTGGTCAATTATGTCATGTTTTGTCCTGTTTTTTTCAGTTCCATGTTGTGTTCTAGAGTTCTTGAATGTAACAGTTTGTTGGTGAGAAGAATGAATAAAGGAATTTTAAATAGATGATACAAAATCTTGTGTTTCATGTATGTTATATGATTTATTATGAATTATATATGATTGCATCATAGATTACATTTATCTCATGTTGAATCTTTGCACAATGATAATAATTGTTAAATAAATGGAGTATAGATGAATCTAGAATATACTAAGTATAGGGATATGAATGATAAGTAATTTAATATTGAATAAGAACAAAGTTACGTGCACTGAAAGAATAAGAGAGAATGAACCAAATGATTTTCTCCCATTCCCTCAATATTTCAAAATCATGGTTCTCATAGTCCCAATAGATACCTCAGGTGACAATTCATATGCACAAGCAGGTGATGCCTAAAGGGTTGATGTCTTGTGGGTTTCATTGGTCATAGATAAAATGAACCTAGGGGATTATAACCCATGGAAAATGCTAACAAATGGTTCCATTGTCGAGACCGATAATTTTTTATTAAAGGGATGTTTTGGGGGACGATTAAGAAGCAGATATTAGAATTGTTGTAAAGAAATAAACAAGAGTTTGCAGGACAAGAGAATAGGAACCCTCAAATAAGTGAAAAGAAATGTATGCAAAGGTATGTGTACACAAATCTTCATGAAATTTTCTTTGGATATTTTTCAATTATTCTGACGGAGTGGCTAGAAAGATTAATGGAAAAAATTGGAAGACACAATGCTGCAACACTGAGAAATTGGATTCTTGAATTGGTAAGACTACTGAATTTTGTAAGTAACCCAACTACTTGAGAAGTTTATTTTTGGTTGGATAGAATAATAAGAGGCTATGTTACAAAGTTTGTAGTAGATCAAAAAGACAAAGTGAGAGTCCCATTACATCACACATCTGAAGGAGATTAAATAGGTACAAACATAGTCTGTAGGGGAATTTGTCCAGAGATTTAAGGATGTGATGGGTAGACTGAATTTATATATCCCAGATCAAAAACATCAGGATTGGTTTATTGCAGGGATTCCATCACACATTCGTATACCAATGATTCAAAAAAAGGTTGCATCACAGTCCGAGGTGATGGAAATTGCAATGAAATTGTAATCATTCCATGTAGGAGATACTGGAGGAATGGATAATATTAAGACACAGTTGGTTTCATTTACAATTCAACTGGAATAACCAACAAATGTAAAGGAGAAACCCGAACAATGTTTGTGTACCAAGTGCAAATTGGAAGGCCATCACAAGGATGAATTCCCATCATTTGTGTAGTATCTGGCGACTAGAGTGTCAAATCCATCACCAGGGGGAGGATATTGCGAGATATGTAATAAATGGGGCCATCACCCAATGGAGTGTCCATTACTATAGAAATATCATATCACCCCAAATAAACTTGTTCTGCAAATTTTTGAAAATCAATGGGACATGAGGAAAATCATTGCCACACATTCGACTTAATGAGGGTGACAACATCATATATGTATAGGATTCAAGAGGAGAATGTTGCAAAATAAGTGGGGGGTCTGCAATATAACAATCAAAGAGGTTCCAATCAAGGAAACAAAGGAAAGTTTGGTAGAGGTCGAGGTAGAGGAAATTTTGATACAAGAGAAAGAGGACCGATAATATGTTATAATTGTGATCAACCAAAACACTTGGCAAGGGACTGTCAGAATCCATGTACAACATGAACATATTGTTGTTAGGGACCTAACCCCTCACGTAGATAGAATAATATATTTCTATGTAATAAAGGTCAATATTAATAAGACCTAGCAATAAGGAAGAATAAGTCGAATGTAAGAAGACCTAATAGAAGCTTCCACTTCTAGAAGGATCTTCCTCTATATGGTTCTTTTGATATACATATTTAGTATAAATAGGAGTCGAGGGTATGAGAACTGTTGTCTTGGATATTATTGTAATATATCTCTTCTAGACTGGAGGTTTCCCCCTTAAAGAGGCAAGTGAACATTTCTCTTAGTAATCGAAGTGCTCATTTTGGTGTTATTATGATATCATTTTGGTGCTATTGCAGTGTTGTTCTGGTTATATTGTTTCTTATCTTCCATTTCTAGCATTTTATTTATGTTCTGCAAACTTTTTATATCTGGAATATTACAAGTGGTATGAGAGTACTTTCCTCGGCAGAAAATTATGGGTTAATTTTTTTCAGGGTAGAGACGTATTCCGACATCTTTAAGCTACAAATATCTATCATTACGCGCATAAACCCATGGTTGAGGGATTCATACACACATGAAATACAAGTGTTACTTAAGCGCACATCTATTGGCCACCCTTGTAACCCCTGTTGGTACCCCTTCGAGTGGTAGTGCATCAAACAACACCTATATATAGGTCAACCTAAATTTCTTGAAGCCCACTTTAGATAAATCGATCGCTTGCCTGATTTCTATAGTTCCACCGAGAACAACACTCGGGAAGATACTCTCTAGTAACTAGGTAGTTGAGTAGTACAACTAAGGGCATGGCCTAGCCTCCTTAGTTGGTGCCCTGAGATATTGGGTTGAGTACTACTAATGGACCCCACATGTATATCAGAGAGTTATAACACATGGAAAACCCTTGTCTACAGAACCCTTGAATACCCAACCCTTGGGGATGAAAACAAAAAAATAAAACAGATAAGATCTATTGTCGTGCAACTGTGTTCAAGTTTCCAAATCACTACACATTTCTTACTGGTTAAGCATTTTGGCATTTCATCACTGCAGTATTCTTTAGACAAGAGTATAACTCCACATGTGTAAAAAAAAGAAAAACTAGAAATTTTTGCACCATTACTTGAGACCTATTGAATTGGATTTATCTCTTTTCCCTTATAAAATTCATACCTATCATTTTTCAGCAAAATTTTTGACCTCACCCACCCCTTTTTAGTTCCCTCATCATCATGGCCCATACCTGTAGCCAGGACTTGGAAGCTCACTTCAATACCTTGTAATCTAATTTCATAGAGACCCAACAAGAAATGAGACAACTCAGTGCCAATATTGCCACCATCAATACAAACATGCATTCCTCCATCGTTGCCTCAATCATGGAACTCAAAGAAGACCTCAAACAAGACATGACTACCCAACTTGAATATTTCGTTTCAATTATCTGCAACAAGATGCATATCCCTCTAGATCCCCCTTTATCTGACTCACCTTTTTCATACCGAAGCTGAAACTTCCTCTCATTCCCATAATTTCCAGCCTCATCACTTTCAGCGTGACCTACACCTTCTGCAGGTGGATGTGACCAAATTTGATGGCTTAGATCCCCCTGGTTGGGTAAATCAAATGGAGCATTATTTCTCTTTTTACGACATTACAAATGACTTGGCCAAACTCTGGTATGGTGTTCTCCATCTAGATCAAGAACATTGGCAATGGTGGCAATGGAGAAAAACTTCTCGTCAAGGGTATGTTTCTTAGACACACTTTTTGGTAGAGATTTATGAACGCTTTGACACTGAGACCAACCTTTTAGGTCATTTGAAGAATTTGAAACAATCTGGAACAGCGGAAGACTTTATAGCTTCTTTTGAGAGACTAGTTTCTCATACACAGGGCATGTCTGATGATTTTTTTCAAGAATGTTTTATCAGTGGCCTCAAGGATGAGATTCGTGCCCATGTCCCCATGGATCGACCTCAGAGTTGGGTGGAGGCTACTAAACAATATAAGGAAGCACAACAGGTTGTCTCTTCTCAAAATTGAAAACCCTCCTTTATTCCTCGCACTAAACTAGTAAATTGCACTCCTCCTTCTACTCCACTAAAGATCCAAAAATTAACCAGGGCCAAAATCGATGAATGCCAACTCAAAGGCCTTTGTTATAATTGTGATGAAAAATATTTTTCAAGACACAAGTGGAAGGAACAAAATATTTTTATGGCCATCTCGGAGGATGTTTCAGAAGAGGATGTTGAAGATCCCCTTTTGTCTAAGTCACCTAAACCCACCAACATTTCCCCTCCCTCAGACCCTCCCGAAGTAGAACTAGTCATTTCCCTAAATGATCTCACTGAATTATTTTCTCCCCAAACCCTCAAACTAATTGGATACATGAAGCATAGGAAGGTCATAATTCTTGTTGATAGTGAAAGCACCCATAATTTTATTCATTGTTGCATTTCCCAAGAAAATAATTTCTATACCTGTGCAGTCAATAATATCCAAATCATGATTTCCAATGGTAGGTCCATGAAATCTAGAGGGTGTTGTAAAAATGTGTGTCTCCAAATTGGTGACTACCACCTGAAATATCATATGTTTTCTATCGACATGGGTGGTTGTGACATTGTGTTGGGTGCAGACTAGCTAAGGCTTTTGGGTCCCATTCTCATGGATTTTAACGAATTAACAATGGAATTCGACTAGGAGGGCCAACAATATAAGTTCCAAGGAATCACCGTCAGTTCCCTTGAGATCATTAGTTCCCATCGCATGGAAAAGATGCTCAAAAAAGGTCATTTGGATGTTATTGTCCAACTCAATTCCATACAAGAAACTGAGACACCCTCGGTGCCACAAGACCTCCAATCCATCCTCTTTAAACATCAAGTGGTTTTTTCCACTCCCCGAGGACTCTCTCCTTCTTATTCTATTTGTTATCATTCCATTCCCCTTGTCCCAGGAATCGTTTCTCCCAATATTCATCCCTATCATCACCTCTTTTCCCAAAAAAATGAAATTGAGAAAATGGTTCAAGAATTTCTTAACACATGTGTTATCCTCCCTAGTACGAGCCCCTACTCTTCTCCTGTGGTCATGGTAATGAAGAAATAAGGCTCTTGGCACATGTGTATTGATTTATGCACCCTCAATAAACTCACCATTAAAGACAAATTTCCCATTCCTGTCATTGATGACCTCTTGTATGAATTGAGTGGCGCCCAGTTCTTTACTAAACTTGATATTCGTTTTGGATACCACTAGATGTGTATGAAAGAGGAAGACATTCCTAAGACTTCCTTTAGAACTCATGAGGGCCACTATGAGTTTTTGGTCATGTCCTTTGGTTTGTGTAATGCTCCCTCCACTTTCCAAATCCTCATGAATCATGTCTTCCATCCTTTTCTCTATCATTTTGTCTTAGTTTTCTTTGATGATATCCTCATCTATTGAAAAAATTGTACATACCATCTTGCTCATGTAGATCAATTTCTCCATATAGTCTCTTAGCACTGACTTTTCCTTAAAAAATCTAAATGTTCTTTTGGCGCCTCAAAATTCGAATAATTGGGTCATCTTGTTGGAAATCATGATGTCATGGTGGATCCTAAAAAGATTGAAGCTATGAAAGATTGGCCTCACCCAAAGAATCTCAAAAGCTTGTGTTGATTTATGGGATTAACAGGTTATTATCACAAGTTTGTTAAGAACTATGGAAATATTGCGGCCCCTCTCACAACACTGCTTAAAAATAATTCTTTCACCTAAACTCCAATAGTTGCTCAGGCTTTTCAAACCTTGAATATGGCCATGTGCACCACTCCAGTTCTGGCACTTCCTAATTTCACAAAAACCTTTGTCTTGGAAAGTGATGCTTTAGGAAAAGGAATTGGCATTCTCCTTATGAAAGAGGGTCAGCCCTTGGCCTTTACCAACAAACAATTGTCTGAACGAAATTTGGGAAAATCAATATATGAAAAGGAAATATTGGCTATTATGCATGTTGTTTGTCTTTGTCTCCCTTATCTATTAGAGAAACACTTCCAAATTAAGAGAGATCATCAAAGCCTCAAGTACTTTCTAGAACAACACCTTTTCTCCCCAGAGCAACAAAAATGGGTGACTAAGCTCTTTTGATATGATTATGAGATCATTTACAAGAAAGGAAAAGATAATGTGGTTGTGGATGCACTTTCCCAAAAATATGAAGATGAAGGGTCCATTTTTCCTCTCTCCTTCATTATACAAGATTGGCTCCAAGTCATTCTCCAGGAATGGCTACATGATCCAAAAAGTTTGCATCTGATACAACAATTGGAGTCCAATTCTCTAGTTTCCCCAGGGTACTCTTGGATCCATGATGAGATTCGATACAAGGACCATTTTTATTTAAGTAAATAGTCAAAACATAAATCCATTGTACTTTCTGAGCTTCATGCTACACCTAGAGTTGGGCACTAAGGGTTCACTAAAACCTATGACAGGGTCAAACGTTCTTTTTTCTGGAATGGTATGAAACAGGACGTTCATAATTTTGTGGTTGAATGTGATGTGTGTCAAGGAAACAAGGGAGAAATAGTCAAATTTCCTGGCACTATACAACTGCTTTCAATTCCACCTGCTATTTGGTGGGATATCTCTATGGATATTATTGTAGTCTTACCTAAATCAGGCAATAAATTAGTCATCGTGGTGTTCGTTGATCGCCTTTCCAAGTATGCTCATTTATGTTCTCTTCAACACCCATTTACAACATCCAATGTGGCTCAACTTTTCATGGATCGTCTCTTCAAGATTCATGCCATGTAGCATTCTATTATTTCTTATCACGACTCAACTTTAACCTGCAATTTTTGGCAAGAAATTTTCAAGCTACAAGGCACCCAAATTCATCTCAACACAACTTATCATCCCCGGACTGATGGTCAAGATGAAGTTGTCAACAAGTGTTTGGAAAGATGTTTGAGGTGTTCTTCATCAGAAAATAAAAATCAGTGGGCTCAATGGTTGCCATTAGTTGAATGGTGGTACAACACTTCATACCATACAACTAACCACATGAATCCTTTTCAAGCAGTATATGGAAAAAATCCACCTTCAGTTCTCTCATATTTACCAGGTGTATCGAATGCCCACGTGGTGGACCAAACACTTACATTTTGAGAGGCTATTCTCTGTTGTAGGGTCTCTTCCAACAGAGCCTTATAAAACATGAATTTAATTAGAGAAATGTTATCCTAGCATCTTCACAATTTCCTTATTCAACATATAACCATTCATAACCAACATATAACCATTCATATCCATTCAGCATAATTAAAATTTATGAGCAGATCATAATAAATTACATAACACAGAACAATAATTAAAATGCATACCTCTAACTGATGCTACTGTTGTTCTCCAACCCTGCTTGATGTTCTGCCCAAAACCATCTAACCTCCCAGCCAGCTAGGAACAAAGCCTCTCCGGCTCCCTAGCTCTAGGATTTCGTCAGGATTCCTGGCCCCCGAGCCCAAAACTCCCAACAACAGGTGCCCCTTGTAACAGTCCTACAATAAGCTTTTCCAGCCAGAAACCAGTAATACAGTCTTCCAATCTCCCAAAAAAATGCTCCAATACAATCTCCCAATATGAAAAATAATGCTCACTCCCAAAAGTCCCCTTCTCCCGAGTGTTTTTCACCTTCATATCCTCCTTTCCCCCCTATCTCATCCATCGCCTTTTCCTTTTATTAAATTTCACCCACCTTATCCTTCCATTCAATGCCAACCACCTTATCCCCTTTCCCTTTAATGGTTCCCTCATTCGATACATTAAGTTTCCATTTAACAAATTAAAATTTATTAAACTCAATTTCATTAACCAAATATTTAATCATGAAATTAATTAATTAATTAATTAACTAATATACATTAAACAATTATTAAATCAAGGCAATTAATTAATTAATTATTAACTAATATACATTAAACAATTATTAAATCAGGACAATTAATTAATTAATTAGGCTTGTTACATACACCCACCCTTCAGGAAACTTCATCCCGAAGTTAAAGTATTTTAAGATACAAGGGAAAATACCCAAGGTCCATACATTCATATCCAATAACCAACATTATCAGTAAGCAAGCTAGGAAAACTCATACATACTAGTGTACATGTGCAAGAAATGGATGTGTAGCTAGTACATACAAGTCTCGTGCATGTACAAATAACAATAACTATCACCTCTACAGTCTTTTCTGTATGCATCCAATCCATTCAACAAGACTATTCATTTTATAAAAGATAATAACCCAATCAAATGTTTGTGAAATCCTTTAATTACAATTATCTAGCTCAACAATGTTATTTAGACAAGTGTAGTTTAGTTAAGTAATTATGAATATTCATATATACACATTTTCTTTTCAGAAGGGAAAAAAATAAATTCCACCATAAGGAAAATCTCCATACACTCTCAACTATT
Source organism: Picea engelmannii (assembly GCA_009831015.1). Lineage (NCBI taxonomy): Eukaryota > Viridiplantae > Streptophyta > Pinopsida > Pinales > Pinaceae > Picea > Picea engelmannii. The sequence continues at coordinate 16,575 of ML779669.1, forward strand.
TCTACTCATCCTTCCTCCCTAACTTACTTCCATTTTCCATTCCTATCCTTCATCTGTTCGACTATCTTGGAGCATCAACTATATTGACCTAACTCCAAATAGAACCCATAAGTGGAAGTGTCAATATCTTGACCAAGCTTCCCCAGCAAGCAACTGACAGTCATCATCACACGTCTTGGGGAGCATGAGCTAACACCGTCCTCCCATGAATCCAGGTTTCAGAGGATACATGGTGGGAAATGCCTCCACTCCTCCTAACAAGACTAGGGTCCACACCCTGCAATGGAATATACAGTGGCACCGTGTTGCTGGGAGTTTTGTCATCGTTTATTCAATTTTTGGTAGTTTCACCTCCTGAAATCCTGCACTGGTCCAACTATGATAGCAATGTATCCAAACCAATAGAATTTCACATACAAATATTTATACCATATTGTTTCTCGGCCAGTGGTCATGACATCCACTTTCATCATCTTGATCCCTTAGCTATTTCATAGCCCCATAACCTGCAGATTAGTCTGTAACACAAACTCATACATATCTATGCATTATCATCATGTAATTGCATACAACCATAATTTCAATTCGGTATCCACGTACCAACAACTTTAACATCAAATTTTTCAAGTTAGAAATAGATCTCATAATATCCCCATAATTCAATTAATGTCATCCATTCATAGAATTGTCACTTACATAATAGATTGCATCATATCCAACATCATTCAAATAACATTTAAACCTTCATAGGATTCACATTCACATTGTATATCGCATCATATCCTTCATCATTAATAAAATTTAAACATTCATAGAATTTACATTCACATAGTAGATCACATCATATCCATCATCATCAATAACAATTAAACATTCATAAAATTTACATTCTCACAATATATTGCATCATATCCATCATTATTCAAATACATTTAAACATTCATAAAGGTTCATACGTCTTAAAAGTTCAAGTGTATCACTTAATAGTTTAACTGTGAATAGAAAATAAAGGTGTTTAGGCCTCAGGTAATCCTACTTGTCTAAGTCAAAAGGTGGAGTTACATACACCTAACTTTTGAGAAACATATTCTCGAGGTGGTCAAAAAAGTGGGGGATAATCCCGTCGTAATGTCTCGGAATCCTCCCAAGTAGCATATCCTAGACTATACTTGTCCCACTAGACCTTAACTTGATCTACCAGGCGGTTCCTGAGCTGTCAGACTCTACAGTCCAATATGCGTAATGGTTCTACCGTGAGGGTTCCCGTGTCTGATACCTACAATTCCTTCCAATTTGGTTTATGTGATTCATCAACAACATAATGACATAGACCAGATACATGAAAAACATTATGAGTTTTATGCAAGTGGGGTGGTAGTACGAGACAATAGGCAACTGGTCCAATTTTCTCTTGGATTATGAATGGTCCTATAAATCAAGGTGACAACTTTGTCCCCTTCCTGAACCATATGGTACTCTTATTAGGCCTGATACGAATGAAAACCTGATCTCCAACTTTATAACTTCGATTAGTCCTATGTGCATCCGCATAACTTTTATGTCTATCATGTGCTTCCTTTAGTCTCTGCCTAATTTGAATCACCTGTTCCTCCATCTCTTGAATCAATTCTGGCCCAATTTATAATTTTCCTTATAACCTCTCCCAACTCAATGACATTTTGCATGGCCTTCCATACAGAGCTTGTAGGGTGGCATTCCAATGGAGCTATGAAAACTGTTATTGTAGGAGAACTATACCGAAGGTAGGTACTTCCCCCAATGGGTTTGATTATCCATAACATACATCCTAAGCATGTCTTCCATAACTTGATTTACTCTCTTAGTTTTCCCATCTGTTTCAAGATGATAAGTTGTGCTTAAGTTCAACTGAGTCCCCAACGATGACTGCAAACTTGTCCAAAACCTAGAAGTAAATCTGGAGTCCTTATCTGAAATGATCTTCTTAGGTATCCCATGCAAACAAATGACCTCACTTACAAACACGTGTGCCACATCAGTGACATCTTAAGTGTCTCGAACTGGAATAAAATGAGTACTCTTGGCTAACTTATCAACTATTACAAGAATGGCATTGTGTCTATGAGATGTGAGTGACAATCCCACAACAAAATCCATAGAAATGACTTCCCACTTGGTCATAGGAACATCATGTGGTTGTAGGAGGCCTATCAGGTGATGGTGGTCGACTTTCACTTGTTGACACTCTAGGAAATCGATGACGAAATGGACTACATCGCACTTCATTCCTATCCATAAGAATAGCTTCCTCATGTCTGCATACATTTTCCTCACGCCCGGATGCACACAATAAATTTCTCTATGGGATTCCTTCAATATGATGTTTCAAATATCCCCATCTCTAGGGATGTACATCCTTCGTTGATATCTCAAAAGTCTATCTTCTTCTAGACTATATCCTTCATACTTTGGATCTAATTTCCTCCTACTCTGGAGGTTTGAGGTAACCTTTAAATACCAATTGTCTCTAAGGAGTTGTGTCAACACATGTTCCCTCATATTGACTTTTAAGGGTACCAAGGAGAAGACACGTGGCCTCCTACTCAAGGCATCTGCAACCACAGTCTATTTTCCCTTGATATATGAAATACCAAAATCATATTCACTCATGAACTCAATCCATTGCCTTTTCCTAGCATTCAGATCCCTTTGAGTGAAGAGATGTTTTAAACTTCGATGGTCTATTTTGAGCTCAAAGTTTCACCCTACTAGATAGTGCCTCCAAAGTTTCAAAGCTAGCATTACTGCTACCAACTCTAAATCATGAGTAACGTAAATTTCCTCATCTTTCTTCAACTTCCTTGATGCATAAGCTATCACTCCTCCATCCTGCAGTAGCACAGCCCCCAACCCTTGCTTTGAGGCATCCGTGTAGAATGTGAAGTCCTTTTCCATATCTGACACTCGTAGAATTGGCGCACTAGTTAATAACATTTTAAGCTCGATGAATGCACTATCACATTCTTCTGTCCATTCATACTTGACCCCCTTGCACTACAAAGTGGTGATGGTCTTTGCTATTTTAGATAACCCTTCCACAAATCTCCAATAATAACCTGCTAACCCCATGAAGCTTCTTACCTCATGATCATTTTTGGGCACTGGCCATTCCATAATGACCTTTACCTTTTCTGGGTCCATGGAGATTCCTTCCCTAGAAATGATATGACCTAAATAGTGAATTTCTTTCTGGAAGAAGGAACACTTCGACAACTTCTCATACAATTTGTTCTCTCTAAAGAAAGACAACACCACTCACAAGTGTTCCTCATGTTCTCTTTCATTATTGGAATAGATGAGGATATCATCTAAAAAGACTTGTACAAAGCATTCTAAGTACTTCTAGAATACACCATTCATGAGGCTCATGAATATTTGTAGTGCATTGGTCAATCCGAAAGGTACTACAATGAACTCGTAATGCCCAAATTGAGTTCAAAAGGCAGTTTTAGGAATATCACCTTCCTTAATCCTTAACTGGTGATACCCTGATCGCAAATCGATCTTTGAGAATACCGTTGCTCCTTTCATATGATCAAAGAGATCATCTATTCATGGCATTCGGTACCTATTTTTCGCTATAGCAAGGTTCAAGTCCCTGTAATCTATGCACAGTCATAAGGAACCATCCTTCTTCTTCAAAATAATTACTGGTGCACCGCAAGGTGAGACACTAGGCCTTATTAGCCATAAGTCAAGTATCTCTTTCAACTTCATCTGCAACTCACAAAGTTCTAGTGTTTTCATCCTATACAGAGTCTTGGAAATTTGTTCTGCACTAGGTTTTAGCTCAATAGTAAAATCAATCTCCCTCTCAGGAGGTAACACTGGTAACGTGTTCGGAAAAACATCCTTAAACTCCGACAATACTGGGTATTGATCTAAGGAGGGTCCCTTCCTTTCATTCACTGCTTCTATAACATACATTCGACACCCTTGCCTCATGCACCTCTTAACCTTCATAGTTGAGATAAAGCATAGAGACACTCATCCCTGTACACCATGGATCTCTACCGGCCTTCCTTCATCATCAACACAAAGCACCATTTTTGTGAAACAATCTACCATAGCTCGATGTGCTTCTAACCAATCCATTCCAATGATTATGTCATACATCCTGAGGGTAGTGACATATACCTTCAACCTGTACACACTCCCAGGTCTACTAGACAATTATCAACACTAGGTCCTACCGCTTGTTTTTCCCTTGAACCCATGTCGACTTGTTTAAAGTCATTGTGCTCGTAGGCTGCCAACCCACTCCTTTATAATGCAGATGGTCAAATGAAACTATCTGTAGCACCAACATCAAATAAAATTTTAACATTGATATGATTTAGTGTACCTGACGACTCCACCACTGTGGATTGTTGTTCTTCCTGGTGATTATTAATCACTGCGTAAATATGGTGGCTACCACTTACTCTTCCCATCGGGGCCTTTTCTTCTCTATGCACAAATCCTAATTGTAACTCTTGGCAGTCATGCTGGTAATGGGGTTCTCCACACCCCCAACACGTAACACAAGATGGAACTTGCGCACTCCTCTGTGATGGTCTATGAAATCAGCTCCATCCCCTAGAACCCCTACCCCTACTAGCTTCTCCCTGAGATGGTCGTGGACCTTCCTGCATTGTTGGTGATGAACGGGATGTTGCACTTGTTTCCATTGAAATACCTGTAGAATCTGTCCTTGGTGTGACTCTATTACCATAAGGAGGTGGTCTAGAGCTCCCTCCCTTGGAGAATTTCCTAGGGGCCTTCCCCACAAATTCTGGATGATGCGGAAAGTTAGGCCTCATACCTCCATTTAATTTCATGTGTTCCTCAGCATAATGTGCATTTTCAACTTCTTTCGCTACTGAATATGGTTTCCACATCCACATCATGGCCCTTATCTTAGGGTGTAACCCATATACAAAGTGTTTTTCCTGTCGTTGATCATTATCCATGTATGAAACATATTTCACCAATTCCATGAACCTAATCTCATACTCTTCCAAGGTCCTATTTCCCTGTACTAGAGCATGAAATGCTCCCACCTGTTGTTCCTCGTAATAAGCTGGTAGATATTTCCTTTGGAACCTTTCCTCAAAAATTTCCCAAGAGACGATGTCTAGGGTAAGGTGCAACTTCCTCTCCAGGTTGCCCCACCAATTCAGGACACTATCTCTCAACTAAAAAATCACTATTTTCACCTTAGATGTGGAAGCATAATATCTTAAAGAGAAACATCTTGTCATTCCTTCCAACCATGCCTCTGCATGTTCCCTGGAACGACCCCCAATAAACTCTGGAAGTTTGATCTTCTGCAATTCTCTAGTGATGTCCTCGGGTGGAGGTACTCCCCCTAAATCCCTTGATGCTCTAGGATTAACCATTCTAGATGGTGGGGGCTCCACTTCGATCCCTGTTGGTTGACGCCCCTTTAAAGTCTCATTTATGGCCTCCAAAGAGCGCAAAATGAGAGTTAATTCAAGAGATGGTGGTGGTGGAATTGGCGGTCCTTGTGATGATGCCCCCATGCCTTGATTTCCTCAAGTCATGACCATCCTGTATAATTGAATCTACATCGACCAAAAGTTTGTCAGGGTGAGTCTAGGACAATTCACATTTGTGCAACTTAAACTAGAAAATAGGGTTAGGCGTAAAAGAAAAATTTACTTGTCTGTAAAAAGACGTTACTCTCTTTAGGGGAAGTGGCTAGGTCAGGGTCGAAAGACTCTAAGCTCGATGTCTTAGCCTAATAAAGCTACTGACTCCCTCGCCTGGTAGCTATGCTAGCATTGCACCATACTCGCCAATTCCTCTAACTTATGTATATAATCAAGAATCAACCTAACCCTTAGCCACTCATATTAATCACCCTTATGAATTATAATACCTTGTGTCTCGTCATTCATCAAGTTATTTAATTCTTAAAATTATTTTACATAGTTTAATTCTCCTTAATCAAATAATCGACATTAATTAATTAATTAATTAATCCTTAATTTAATTGACCAATTAAATTAATTAATCACCTTGATTATTCACATTAGTTGGTTTTATTTTGAATCATAAATTTAGTATATATACATGAATTTAAAGTATTACTTACTATTATTCATTATTATTGTTTAAGTTAGTTAAATGTTAATTATTAATGATAATAATAAATAAAAATAAAAAATAAAAAATTATAATTTAAACCTTATTTTGATACCATTATAATAAAAATAACAATAAAATAAATAAAACAATTAAAATACAATTAAAAATAATTAAAATAACTAA
>ML779669.1:29251-68523 GCA_009831015.1 Picea engelmannii
CTATGAGTTTCTACTTGTAACAACCAACCCAAAGGTAGTTCCAACTTGTTCCCCACTCTTGGAGTCATGGTCAACTGATTTTAACATGACTGTTCCATTTGTCCTCCTGCAATTAATATAAATCTTTTGTTTTTATACAAGTTTCATAGTCAAATAGTTAGTTGAGTCCCAATTAGAACTCTTCCCAACAGTCATAATAATTAGATACAAATATCAAATTCAAAATTCGCAATTGCCATAAATGGAAAAAAATTTCCAAATTCGAATTTACTAAAAACGAAATTAAATTTCCAGCAAATTTAAATTTCAAAAATATTTTATTTTTGGGGATATCACATCCTTTCCCCCTTCAGTAAAACATTGTCCTCAGTGTTCGTTCCTTTCTTCGAATAGGATTGGATGAGATTTCTGCAAATCTCCCTCCAATTCCCAAGTGGCCTCCTCAGGACTAAAGTGATTCCATTGTACCTTTACCTGAGCGACGACTCTGTTTCGAAGTGCTATTTCTCTCCGGTCCATAATGCCCAGGGGTTCCACCTAGAACTCACCCTTTGGTTCCACCTACACCAAGTCCCAATCAATCCTATGAGTGGGGTCATGAATGTACTTTTTCAACAAAGAAACATGAAATACATTAGGAATTCTTAGATTAGCTGGAAGTGCAAGTTGATATGCTACAGATCCAATTCGAGCTAGTATCTCGAAGGGCCCACAGAACTTGGGTGCCATCTTGGCACAGTTCCCTAGCTTTAACGAGATTTTTCAAGCTTTGACCTTCAAATAAACATGGTCTCCTACTTGAAATTCCAAGTGTCTTCTTTTCTGATCTGCATAGCTCTTTTGTCTGTCCTGTGCTTCTTTCAAGTTTTGTTGTGCCTTCCTTACCATCTTCTCCATTTCTTGAAGCATCTATGGTCCAACCAGAAGTCTGTCAGTCGGGTTATCCTAGCTAATTGGAGTTTTACACTTTCTTCCATACAATATTTCGAAAGGGCTCAACTTAGCTGAAGTTTGGTACCCATTGTTATATGCAAATTCTACTAGGTGTAGGTAGTCTTCCCACTTGTTCGGTTTTGTTCTTACATACATGCAGAGCATATCCTCTATGATTTGGTTTGTCCTTTTGGTCTTTCCATCTGTTTGGGGATGATAACTCGTACTGAAATTCAAATTAGTATTTATCCCTGCAAACAATTCCTTCCAAAAAGTGGATGTGAATTTTAAGTCTCTATCTGAAATCACCATTTTAGGAATACCATGTAGTCTAAAAATTTCTTTCATGAATATTTCATCAATGTTTATAGCTTTAAAAGTAGATTTTATAGGGATAAAGTATGCAGACTTACTGAGTTTATCAATTACAACCATGATAGAATCATTTTGTTTCTGAGTTTTAGGAAAACCTGTTATAAAGTCCAGTGATATGGTCTCCCATTTCCATTCTGGTACTGGTAATGGTTGTAATAGGCCGTCTGGATGCTGGTGTTCAGCCTTAACCCGTTGACAATCCTAGAACCTAGCCAAGTATTCTGATGTTTCTCCTTTCATATTAGGCCAGTAAAACAGTTTTCTAAGTGTTGTTATCATTTTTTTGGTAACCTGGATGACCAAATACGGTTTCTTATGCACTTCATCCAAAACTGTTAATTTTAACTCTGTTGAATCTGGTATGTAAAGTCTATTTTTAAATCGTAATAATCCCTTCTTGTCGATACTTAAATCTGGTTTATCTGAGTCTGCGGTACTGTTTTGTAATTCTGCCATCATCTTAGTGTAATTTCCGTTGCTAATACCGGTCGTCCTTACCTTTTGTTCTAGATTACTTTCTACCCTGCTGATATTTACCTCAAACAACCCATGGACTCTTCTACTTAAAGTGTCTGCTACTTTATTTTCTTTACCCTTGATATGTCTGAATTCAAAGTCAAATTCTCTCAAGAAGGCTAACCATCTAGCTTGCCATGCATTGAGATATGGTTGAATAAACAAATATTTCACACCGCTATTATCCGTCAATAGTATAAATTTGCTTCCCATTATGTAGTGTCGCCACATTTTTAATGTGTGTATTACCAATGCCAATTCTAAGTCATGAGTGACATAATTTCTCTCATGTTCCTTTAATTTCTGGGGCTCATAACAAATAACATGTCATTCTTGAGTTAGGACACCACCTAGTCCCTCTTTACTTGCATCAACACATACTGTGAAGTCTTTATCTGGGTCTTCTACCTTCAAAATGGGCGTTGATGTCAATAATTCTTTCATCTTGTTAAAACTGTCTTGGCACTTTTGTGACCAGTTAAACTTGGTCCCTTTCTTTTGTAATAATGTGATAGGGTAGGCTATCTTGGAAAATCATTCTATAAACCTATGGTAATATCTAGTGATTCCCATGAATAACCGGATATCTGATACATCCTTAGGTATTGGCCATTCCATAATGGCTTTTGTCTTCTCTGGGTCTACGACAATGCCTTCTGCTGAAATTACATGTCCTAGATCTTGTATTTCTTTCTGATAAAAGTCACACTTGTCAAATTTGGCATACAGTTTGTGTTTTCTCAATGTTTGCAGCACTATCCTTAAGTGTTCATCATGTTCTTCCGCTGTTTTTTAATAGACCAGAATATCGTCGATAAATACTACCACGAACTTTTCTAAGTATTGACTGAAAATACTGTTCATCAGTCACATAAACGTGGTTGGTGCGTTAGTGAGTCCAAAAGGTATGACTACGAATTCATAGTGTCCATATCTTGTCCAAAAAGATGTTTTGTTTATGTCCTCGTTTTTTATCCTAATTTGATGATAACCGGATCGTAAATCCAACTTTGAAAAGATCTTGGCCCCACCCACTTGATTGAACAGATCATTTATCCTTGGTAAGGGGTATTTGTTCTTAATAGTCATTTTGTTTAGTTGTCTATAATCAATACATAGTCTTAGAGTACCATCTTTCTTTTTCACAAAGAGGACTGGTGCTCCCCATGGCGAGACACTTGGTCTAATGTACTCTTTGTACAACAATTCTTGTAATTGTATTTTTAATTCTGTCGGTTCTGGTAGACTCATTCAGTAGGGTTCTTTTGAGATAGGGGCTGATCCGAGTAGTAAGTCTATGGAAAAATCTATTTCCCTTCTAGAAGGTAATTCTGGTATCTCATCCACAAACATGTCTCTGAATTCACATAGGACAACAAAGTCTTCTAACTTGGTCTTATCTTCTTTTTCTAATAGATTCGTAACCTGGATGGCATAAACTTGACATCCCTTTCTAATACATTTCTTGATTTGCATCGCTGAAACTTGTCTGACTGATACAGGTTTTGGTATGCCTCGGGCTATTCTAACAATGCCAAAATTATCTGTATGGCTAAGTATCTTTGTATAACAGTCTAGTATTGCTTTGTGTTGTTCCAACCAATCCATCCCAATAATCATATCATAATATCCTAGCGGTAGGATGTTCAGATTGGTCCTTATCCTTTGACCATCTAAGTTGAACTCAAGATCCGAAATAAAGTCAACTACTTTTCTTTTAGTACCTATTGCTACTTGTACAAGCCATGATTTTGTGTGCTTTAGTTTCTTAAGTTTATTCGACTCTACTACATCGGGAGTAATATAAATTAACGTATCTCCAGGGTCAATTCAAACAAAAAATCGAGTGTCATTGATTTTACCTTCGATTTCCGCCACTGAGGACTGGTGGTCAGCTTTTCGACCATCTATGGTTGCATTTATCCGATGTAGACTTATTCCCATGTCTCCCACTGTTGAGGCTTCCTACAAATTGTGAACAACAGTTCTATTGGTTGTAATTAAACGTGGACATTTCCTCCTTAGATGAGGCTCTCCACACTCCCAACACTTTAGTGGCTCGTAGGAGTTGTCCCCAAATTTCTTCATTCCTAGGTTTACCGGTTTACCGCTACCTTGCGTATTCGGATGATTGGAGTGAAAATCCTTCCTGGGGAAACTTTTTGGTGCATTCTGATAAGGAGCTGACTGGTATCCCTTGTTTTGTTGGTTCATTCGATGTTGCTTCTTATCCTTCCATGTGTTGGGAAAATCTACCCATTGTTTATACTGGTCATAGCACATTCGTGCTTTCCTGAATACCTCACTCAAGGATTTGGCATTGTCAAACTCAATTCTGTCCCAGTAGGCCTATGGTAAACAACTTAAGAATCGCTGTATTTTTACCTTATCCTCTTGGATGTATGGTACGAATCTTAGTAGTTCCAAAAATTTATTTATAAGGTCCTCCATTGTCATTTGTCCGAGTCGTAACTCGTAAAATTGTTTCATCTTCGTTTCATAATAGCTTTCAGAAAGGTATTTTTTCTTGAAATACTTCCTAAAGTCAAACCATTCCAACTGTTTCTCCATTAGGCCCTTGGCCAACTTCAGGTCCTGCCACCAAATGTTGGCCTTCCCCTTCAGATTGTAGATGGCCATTCTTACCTTCATGTTGTTGGAATAGTTGTAGATCTGGAAGTATTTTTTGATGTCCAAAAACCATACCTCAACTTCTTCTCTTGTCCTGGATTCTCCATCAGAGGTAGCTGGTTTAATATTTTTAAATTCTCCTTCAAGGTGGTCTACTTGTTTTCTTTTTCTGTCTGGTATAGTTTTGTCGTAAGATGAAGGTGTCCCTTCCTACGAATTGTCTCCTTTTTCTATTTCCACACTAGAATTCGTGGAGGCCCTTTTGCTAACCTCCTGATCATGGTTATCATCTTTTGGGCTTTTCTTGGTTACTATACTACGCAACAGGACTTCATTTATATCTTGTTGTTCCTACTGTGCTTTCTTCAATTTTTCATTGTCGGCCTTAAAAACCTGCAGTTCCAAAATAAGATTCCTCATTGTTTCCAACACCTTCATGGGTGAGATTCCATCATTGTTCTGTCTTGGATCTCCAGGAGGTCCTTGTTGCAGGTTCCCTTCCATCCTGATTTCTGCACCTTCTTGGCCTGCCATAATCAACACAAAACAGGAAGGCTTTTTGTTTGTAACCACAAGATTTATTAGTTTTTCCATAAATCAGAATATATACTAAGCAATTAATGTGGCCCTGTTCAGGCCTAGTGTTGTAACTTTTGCTCTGATACCATATGTAATGTACCTCAAATTCACCCCCAAAAAAAAAAAAAAAAATTCTATGACATAATTAAATTTCGTTTAAGCTTAGAATTTAAGAAAAGGTAAGATTCATTTTTGTCCATAATGTCATAACTACGCCAGTTTGGTTTACCTTGAACAGAAAATATTATGAGGGTACACTCTTTCCATAATTCTATCACTTCCCTTGATTCTCAAACTACTCCAACATACTTATGTATATAGGCAATGTCCAAACTCAGGTCGAAGGAACCTTTGATGTTCAGAGAGATGAAGCTCAGAAGGGATAACACCTTCAAACTATTCAAAGGGAGGCAGAGATCAAAATAGTCTCACAGAGGTCAAGTTCAGGTGGAAGAATGCCAAGTCATTTTGGCCAGAGATCCTTGAGCAGAGAGTTTGAACGATGAAAATTCTTCGTGGGAAGGCACCAAAATCCCGTGGACCATTGGATCTCATAGATCTGTGAGGAGGTTAAGACTGAGCATATTTTAGCATTCAAAAGCTCAGGAGGAGTGGCGACCATTGGATGAAAAGAAATAGGAGCTGTTGATGTCGCGCTTAAATTTCGTCATTTCAGAGTTTGACGTTTGGGGAAGCAAGGGGTTTTGGAGTCGATGTATCGTGAACTTCCAGTTCGTGAAATCCTAAAAGAATTGAGATTGTTGACTTCAAGCGAAAATGCCAAAAACCATTAATCCCCTTTTCGACATTTCGGGTCCCGAGAGTTCTAAGGGCCCAGAAATATTGCAGCCAGAATCGCGAAATCCTGAATCGCGAAACCCCGAAATGTGAAATGGCAAAACCCGTTAAGTCCATTTTTGGGATTCCAGGTCCCGAGAGTTCGAATGGCCCATAAACGTTGTAGCTGGAGTCGCGAAATCCCGAATTACGAAACCCTGAAACCCTGAACCCCGAAACCTCGAAGTACTATATGTATAGGCTTCTTCCAATTCAATTATTCAAGGATAGATTTGCTATAACTTTAATTACAGAACTAAACACATGCCTATAAATAGATTGGTAACTTTCAAGCTCTCTATATAAAGAAAATCCTACCTAGAATTTTGATTTCAGAGCTAAAAATGCTCCTGTAGGTGGATCTTGTTTTTTCAAGTTCATATGTAAATATTTTTGTCTAGCATTCTGTTTCAGAAGGAACCATTCCCAAAATTTAGTCTTTGAACATAAACTTCTTACAACGATCCGATGTCATCCATGGAAATTATTTCAGTTGAGCACAATTAGACGCATAAAATCAGATACATGAATCATTCAACCAAAGTCTGAGCATATTTTAAAAGAAGGTAAAATACCAAGTTGCCATTTCGGCACTCGGAATTTGCTTATTACATATGTGCAAGGTTCCTTTGCTTTACTAAATCCCGAAATCCCGAACCCCAAAATCCTGAAATGTGGGGCCCACAGTCCTTTTGCATTTCACGATTTGGCACTTCTTGTTTCATTTAGTTTATCCATCAGGTGTTCGAAAACCCCGAAGTCTTGAACCCTGAAATCCCGAAATGTGGGGCCCATAGTCCTTTTGCATTTTCGCGATTCAACACTTCTTATTTTTTGTGTTTGGCATTTGTAATTGCCGAAACCCAATTGACTTAAGCTTTTCACACCATTTTATTCTCTAAGGTTTAAACAATTAAACAAACGTTTTCAGTTAAGGTTCTGATTAAACGTCTCCGAACCCTTATGCTTACGGAGCTCTCCATCCCTTCATTTCCATGAAGTTCAACTATGACTAGTTAGGCTATTCTTTTCATTATTTCATTTCCAGAAAATGCATTTATGATTAATTAGACTATTTGTCTTCTATTATGTTTCGCACCTGTTGAATATACCTATATCAGGCATTTAAAATGAGTCATGTAATTTGTATGGTAATCTATACAAATATATATTTATATATATCCACACACATAGCTATTTCCTATTGTGTAATCATTCCAACAGTAATTTAATTTGATAGAACAAATCGCCAAGAATTAAGAGATAATCCGCAGGGAGATGCTTGTATACATAGGTATGTAAAAGTTTTAAACCCCATAATTACTTTTGGGATAGCGTCTACACGAATCTTCTATCAAACAGATAAAATAACCGGATATGCATACGAGGCATTGATCAGGTGATGATATCTAGTATAATATAATGAAGTAGTATTCTATTTAACACAACTATGCTTTCTAATAAATTACAAAACCTCGATTTCCTTCCGGTAAAGACACTAAAATAGTTTTTCCTCGATAGCTAACAATTCAAACTCTAGGGATTTACCCTACATTTCATTTCATTAAACTGAGTACCCATTCATTCTTAGGCAAATGCAATTCGATCAGTCAATGATTCATCATGACATGCAAACAAAGAAGGAAAGGTTTACATATCTAGAACAGTTCGCGGAAAGATAAAGGGAACAACCACGTTCCTCCCAACCGTATAATAGGGCAGCCAAAGTCACTTTCCCAATTCACCCCCTAGCCTGACCATGAATCCATGAGGGCGAACTTGGAAACTCATCCTCAGCACTGTCCTTCAATTCCAACAGTTATCCTCTTGCCTCACACTTACTCAGCAGTGCTGATAAAAACAAGGAAAATCTATTTCAATGGGCCCCTCCTGCCTCACACTCAATCCGTAGTGTTCATAATAGCAAGGAGAGCTCAAAATCTGTCCCCATCATACTTGGCAGCGTCCTGCCTCCTCGCATATGCTATATATCAATTTTGCCCAGTTCTTTTTCCCTCCGTTTTGGGGGGGATTTTCGTAGATTTTTAAACCCTTGATTTTCAGGGGCTTCCAACGGCCAAATATCTTATTTTCCACTTGTAACAATCAGCCCAGAGGTAATTCCAACTTGTTCCCCACTCATTGAGTCATGGTTAGCTGATTTTAACATGGTTGTTCCATTTTTCCTCCTGCAATTAATATAAATCTTTTGTTTTTATACAAGTCATAGTCAAATAGTTAGTTGAGTCTCAATCAGAACTCTTCCCAATAGTCATAATAATTAATTACAAATATCAAATTTGAAATTCAGAATTGCCATAAATGGAAAACAATTTCCAAATTCGAATTTACTAAAAACGGAATTAAATTTCCAGCAAATTTAAATTTGAAAAATATTTTATTTTTGAGGATATCAGAGAGGACATGTTAGGAACCTAACCCCTCATGTAGATAGAATAATATATTCCTATGTAATAAAGTTCAATATTAATAAGACCTAAAAATAAGGAAGAACAAGTCGAATGTAAGAATATCTAATAGAAGCTTATGCTTCTAGAAGGATCTTCCTCTACATGGTTCTTTCGATAGACATATTTAATATAAATAGCAGTTGAGGGTATGAGAATTGTTGTCTTGGATATTATTGTAATAGAGATCTTCTTGAATGGAGGTTTCCCCCTCGAAGAGGCAAGTGAACATTTCTCTCAGTAATTGAAGTGCTCCTTCTGGTGTTATTATGATATCATTTTGGTGCTATTGTGGTGTTTTTTGGTTATATTGTTGTTTATGTGCCATTTATAGCATTTTATTTATGTTATGCATACTTATTTTATCTAGAATATTACAATTGCATAGCATTGGATCACTCAACAAAAGATTGTCCCCAACTAGTGGAAAAGTGGTAGGGAGGGGAAATCAAAACCAAAATCCAAATCATAACGTGTAGAATATATCACCCCAAATATGCAATGAAGGACCAAGAGTAGTAGTTTTTATGTGCATAGGAGCTAGAACATGAGCTGATATGAAAAATGAAGGAAAGAAGACTGAGAAATGGGTAAGGAAGTCAGTAATTCCTATGCCAATTTTTTATCATAAAAAAGAAAAGGACAAATATCAAAAAGAGAGAAAAAATGTACTTGGGTAGGATTGGGGAGCATCAACATCATATGTGCCTCATATAGAATATCGTTTTGTGCTAGAGAAGTCAGCTGGAAAGGTAAGCATGATAAAAGACTTCTTGAGGATTTGTGTAGAGATAATGAAGGATGGAAATCCGTTGAGTAAACTATATGAGGAAGGGAAACTCTTGTCACACAAAGGATGGTAAATCAGGTACAACGTAAGAAGAGAACCAATGAATAATTTAGATTCAATGTGGAGATTGGGGAGTACGATGTGGATACTTTCATCTTGGACTTGGGATATGATGTAAATTGTTTACCTAACAAGACATGGGAGATGATCGGGAAACTCAATTTAGTATGGTATCCTATTTGGTTATGGCTCACAAATGAGCACAAAATAGTCCTGATTGGTTGTTTGACAAGAGTACATGTGAACATAGATGGGGTGGGCAACATGGAAGACTTTGAATTTATTCAGATCATGGATAAAAATAAACCATACCTACCACTAATGGGATTGGAATGAGATTTTTATAACCAAGAAATCATCAACTTGAAAAGGAGGGAGATAATATTTGAGTTTGGATATTTTAAAGTTACTGCACCCTTGGACCCATCAGAAGGAAAAATATACATAGAGCCAACAAGAGGGAATTACATTGACAAATCATAGGAGATGATTGCATGGATGGAGGATTATTTCAACACGACATCTGATAGTACATTGAGTCGGAGAAGTATTAGTTTGTGCACATTATATTCAGAAGCAGGTCTAGAGCATTGGAAACACACGATGGATGAGGTATCAACTAGACAATGTGCACGCATAACTCCATCCTTGTCATAGATTGGAACAAAGATATGTGATCCACTGAAGTATGATGGATTAACTTATACAAATTTTTTTTTAAAAGGCATTTGAATTGCAGGTACCCAAACAAAAAAAGTTTTGAGCACTAGATGTTGTATTAAAGGTGACTTCGGCTAGATGGTGGGATCCACAAAGAGAAGGGATAAAAGATTGGTCACAGTGCATCAAACTAATGCAGACAAGGTTTGGCTATGAGGAAGAAAATATTGTGTAGAAGTATAAAGGAGAGAGTGACCCAATGGGTCATGTTGATCAGTGCAAGGTTTATGGAGCTTATTACCAGAAAAAAAATGGGCACACATATTTATGCACACACTAGACACAATTCCATAAAACTGGTATTAGGAATTGGAAATGTGTAGGGAGACAAAATGATGGGAAGAGTTTATCCATATGTTTAGATTCAAATTCACATTTGAACATAAGTCTCCATCAATAGATGCAACGCTATAGGATATATAAACAAGGATCTTCTCGAAATAAGGGACGATGAACGTGGTACTAGTATGCAGTGTGAAAAGAGACAACGTGAATTTCCATGAGCTATTGGAGTGATACAACGTCGCTAAGGATGACCATGATGAAGAGAATCCCAAGAATGCATAAGTATCTGAGACAAAATGAGAAAGAGAAGTAGAAGGACCAAAATTCAAATCCACCCAATATACACGACCTATAAAGACACAAAATTTAAACATTGGGACAATATAGAATCCCAATATTGGATAGATGTGGGATTATTAAAGTGATGAGAAAGTTGAAAAAATTGCAGACTTGCTGTGAGAATCATTAGGATCTATTCCCAACAATATTTTTAGAGATGAAGGGAATATAAGAAGAACTAGGAGAGATCAACATCCCATTGAAACTAGGATCTAATCGAGTGCACCATATGACTTAGAGGTTAAATTCAAAGTACAAAGAGAAGGTGAAAGATGAAATAGAAAGGATTTTGGACACAAGAATCATCAAACTAGTAGAAGAATCTGAGTGGATTGGTCCAATGGTGATGCAGGAAAAGAAGAAAAGAGGAATCAAGATTTGTGTGTATCTAAGGAATTTGAATGATGCATGCTTACATGAAACATTCCCAACAACATTCACGGATGAGGTATTGTAGAATGTAGGAGGCCAGGAAACTTATTATTTCATGGATGGATTCTCGGGGTACCATCAGATAAGAATTGTGTAGGAGGATCAACACAAGACCACTTTCATGACTGAGTTGGGAAGTTATAAATATACAGTTATGCCAATCATATTGAAGTATGCCCCTGTGATGTTTTCCAGAGTAGTGGTTTCAACATTCAAGGAGTTCATCCATAAGTTCCTAGGAGCCTACTTGAATTATTGGATGATGTTTAGTCTACTAAAGGATCTTATAAAAGTCCTTAGGCTGATGTTGGATGGGTTCAGACAGTATCATATTTCGTTGAACCTAAAGAAGTTCATTTTTTGTGAACCGTTTGGAATTATGTTGGGACATGTGGTGTGAAAAAAAGGACTATTAGTAGATCCAACCAATACCATAGTAATTTTGGAGTTATAACCTAATACATCAGTCATACAACTGAGGAAAACATTGGTTCATACAAGTTATTACATGAAATTTCTGAAAGGATATGCACATATCACAACACCAATGGAAACTTTATTGAAGAAGGAACCAAAGTTTCAATGGATCGAGGACCATTAGAAGGGGTTTGACACCTTGAAACAAGAACTAGTAACCACACCAATTTTTATCTTTCTAGATTGGAACAAAGAGTTCCATGTACACATAGATGCATCATCCATATCATCGAGCACGGTGCTGTCATAACCAACAGAAGGAGACATATATCATCCAATCTCTTTTGCTAGTAGGAAGTTGTCTATAACAAACAAGAATTATACTACCATGGAATGAGAAGTATTGGCAATGGTCTATGTGCTACATAATTTAAAGAATTATTTATTGGGGCCTCACTTTAATATGTATACAAACCATTCTGCATTAAAATACTTAGTCAACAAGCCAATGTTGGGGGGGAGAATATGAAAATGGATATTATTATTTTAGGAATATGAATTTGAGGTTGTAGTGAAACTAGAGAAGTTGAATGCAGGTCGAAATCATATATCACACATATGGTCAGGAGAAGATGCAGGAAATTTAGATGAAAACTTACTAGATGCACATATGTTTACAGTGAAGATGGTGGATAATTACTTCTCAGACATCGTAGAGTTTCTAAGTATAGGTGTGGCTCCATCAGAGATGAAAGTAACAAAGGAGGAATAATTGGTGGTGAGAGAAGCAAATTATCAATTGATTGCAATGAATTTATACAATTTGGGTGCAGATGGAATACTGAGATGTTGCATGCTGGAACACGAAAGACTAATGATATTGAAGAAGTGCATGATAGAATTTTAGGATGACATTGTACAGGGACATCAAGTGCACAAAATATTTTGTGTGCATGACTTTCGTGGGCTACACTTCACAGATATGTGAAGGATTAGTATCAGTCATGCGATGTATGACAAACAGTGGGAAAACAATCTAGGAGAGATTAAATGCCTCTAAATCCATAAGTTACGTTGCAAGCATTTGTTAAGTGGGCCATAGACTTTTTAGGACCAATCAATCAAAAATAAATAAGATCAAGGGAAAGGTACATCATCATTGCGATGAAGTATTTGAAAAGGTGGGAAGAAGAAACCCCAGTTATAGATTGCACAACAGAGACTTCCGCGTGGTTTCTTCTCGATAATTTAGTAACAAGGTTTGGATGTCCGTGCATATTACTGAGAGAGAAAGGCACACACTTTCTAAACACAAAAATTTCATGATTGAATGAGGAGTTCCAAATTCATCATCACAAGAGTATTGCATATCATCCTTACGCCAATGGAACAATGGAAGCATTCAACAAGATCTTGGATAATTCCTTAACAAACATTTTCAATGTAGGGAGAGACGATTGGGACTTAGGAGTTCCTATAGTACTATGGGATTACAGAACAACGAGTAAGAATTTGAGAGGAAAGAAACCTTTCATATTGGTCTATGGGAAGGAAGCAATGATTCCAATGGAGTTAATTCTACCTATCTTGCATATTGCAACAATCAATGATCTGTTGGAAACTAGCACAACAGAAGAGAGATTGGCATAGTTGGTACAACTTGAGGAAGATTAGTTTGTCACAGGTTTTCATCAACACGTTCAAAAGGAAAGAGATAAATCTTGGCATGATCAACACATCAATAAAAAAATGTTTAAGTAGGACATTTGGTACTACTCTATGACAACAATTTTATGAAGTATCCAAGAAAGTTTGGAATATACTGGTTAGGACCCTATGTGATTCAGCGGGAAACATAGACATGCATTGTCTGGATGGAAATATTAAATGGAGAAGTTTTGGAAGGAATGTTAAATCAAAGTAAGTTGAAAATCTATAGAGACAACTAACAATCTGCATAGTAATCTAGGATATGCCAAAACACATGTATTGTAGTAGTTGTACCATAGTAGAAAGAAAAAAAAGGAAAAATAAATAACAAGTAGAAAAAAGAAAAGAAAATAAAAATTAGATCTAGTAAAAAGAAAAAGAGTGTTCGTGTACCAAGGCATAAGAACTTGTGCAAAAGGAATGGTCATCACACATAAGAATAGAACTACGCCAATTCATGAAAGAATAAATAGATCCATATGCCTAAATATGAACCAGATACCACGCAAGTCGAGGAGGAACAAAACCCATCAGAGGAGGCCAGGAAGATAGAGGAGGATGTGGAAAGGATAGAATATGACACGTCCAGGAGAAAAGGGCCACAACAAGGTGAACATGCCACAGATTCAGCACAATAGGGCCTAGAACCAGAAGAAGAGAGTGAAATAGAGAACCGGGTTGTAATAGAGGTCTAGCTGTCGTCCCAGAAAGGGAATAAGAAGGCCCAAGAAGCCAAAGAAGTACCTAGATGGGGAGAAGCCAAAGAAGTACATAGAAGATAAAACTAAATAAAAATCCATTAACTTAGAAGCCAAAGCAGTACTTAGAAGATAAAACTAAAGAAAGAACTATTGTACAAAGTGTTGTGCAACCCGATACATGTCTCTTAGAAGCACAACAGACCCAAAGGTGAAGAAAATAAACAACAATGTATTCTCTCTATACTTGTCAGATATCTATAACCACTTAGCTGACACATGGATAATTTATCTAGAGATTGTCCAAGATTTTTGACATATAGCAAATTTTCAAGCATCACGCCATAAAATGTGGGTGTAGGCGAAGAAGGACCCAACCAAAGAGTGGATATAGATAATATAGTGTGTGAAAATGCAAGACATATAGATGGAGGTCCATGAGTGGACTAAGGAATGGAAAGTACCATTAATCCCAAAAATAGTTCCAACAATACAAATGCAAACACAAGACATAACAATCCCCGCGGAGCAGACATGAAGAAATGGCACCAGTAAGAAGAAAAATACAACACAAGGTATAGTGGGGGAAAGAATCCCCATACAAAAGGAAAGAAGCACACAGAAGAAATCACATTGTGGTTGTACATGGGATCCACTGCACACAGAGATGACACTAAGTGGAATAAAAGAACATGTGCGCATAGAAGAAGTACAAATAGAGACATAGGAAATACCTAGGGAGGAAGAATTTGGGTAGGATACATGCATGGATACACAGATTCCAGAGGCATATGAGCCATCATAAGACCAAAATACAAGAATAGGGGAGAAATCAAGTGGCTCCAGGAAGAAGGAGAAGGTCCAAAGAACACCAATGCACACATCGATAACAACAAATGACGTGGAACTAGTAGACATAATAGTCAAAGGTTGATTGTCAGAAGTGGGAGATAATGACAAGAAGCATAGGGATTCCATTTTTTAGCAGGTGCATGAGGTAAATACTACACTGGAGAAATAAAAAATTAGGCCAGAGCAGTAACATGAAGACAAACTAGTGATTAGGGGATTTAGGGCTCAAGGGTAGTATGACTACTAAGTAGGCAAGGTTCAAGATGAGTAAGCATGTTGGGTAAATAGAGGTTCATTCTCAAAAATCAAATTGTTTGAAATTGATTGAAAATGGATTCATTACATATATCTCATCCTCATGATCCCAACACAACTTGAACAGGATCAAATAGAGTTTGTATGAGGGGGTTATCACATTCTGTCCATTTTTCCAAACATGGAAAATTTTATGACTATATAGTCCGTACAAGATGATGTGGAAATTGATCGTATGACCATACAACTGACATGGAAAGGCAATGTGGTAGGGCTACTGATGAGACATAGTGACTGGGCAGGTTGTGAAGTGGACCAATCCTTAGCCGACACGTGGCATGTTCGTGGACAAATGTTTGGGTGCCATGTGGCCCACTCAGGGGCCACCACATGGCACCCCCTTGTTATATAAAATTTTGGTTTGGACTCCACCAGTATCAAACCTGCAACCTCCGGTCATGGGTAAGACTTCGCGTAGGCCGGGCCACCAGCCTGCCTACCATTATTTCTTAACCTTCTAGTTCGAAACTTGTATTTAAACTTGCATCATGATTTAGTTTGGGAGAAAAAAGGGCCAGGGCTTGGCCCCAACCCTGGTCACACTACACAATACTTTACCATACAACCATGAGAACAAAAAACTAGAGTACTAGCTGGTGGGTGCGGATAGTTAGCCCAGTGCCTTGGCCACATTGCCCATATGGATGACACCTCCAATGGTTAAGGTGTTTAATCCACTAATGGTGAAACATGTTCATGTCGACTATGTGTGGTTGTGGGAGTTAGGTTTTGAACGAGAAATCATGCACAGGCTGGGTTGGATGACTATGGGTGCATTTTGGTAAGAAGAGTTAGTAAGTATTGGGGAAAAACTTTCAGGAAGGGTATTTTCTTTAATTTTTGGTTGAACCAGGTGTAGAAAGAGCCCAACTATGGGTTTTTGGACATTCAGGAGCCATTGGATCCATCTATTTTTCTTTCTGAGCATTTAAAGAGATTTTATTAACAACATATAATGCAAATGACCATTGGAAGCTGGACCAGGATATGCATCCCAAGAGAGAGGTGAATTCCTTTATTATTTTATTGTGTTATGTGATTATTTTGATGGGTGTTTATGATTTTTTGTTATTTTAATTTAAAGTATAAAAGCTCAATATTTTCATTTTATTGCAACTTGATCCAATTTCCCAAGACACATACATTTTCCACTTTCAAATTTTGTATACAAAAAACTTTTCATTTTCAGATCAAAAGAATTCAGGTCTTCTCCCCACAGCAGGGCTTGAGAATATTCCCACTAATTGGTAACAGATGCCTCCTTCTCTGCATTTTTGATAGGTTATATGAATCATTGACAAACTTCCTTCCAATAGTGAAGGGACCCAACCAAAGTTGCCCAAAATCCTTATGATTTTTGGGATGGCCCATCTTCGTATCCCACATCAAAACCAAATATCATAGTTTATAATTCCTCCCTTTCAAATCCATTACTTCTTGTATCACTATTGTTGGTGCAAGTTTGATCAGACCAAGGTCCTTCTCAGGTTACCAGTAAAAGGTACTGAGTAGTATAGAGTGCTAGCATTTTCATCTCCTCTGAAGAGAATAAGTCTCACATGAAGCACTGCTGAAACAAATAGATAGGGAAGGGAAGGGAAAATACTTAGGAGGATTCACAGAACCTTCAAGATTAATCATGATCTCGTGCAAGACATATCACCACTAAAGAGACCTAAACTCATGTGTGTAAGAACTATAACTAATTAGGTTGTGAATAAGAATTTATACATAGAGACATCATGTGGAACTCATAAACCATAAATAAGTACTGTAATGAATAAGTATAACACATAAATACACAACATATTTTGAAAATTTAGATCCTTATTCGTATTATCTTTAGATTCTTCTTCATGTACAAACTTAGAGATACACAGTAGCGCTCTTTAACAGACTCCTTCCTCTGGACTCATGTCACAGAGATATAACTCCCAAAATGGTGTACAGGTTACATTACAAACTCAGAATCTAACTTCTCTAAAACAGACATCAACTATGACATCAATCTAACAGTAAGGGAAAGATTGAACTGAACATAGTCACAATTCAACCGAACGAACCAAACTGAACAAAAACAACAAAAAAATCAAACCCTTTTACAATCATATTCATCCCTATATATAAGCTAGGTTGTGTCTTTTGTTTTTTCTTGCATTCTTTCTTGTTATGTTGCAACCGCTTTTGCTTTGCTGGCGTTGCATTTTCCTTTTCACAACTGATTTCTGTTTCTTTTTCATTCTCTGTTGTCCAACTTCTTATGAAGCTTGCACAACTCGTACTAGGCCAAAACTTGCGTAATTCCTTATCCAAAAATGAAGGGCCCAACAACTATGGTATATTTTCTTGAGGGATGGGGGTGGGATTCAATAGTAAGCACATCATCTTGGCTTGGTCTAATCAACACGTATTTATCTTATTTATTTATCACTTTGACCAAGCCAATCTTCTTGTCCTTATACATGTCTAGAATTTGTTAGTAGTCTTCCTTCATTGACCATTTTATAGAATTGAAGTATTGTTCCTTAGAAAAAATTAAATCATCTGCAGAAAAACATAGAGGAGATTCATTGGTTTCCTATGGTATCTCCTTTATCTTAGACTAAATGTCAATTTATTCAACATGAGTATTTTCCATGGGAATGTTTGGTAAGAAGGCACAAGTACCGTCATCCACGAGTATGTTAATACCATTCAAATCCATCTGTGACATGCCACCCAACATTGCAACAAGATTCTTAGACAAGATCATTCCCCATACATCATGGACATGTACAACCATAATTTCCATCAAGAGGACTATCTAAGGATATTGAGTGAGGTGAAACTTCAAATTCTCTAGCAAACCATGAGTGGGGATGGCCCTAGACTCACTTTCAAGGACATCATATTTTCCCCTGCACATGAGTGAAGCATGCAATTATTCAAATGTTTATTATTAACTTTTAATTCCATGAAGAATGGTGGGTTCTCATCATATTGCATCATGAAATTATTATCTTGTAGCATTATACAAGGGTCCATAGATTCACTAGCTAGCTTGAAGAATATCTTAAACCTACTTTTTATCAAAGGAATCATAATAGTTTCCTTTAGAGGAACTATTACATTGATATTTTCCAAGACACTCTCAAAATCAATGTCCAATTGAATATTGTTTGTATTTGGAAAAGAAGGGTTACGAAGAATCCTACTTACTGGTGGAGGAGGAAGTTTTTTTTTAGGAATCTTAGAATCATTGGGAGGGATTGGAGTTTCTCTATTTTGTCTCATATATACTTGTAATTATTTTTTCTTAAGTTTATCCTTTACCTCCTCATATAAGTTGTTTATAACTTGCATCCTAGCCATTCTGGCCTCTTATTTATTTCCTTCCTCACATTGTTTAAGTGTGATGTTTGGGTATGCTTGGGGAAACATGGTAAATATATAGTTCATAAGACTCAAATATATCATTTGATCAGGTTCCCCATTTTTCATTGGGAATTCATGCTCCCAATGTGTATACCTACATGTAAAACACCAAGGAGAGTCTTCTATAGTGTTTGAGGGGGAAAAAGTGTTTGGAACATTTTTTTCATTGTGAGGTTTCCACCCTTGGCTAGGATTCTAAGGTTGTCCCTTGAAAATGGGCTTAGGGAATTTTTGTTGGCCCCTTTCCAAGTTGGTGATTTTTTTCATCATCAAGGTTTGATTTCTTTCTAGATCATTCATGGTCTCTTCAATTCATACCAACACATTGCTAATATGTTGGGTTGGTTTTGCATTTTTCACTACTTTGGGCTTGGTATTGGCTCTAGCTCTCGGTGCAATACAAGTTTCTACCTTGCATGAGGAAAGATTAAATTCAATATTTGCATCCATTTCTTGGGATTATTGAATGTCCTTTGGACCTTTGTCCTTGAGAAATAATCCAAACTGCATTCGATAAGCCTTAATATAGAGGAAAACAAGGTAATCTCCTCTGGAATGATGAATTTTAGGTATTTGATGAAGTAACCTTTCAAATTTGGTATGAAACTCTTTAACAATCTCAATATTAGACTTTCTGATCTTAGTAAGTTGTGTCAAGAACATGTTTGGATCTTCTTTGAAACTCCACCTTTTGAGAAAGGTTTATTCTATTTGATACATGTTATTGATGCTATTATTAGGGAGAATATAATACCATCTCCTAGCAGCATCATGAAGAGTGGCATAAAAAAATTTCATCACCAAATATCCAACATCATCAGTTATTGGATTCAGTTGAAATAAGGCCCAAATTTTTTTATACGCTCTTCATCATTGGACACATCATTACTAGATAACTTGGGAAATCAATTCTCATACTTGGGAGGCATCTATCAGGAGTAACATGGGATAGATGACATGTCCAAGGGATTTAAGAGTTTGGATACTCATTTCTTTTGAGTCAAAGCCATTTTAATCAAATGAATGTTTCCACTAAATAATGATTTTACTATAGGTTAATTATGGAGAATCATTCTCTTGTATGTATTAGGGGGATTGGTGTACCTCCTTGTAGTTTGTGGAGTCACAAAATGATTGACCTTATATCACCAAAGGAAGGTGAGGGAATCACCCTCATTGGAGTCGCAAGGTAAGATTGTAGGATAAGGTCTTTAGTATAATATCACCAAAAGATATGCCATTGAGGAGAATGACTTAATCCTCCCCGAAAACGGTGCCAAAATGTTATCATAGGATTTGAGTTTGTGAAAACTCTAACACATTATCACCAAATGTTGTGTAACTATAAGAAATCCTACCACTGTCACCTTATTAAGAAATCCCATCATTTTAGTGATGGATGAGATCCACCATAAGGGAGGCTTCCCTAGTGACCTCAAGGGATCAACGTAGCAAGATTTTATCCAATCCTACCACCCCCTCTCTTAATCACCTAATTCAACATCTAGGTCAAATGGAAAATAGGTATGAAGCTCATATGAATACCTTCCTAGAACAAAAACAAATTATAGCATTTATAATATGATTTCCAAGTGAAAACATACATTAAATGTCTCTTAAGACACTAGACAATGATAATTTGATATAACTGATACAAAACTACAGTAGTACAATAGTTGATAACAACAGGAAAAAGTTTGTAACAACAAAAATAAATATTCCTCAAAAATGAAATAAATGACAATGGAAATTTAGCATAAACATAGTGGATTAATACCCAATTGTTGTATGCAGTTTCTAGTATGTTAGGACACCTTTAGATCAATGCATGTATCTAGTTATAGTGTATTCATATGGATATATAAAAAAATTGCAACAAGAAGAAATTTTCAATTAAATTAGCTTGAGTTATTGTTATTTAAGTTAGTAGATAGCTTGAGGGATTAAGAATAAAGATTTTTTTTATCACTTTCACCAAAAGAGAGCTTACATGATTAGTGCCTTAGGGATATGGAGTCTTTTACAACCATAATACAATATGTTTAAAGATGATCATAGTAATATCTAAGAGATTTGGCTTGAAATAGAAGGCGTTGGCAGATTAGGGCCTTAGGTTTCAATCCTTAAAGAGAAGGATTGCTAGAGTTCAAGCACTTTTGGGCTATAGAAACGATTTATACCTTTTTATCTTCTTCAATTATGTTACAATCAAGATTCTAGAATAAAACTCCTAAAGTGATAGAACTTTATAGATTTAGGAGCTTAACCCCAGGTAGGATATCCTTCACAAATTATGAATGAAATTAACCTTGTGAGAGGAGAAAGCACTTATAATCCTCTCTGAGGGTTTTCCAATGAAAGATCTTAAATGTGAACAAGTAAAATTTATCATAAACATTGAATAACATGAAATGAAAATGCATAAATTTAGTTACTTCTCTGAGATATGACAAGAGAAAATGCTAATTGGAACAAATTCATCCAAAAATCAACAAAGAATTATCCACAATTGTCCTACAAGAGATAGTGTATGAGTAAAAAGAGAGAATAACCCCATGTTGGCATAGGGGCAGACCGAGGGTTCAACACTTCAACAACGCACCAACAAAACCCTAACTACATGCCCTTTCGGTAACACCTGTGAAGCAAGAGATGTCTCACCCGAGGTAGAAGAAGGGGGGGTTACAGAACTCAGGTGTCTATAACCAGGATGGGACACGGATATGTGATATGAATTAATTTATAGATCGACACAGTAACAATAAAGATAGATCGACACAGTAACAATAAAGATACCTCAATCATTTAGCACATAGAACTGTGTTAGATCTAACATTCCTTCATTCTTAACACAACTAAGAACTAATCATCAACAAATCTATATAACATACATAATAAGAAAAGAACTGACTAGATTCATAACATAAGAAACACAACACAAAGAACACCAAAGACACAAGATATATGTGGTTCACCCCAATGTGGGGTTATGTCCACCAACTTCTTTGTATTATTTATTATTCTTCAATATCTTACATTCATCTGCTCCTGTTCACTAAGCCATAGAGCCAAGATTCGCACTAGACAAGAGATCTGTGCACTATGCACCAGGTCCTCCTTCCCAAAACTAGATCAAGGCACAAATCCAACTTATCTATTGAGCACAGAGCCTTACATACACACTCTATTTCACAAAGAAACTCGGAACTACTTACACTTAGCCTTCCAAGCTATTGAATACCCATTTCTTCATTACATTCTTACTTATTTATACTTTTACAATAAGGCCTAATCATGGGTAAACCCATGGGCCGACATCCCATAACCCATTACAAAAAACCTAAGGAACCCCTTGTTGGGTCCACATAGACCGAAAAATAAGTGTGATCCATGATCTTAGCTTCTCCTGGGCGCTCCATCTTTGACCAACCTATCGAAGTCCAAAAATGGTCCAAACCTGAGAAAGGTTTCCTAAAAACTTGGTCAAGGCCCAACAGTCCCCCAACACTCACCTGTGACTTGTCCTGATTCACTCATGTTTGTTCAATGCCACTTCGAAGGCCTCGAGCTACACTCGACCTGCCTCAACTTCCTGCTTCACCTGAGCCTCCTGCTCAGCGGGATCTTGGATGATTTTCTCTATAACAGGTGCTTCTAGGTGTTGTTTTGTTGTCATAACCACTTGGTCCAATTGCGAGCCTTGTCCTTCAATTGCTTCAAACACCTTACAAGCTTCATCCTGCATAGGTTGTAGTTTCTGCACGACTTCCATAACTTTTCCTTGGATGGAAGTGATATGTTTTTGTACCGCCTGTTATTCTTGGGAACTCTTCATTATTTCAACTGCGGTGAGCATATTCATCTGTGCCTACACAGAGAAGGCCTGCTGCTATGCATCTTGTAACTATGCTTCCATTTTCCTTAGCTCTGGATCTTCTGTGAGGCATTCATAAGTCTTCATGCTTCTATCACTCAGTTATTTTCATTTTGAGGTGAGGGATATGATCCTTGCAACTTTTTTCTTAGTGGTTTCCTCATTCTGGTTGTGCACCTTCTGCGTAGTGCTCGATAATACTTGGACCTCCAACTCTGTTATCCTCGCTTGAAGATGCTATATGGCCTCAATGAGATTCACCACTTGAACCTCGATTGACTCTTACTGTGCCAAGCCTAGCATAGAGATAAGTGATTTATTCACCACTTCTTTGAATGAAATCTCCTCTATGAAAAGCTAGTCCTTTTCTCTCTGTAGATTTCCTTTTTCCTCCTCGAACATCGCCCGAAACTCATCTTTCTCATTTTCATAGGTAGTTACACAGTACCATGCTACGCATAGTTTCTCTAAGACTTCCTATTTCTCTTGTTTCAAGGATTTTGTAGCCTTCTCCTTTTCTTATTGTACTTTCTGAAGTCAAGCCTCAATCGCATCTACGAGACTTCTTAATTGGGTTGGTTCATCCCCCAATTCTGCAACTTGTGATGAATAAGGTGCACTAGGTACTACGTGGATCAATTGAATATATTTTTTTATTTCCTTCAGCTCCTTCTTGACCCTTTCATATATCTCCTCCTACTTTTCTCAATATCTCTACAAGATGTCCTCGAAAGAATCCTCCATGGCTCCACAGACCAATCTGATGTCGTCCTTAGTGACCATGGCCTCTAACTGGGGCTTGCTAGTGCACATCTTCTTTCGTGATGAAGGTTTCTATAGTGAAACCTTCCTCTTATGTGGTGTAACTATTTCATTAGGGGGATATTTTGGTGGTATAGCTTTTGGCTTCTCCTTGCTTTTATCCTTCATCCACTCCTCCTTGTCCATTTTCTTCGTCTCCTCTTCCTACCAAGCTGTATCCATTTTCTTCAGAGGCGTTGTCCTCCTCATTAGTATCTATATTCTATACTTCCTCCTTTTTCTTCTTCCTCTTCACACTGGACTGTCTGACATGCTCAACCTGGGTGATGAGGGGACTTCCTATGATGTCAGTGTTAGAGACTTTTGCATCAACAATAGGTATGATGAACTCCTCCGACCACTCCTTCATGATATACTCTATGTCTTTGTCTATCATCTTGTAATATGATTGTAAATCTTCCTTTCTCTCATCTCTTCATCCAGTGATATAGATAAAATGTAGATCTACATGGAACATGGCTATCAGTCTATATTGGTGCAAGGTGCGTGGTGCCATGAGAGTATATGATTCAATGGAAACCTTTAGTTGCTGATAGTAGGAATGGAACACAACGTTTGAATGCCATTGCTTTGACATTTCATTGGTGTACCACAAGGTAGAAAACCTAGTAGCCAACGACTTTGATGGTTCAATATCCAGAAAGGTGGCTCCTTCAGGCATTTTCTAAGCGACAAATGCAATCAACATTAGCAACCAGCTAAAATGGAATTTGTATACCTAATCCTGAGCTTCACAACAGTCTTTCTCGAGTTCATTGACAAGGTAACTCTCGTAATTCATCTTCATGCCCTCCACACATTTTCCTGCGAGGTCCACCATGAACCTGATGACCTGTGTGGGGAAGTTCTTTCTTATGAGATTTCCATCGTGGATAGACACTACCTTTTAGCCTCAATTTCCCTTTTCTACTTTTTTGTAAGCCTCGTTGATGTGTTGTGCCAGGGAGTAGTCCAAATCCTTCCCTGGGTAAAACTGCTGAGGGTCAGGTCTATGCATTCTTGATCCTATAATCAAGTGGATCATCGTTGGATCCACAGTTATCCACCAGTTGAGCCACATGTATCTGCCATGGTAGCATGAAAAGAGGAGTTTAACACAAATGTTAACCTCCTGGTGACGACCAAAATGGGGAATCTCCATCACATTTAGTATAGTGGACCACACGAGCTCCTTAATCCATGGCTGGGAGACCAGGCGAGGATTCTTCCCAATCATATTCGTCAAGCATCGTTGGGGTGTGAGAATAGAATAGTTATTTCTATCTCCAAGGTTGAATTCATTGTTCTTCAGTAGTGGGATCTGTCTTAACTAACTCCCAACTACATGTATTCATTTCGAGATGCATGCAGTGATCAGGGTGTACTCATAGTCGTGTGGGATGTTTTCACGATTAACTGCATTAGCCAAAGGTGTGATATAGTATGGTAATATTGACAAGATCTTCTTTTCATTCTCCATATCGTCGTGATGCTTACTTCACTTCTTAGTTACAGGGTTATCATGGCCAGAACGTCATCCAGTCAAAGGGGAAGCCTACAGTCCCCTGGTCGATGATGTCTGTACTCCTTCAGACATAGCTCTATCAGCCATGAACTTCTTAATAACCTCCTCAACGTACTTCTCTAACTCAGTGGGTTTGCTCGACATTCTCACTGTTAAATAGGCAGGTCACGGTAGGTGAACCGATAAGTGGAGTAGACAAACAAAGAACCATGTTTAGTTTCTGATAACCTAGCTCAACAAAGAATCAATTCTCTGTTGGCTCAGTTAATCATGAGTGGAAAAAAGTGGTCTCGATGTAGTGTCCGA
Source organism: Picea engelmannii (assembly GCA_009831015.1). Classification (NCBI taxonomy): domain Eukaryota; kingdom Viridiplantae; phylum Streptophyta; class Pinopsida; order Pinales; family Pinaceae; genus Picea; species Picea engelmannii. The sequence continues at coordinate 54,129 of ML779669.1, forward strand.
CAGGTTAAATAAGTGTGAATCATAACAAATTCTTCAACGGACAGGAATGATTCCATCAATTTGAATCTTTCCGTTATGGCATGATCTCAATGTCCCAAAAATGGTCCATCCACCCATAAATGTGTTTCCTAGCCATTCCAGAGTGTCATTATAATGGTTGGGGTCCCTCCAACGGTCATATAGCTTCGCCAGGGAGAAATCTCATTTTGCGTTGTCCTGTTATTCTAGCGAGGTTCAAATCATGCAAACCTGCTTCCTGCGATGTTCCAGTCTGTGAAGTATTCCATTTTTTCTCTATAGCTTCATGTAGCTTTTCTAACTTGTCTTTATTTTTATTTATCTTCCTTGCCTTTTTCCCTGTATTTCGAGTCTCTCTAATAGTTTCTGGAATCCTCTTTCCATTCTTATTCTTATCCTCTCCTATCATAGTGACTTCGCATTGTTGATGTGTTCTCAAAGGGTTTGAAGTTAATACCCCTTTTCTTATTAATTCCATGGTGGGTATTCTGCTTTCTTGCATAGATATTTCCTTCAAACCATCTTATGTTCCTTCATCCTTGACAACTAATTATCTTGCCTTCCGTTGCTTCAACTTATCTTCTCATTCTTCTATTAGTTGGTCTATTTTTCTAGCTATAAAATCCCTTAGTTCTTTCTTTTTATTTTTTGTAGCTTCTTCCTCTGTTTTCCTTTTGATTTGATTTTTCTCAATCCAATTCTTTCCTAACAAAAGTGGAAAAGGGGCGTTGTTCTCAAAAAACTTAATGACTTCAAATTCCTCTTCAATCGATGTTCCATAGATGATAACAGGTATATTAGTAACTCTTCCACATAAGGTTATCATCTTTCTCTTGAAAAATCCTATCCTTCCTAGTGAAGGTACCATAGTAGGATTTCCCAAAATTTCCCAAGTATCTTTTGTCATAATATTCACTTGTGTTTCCTCATCCAAGACACAATCTATGTAGAAGTCTTCTATTCTTGTACTTATGCGTTGTTTTACTTTCATGATCTATGGTAAACTAATATCTTTATGAACATCCATCATTTCTTTCAACTTCACTAATGTAGTTTGAACTTCCTTTGATATTTTCTCTTTAGGATTCTCCAACATTCTCTTAGTCTCTTGACTTTATTTTTCTTGTCTCATGTTCATCCTTTTAACTTTAGTGATCATGCTTGGGAAATCCTCAACCTCATGACCAAAACTCAGGTGTCTGTAACTAGAATGGGACACAAATCTGTGATAATAACACTTAGAAGGTCATATAAATTAATTCATTAGCTTTATTAACATTGTAGACCATACCCAAAGATAGATTGGTGCAGTAACAATAAATATACCTCAATTATTTATCACATAGCACTGGGTTATATCTAACATTCCTTCATTCTTCACACAACTAAGAACTAAGCATCAACAAATCTATCTTACATAATAAGCAAATCACTGAGCAGATTCATAACATAAGAAACACAAAAAAAATCACACCAAAGACACAAGATATACGTGGTTCACCCCAGTGTGGGGATTTGTCCACCAACTAATTCATCTTCTTTATTATTCTTCAATCTCTTACATTCATCCACCCCTGTGCACTAAGCCACAGAGTGAAGCTTCGCACCAGACAGGAGATCTGTGCACTGTGCACCAGATCCTCCTTCCCAAAGCAAGATCAAGGCACAAAGTCAACTTATCTATTGAGCACAGAGCCTTACATACGCGCTCTCTTGCACAAATAAACCCAAAACTACTTTTACTTAGCCTTCCAAGCTATTGACTTCCCATTTCTACATTACATTCTTACTTATTTATACTTTTACAATAAGGCCTAATCATGGGTAAACCCATGGGCCGACATCCCATAACCCATTACAAAAACCCTAAGGAAACCCTTGTTGGGTCCACATAGCCCACAAAATATGTGATATCCATGATCTCATCTCTTCCTAGGCACTCCATATTTGACCAACATGTTGAAGTCCAAAAGTGGTCCAAACTTGACCAAGGTTTCCTCAAAACTTGGTCAAGGGAAAACACCCCAATAGAGTGAAAATTTCATAATTGTATCTCACTTAGGTGAGAAAGTTATGATGATAAAATGAAATTTCAACGATTTTTAGTTATATGGAAACTCCTTGAGCAATTTTTCCACTTACAATTTTCAACAAAAAAATAGAAGAGGGTTGACCCCCTGAATTGTCCTTTCAATTTACAAAATTTAATTTTACATCAAATAAAACCCTAAAGAGGACGATGTCATGCCCTAGTAGGGTGATGTTAGGCTCATTGGAGTGATGTCAAGGCTCAAACTATGTAATTTTGGGCCTCCAAAGGCCATATTTCACTCTCCTATGTTCCAAGGTCCACGATGATGCCCCCTCCATCAATCCATCAGGTGATCCAAAAAAACCATAGCCCCTTAGTGATATCATGGGATAGGAGGGTAACGTCTAGGCCTCCAAAGGACACATTTGAAGTGGCAAATAGTGGAGTCTCATCGTATATCCATGCTAAGACTCCTCCAAATACAATTTCCTCCATAAAAAAAGGTGTAATTCTCATAATCAAATGGTTCCCAGACGTGGGGTCTAGCATCCATCCTATGGGAAAGGTCTTGAAAATACAAACAAGTGTGCCCTCAAAGGGTCCAAAAGTAATGTGAATAATGAAAATTAATACACATGTAATAAAATAACCACCCTACAATGTGCATCAAACCCCCATTTTCAAATTAAATAAATTCTGAAAGACCTTATAAAATTTTCCAAATTTAGGTATGGGAGGGATGTCAAGCTGTCATATTGGGTTCGCTAATCCCCAAGTCAAGGGATTCTTCCCAAGAAGCCCCTATATAATTCATGTGGTGAGTATGATATGGATTAGGGTAAGACTTATAAGCATGAGGATATTGAGATACAAGGCTTTGTATTGTTTCATTTATGGGTGCCTTTATAGAGGGTGTGTTGCCCTTCATCCCTGACGCAATCTTTTTAAAATACATTTATTTCCATTAATTGATAATGATACAAACAATTAAGGATTATGTGAAATTGAAATTAAAGATTACTACAATTCCACTTGAAGAAAGAGACACATGGAAATCCATGTCAATGGAAAGTAATGGACATCGCAAGATATGTTTCCTCAACAAGTGGGACATTTATTAGTTATATGTTAGAAGGTACATGATTTATATGCGGTAGCACTTCATTTGTCTCAATACCTTAGGGAGAGAATATTGAAGGATAATTATTGAATTTTAAATTTTTCCAGCAACAACACATGTGGGACATTACCCCCTTCTTCCTAGGAAACGAGGTATAATCCCTTCTTGGGTCAATGAGCCTAGAAACTAAAAATATGAGGAAATTGAGGAAAATAAGTATAAAACATGGTAAGTGTGAATGGGAATGGTACAATGACCCTTCAAGAAAATACCTAGTAGAAACCCTTTTCCCAAGGTTGAACAACCTTCTAGGACACAATGAAAACCACTAAGGTGAAATTAGAAAAAAACTATAATTTCCAAGAAAATGTCCCATAATAAAGAAAGGATTCTTTGCAACATGTTAAAATGATTGAAATGTTAAAGTGGCACTTACCATGAAACCAAACTTGTTACCTAATGAAGTAAAACCTATTGTCATATGGGACTAAGCCTACGTAGTCGATGCTACTCTGTTTTTGGTGATAAACATGAATAGGAGGGACCCTGCAAGATCTTCTAGTCAATCTGACTCTTGGCACTCCATGTATGCTATCTATGGGCCTTAAGACATGATATCCATAGTTACCCCTAACCTATGGGGGTAACATGTATCATATAACTTTTCTCTTTGTCATTTCTTAGTACATATCCCCAACACGGTCAGGGTATAGAGTGTTGCATATCAAGCTATTTTATATTGAGGAAAACTATTCTCGCTAGCCCAAGAGACCTCACATGGTGGAATAAAAGAGAGACAAGGGAGAATGAGAATTTATCAATCTATTGATCGTGGAATCCCTTGAGCAACAGAGAAATGAGATGATGGATAATTTTTCCCAAATCCTTCGATGGTTTCCAAAAACAATAAACACATTTTCGTCAAGCGACAAGTTTGGAGGTGCCGCCACCTTCAAGGTATAAGTTAATTTTGATATTCTTATATTTGAAGGTCATGTAGATACATATGATTTGGAAAGGTGGTTAAATCTACTAGAAGGTTATTTCTATGTTCAAAAATTTTACAATAGGTAAAATATCATGTTTATGCTCCTGAAGGTTGTCCCCCATGTCAAAGATTGGTGGGAGACTTAATTTGAGAAAAAATACATAAAGTGTGGAATATTTTGGGATAATCCCACCTAGGACTCTTTTATCGATTCCATTAATAAATAATATTACTTGGTTGGAAATTTTGATGACTAGTACATGATATGGACCACATTGCACCAAGAGAGGATCCAAATAGTGTTGTATTTCACAAATACCTTCCGTACCTTGTGCACCAAGATGGGTATGAAAGAATATGAGTGACATTTGGTTCTAAATTATTGTGGGGGTATACCCAGGTACATCAAAACAAAAATTAATTTTCTATACATCTTGTCTCTAGGACTCGCTTATCGATATGATTTCAAAATCGAGCATAAATTTAAGAAGAAAAATAGGAAGGAATTCATGTCTACAAATATGAAATAACCGATGTATTGTAAAGGTGGTCCTAAATCGTAAAATAGAAAAACTCCAAAAAACTATTCCAAGCCTTAGCAAAAGAATTGTAATGGGAAGATGAAGGACACTAGAAAGTGGTGCAACTTCCACAAAATCCATTAGCACAACACTAATTAATGTCACTTGAAACATACATTGGTGGTAAATATCAATGAAATATAGTTGAGCCTCGACTCAGAATCTAATTCAGAAAACAAAAAAATGAAACATGTCATTGATGTAGAACTGATTTCTACCATCATGACCACAAGAATCCAACCAAAAGAACTAGATGAGCGGTAGGAGGGTGAGTTCCTCTTCCACTCACAAATATGGGTGAAGAGGACCCCACTGCATTACATTATTGATAGTGGAAGCCAAAATAACCTAATATAAGAAGATATCGTCAAGAATTTGGAATCACCAAAAAAAACACACTCGTAGCCATACAACATCGAGTTGCTTAGCCATGGGCGAGATCTCTGCATCATCTAGCAGTGTCACCTTTCCTATGACATCAAACCCTTCAAGGATGAGGTACTTTGTGATGTTTTGTTAGGCTAGCCATATATGTGGAAGCATCATGTTTTTTATGAGTTTCCACCTTGTAATGTCATTGTTACTTTGGGGGATCAACTCCATAGAGTACCAGAGGTAGTTCCAACTATTGTCCTAGAAAATCAGTTTCACAAAGTAATATCTCATACCAAAAAGTTTAGCTTCTTCGTGATCTGGTCAAAAGGAAAACAAAAGGACACTGGGACCACTACATCCTTCACCCAAGACCTTCCTATCCATTAGAAACAGTTAGACAATATTATAGGAGAGAGAAAATTTATTCTTTCTTCACCTATGAGGGTGCCTCTATAGTTCCTAGTCAACCAACGATTTAACATATTCCTTCATATATCTATTGGCCACATCCCTTTTCAAGTGTTCTTTGGATTCCAACCATTATTACCCGCTAATATGGATCTTCATGTTGCATATTTAGAGACATGTTCCTCCCACACTTTGACCAAATAAGATCATGCAGCTAGATTAGTCGAATGGATCAAACCCCTCCAACAATAGGTTCATGACATACCTCAACAATATAATGCCAAGTCCAAGAAGGAAAATGTATTCAACAAGGAAATAAAATCACCAATGTTCAGACTCAACAAAATCTTCCCCATCTCCCACAGTGTAATATCCTCATTTTGAGACCCCATATTAAATAATTTATCTTGTTATTTTATAAAAGGTCAGAGTTCCCAAACAATTAAAAGAGGTTGAATTTCCTAGGAAATGTAATACTTGATCATTATTAACAATAAAATACATTGTTGGTTGGAAGCAACACAAGGAAACGAGTTATAGGGGGCTATGATTCGACAAGAGAGGGGGATAAAGGGGCTAAGTTTTTTTTTATTATTTTATTTACCCATAATTGTTTTAATTGAGAGAAGTGGTTACATGAGCTTCTTGGGGGAATACCATTTGGTTCTTGATTTCCATGTAAATATATAAACTCATATTCAGGTTGTTTGGGGGTTCACACTCTTCCTTCTGATCACTCTCTCCATTCACTCTTCCATCCATTGTTTCTCATTTGTCATTCATCATTCATTATTGTTATTGATTGGGACATCGGGGTGAATTGCTCATGAATAAGCCATTATTTTTTGGTTGTAGCAATTATTGGTGCATTACAGCCATGAATTAAGGTATACATGTCTAATATGCATTGGCATATGATAAAATTTGCTCACAGTTGTAAATCATGAGAGTCCCAACATGGATATTCTTGACCAGATGTGCTAGAGCCCTAGAAAGAAGTGGAAAAATTGAGGTACTCTATGGTAGTGAAGGGGGTTCATTGTCTTAGGGTGGTGCATAATGGAGAGAAGATAGTTGTTGTACTTGGGGTTGTTGTGTGTTGAGAAACCTGTGAGAGCTTGAGTATTGACTGGTTTGGGAAGTTCAGTGAAACCATGAAACCGTGTTTCTAGATTCATATCACTGGCTCAGGGGTGACCTATTGTTGAGAATTGGAACAACAATGTCCATTGGTGGGTGTAATGTCCTTTGTCTCCATCCAATTGGTGAATGATTTTGTTTAATATAAGTTCTCTCTATCATGTGTTTCTATGTTTTAATATTTATTTCCTCTATGTATTAATTATTATCTCCAAGATTAATTTTTATAATATGCATGATTGCAAGTTATTGTTGTGCATGGAATATTGCCAATTTATTTTATGTTGTAGCTTGAATCTTGATTATTTCATGCTTCTTTATTAATCAAATGTTATAAAAATTTTGAAATCATCTTTGAGGTGTGTTTTTGGTGTAGTGTTCCCAGCCTATGGGTGGCTAGGTACATTAAAGATTGGTACTAGAGATTCAGGTTGAAACATTGTACTGGTATGGGCCACAATGAGTGTGCATCAAATAGATTCATTATCACAAATTTCAGTCTGTGCGAGTTTGGGGAAAAAATAGAAAGATTAAAGAGAAACACCCAAAATTTGTGAGTAGACTCAAGTTTTAAATAATTATGAATTGTATGATAGGTTATTGGATTCAATATAAAGAGTTGCAAAGATGAATTCAACTTGGAAGGTAAACAAAAATCGTAATTTAATAGTCATTATAGTGCAAGGAAGAGTTCAAAGAATCAATGGTTGAGATCATCTTCGATCTCTAGGTCAACGACCGAGATTCATTACGATAAATTTAAAAATTGATAATGTTTCAAAGTTTGACAAAGTTATGAGATCAACAGATGAGATGCATTTCAGAGGTTTGGAAAATGAGGAAGATAAACGATCCATATTCATTTTTGTCCATTTGGGAAGTTGGAGAAAATGAATGGTCGATATCATCTTGGCTAGGAGCTCAAGGACCCAGATTCACCTGGGTTTTGGCTGAAATTTGTTGAAGTTCACCAATAGAGGTCACTAACGATTGATGGATCAGGGATCGATGAATTTGGGAAAAGTTTTTATTCAGCCAAAGGAAATCTTTGATCATCAATGGCTCATGGATCATGGATTAGTGAATTTGGGTGAACTTTTCATTCGAAGAAAGGAAATATTTGATCATTGATGGATGATGGATCGAGGATCAATTAGTTTGGGAGAAGTTTTCATTCAACCAAAGAAAATATTTGATCATCGATGGTTGATGAGTCGGCATCGAAAAATTTAGTGGGAAGTTCATATTCTTCCAAGAGACACTGTCGATGACCGATAAAGGAAAGGAATGTGATAACGTGTCATGCCACAATAGTATCCACATGTCATGCAACATCATCCTAGTTGGTGCCTCAATATGATGTGTCATTCCATGAAAACATCCACGTGTCATGCCATGTCAACATAGTTTCCAGTCAGCAAACAAAGATTGTCAATGGATGATGGTTGGGTCGACCAAATTGAGGAAGTTTTTTCAACAATCACTCGAGATATTTGATCCTCTATGTATGAATGGTTGGGTGTTGACCGAAGAGGTGTGGATTTCCATTCACCAACGAAGATCATCAATGATCGATGCTTGATGGCCATGTCGACTAGTTTTGAGTTCTGTGTAAATAGCTAGTCGCGTAGTTGGGATGATGTCTGAAGGTCGGGTCGATAGTTTGGGAAAATTATCATGTGGGACAAAGGAGAAAATCGATCATCGATGGTCGATTACAAATATATCAATTGTCCATATTGCTTCTGACTTGAGATCGATGGTGCATATTATAGTCTGGAGCTATTTTATTATTTTGTCCATAATTATAGCAACTTAAGTCAGATTGGGATGAAACTTATCGATTTTGTCTAAAGAGAGGAGATATAGAAAAATTCCATAGAGGGCCATTATCCATTTATGCTTGGATTTGTTGTAAATTTCAAAGTAGTGGTTTTTAAAGATCTGGGTCCAGATCATTGACAGAGGTCCATATTAAGTTGAAACTCTCAGGGAGAGTCCATAAAGAAGACATGGAAATAATCCATTAAGGAACTGCATAAACCCTATGGGGTTTGGAATATGAATAGTGAAATAAACCAAAATGCACTATTTTGGGCCACATTTTGGAATTTTTTGAGATTTTTAGAGGAGGAAAAGTGACCCTAGATCACAAAACTGAAAAAATTGTATTTACTCTAATTTTTATATACTTTTCAAGAAAAAAAAAATTGTCTTGGTGAAATGTTTCTAGAATTCCATAGACTGAGAGATAGCCAATTTTGCTAAAAATTCCAAGTCTGGAAAAATGGGTGAAAAGGAACAAAGTTGTATTTTTAGATTGTTGCATTTTTTTACTAGAGCATCGGCTTGAAAATAGATAGTTGTTATGAATTCCTTGTCATTATTTTTATCTATGTCTCATACAAAAGTTTCGCTGGTTCCCGACATATTTTCTTTCGTAGTTGACAAAAGTTGGTATTTCAAAAACAATACACTAGTGGAGAACATGCACAAATAGGGGTGAAAATGGTTTTTTCAGGAAGCCGTAAGTTTCACATCAGAGATCAAAATGAGGCATGAGTATAGTCATTGAAAATATTATTCAGAGTAGAATAAATTGGAATTATTATAATTTGGAGAGCAATGATATACTTCTTCATGAATTGAGCATAAAAATGGTCTGTAGAATTATTTGACAAAATTTCTATAATATGCATAATACTAAAAAAAATGGTTTCTTACACATTTTTGCAGAATGAGGGGATACAAAATATCATTTAAAGATAAAAAAATTATATTTGGGACATGGAGGAAGGAGAGGGAGCCTTCATTAATGATAAATATGCCAAAGGAAAAAATACTAGTGTTGGTAATGCAGAGACAAAATCAGATGGGCACAGGAGGAGAGGGGAACAATAAAAATTCATAGAGATTGCGAGAAGCCTAAAAATAGAATCACAAAGTTATAAAGAATACAATGTGATCCAGGTGGATATTGGTGGCTACCCGTCTATTCCAACAGGATCCTCTTGTCTTTTTTTAGTGTAACAACCCTGGTTAAATAGTTTCATAGGGTTTATTAAGTATAATTAATTAGATAATTAACTTTCATAATATGTTTTAGTTAAACAATGATTAGTTATTAATAATATTATTTATTTATGAATTAATTGTTTATAAATGTTGTTTGATTAATTAATTAATTGATTACTTAACACATTCAATGATTTAGGTAATAAATTAAATGGATTAATAACTTTAATTTATTATAAGACTTTACATATGGGGGGGGGAAGAAGCATTAAGTGGAATGATAAGGTAATAAATGAATCAGATAAGGTAATAATGGGGAAGATAAGGTAATTAATGGAGGATAGGGAGTCGGTGAATGGGGGGAGATATGACTAGGAAGAGTCTGATGGGAGATGATCATGAAAATTCGGAGCAGGAGAATTATGGGGAGGAGGCCTGTATTTCTATTGAATATCTTCTGGTTTTGAGGACTTTGGTCTTGGATTTTTGGTGAGCCATTGCAGGGGGCACTAGGTTGCTGGGGGTTTTGGGCTCAGGGGCCAGGATTCCTTTCAGTATCATGGAGCTAGGGATCCAAACAGGTTGTTCCTAGCTGGCTGGGTGGTTAGTCTTTTTTGGGCAGGGTTTGGTCAAGCAGCAGGCTGGGCAAAGCAGCAGGAGGGACAACAAGATAAGTGGGAATTTAGCATGAGGAAGAGGTATTTTTATTTCTGAATTTGGTGAGTTATGTGATGATTATGTAATTTATTTCATGTTGTGGATAAATTTAGTTTTCTATTGAATATTATAAGCTTATACGATGATAAATGAATTATTTATGCATTGAAGTAAATTTATGTTTAATTGTATGAATTTTGTTAGGCTTTGTTAATTTATGGTTCTTACACATGGTATCAGAGCGTCAGTTTGAAGCACTAGAGCCTTAAGGGCCTACCTACCTGCCTACCCAACTTAGGAATGGAACTGTACCCACCCAGAAATTTAAACAACCCTGAAACCCTTTAATTAAATGAAAATCCAAGTTCCAGCTCCACCTCCACCTAACCTGAAAGCCAAGCACACAATTGTTTTTCAGTATATATGCTGATCTATATATATATTTATACATAATGCTTCCCCAAATAATTATGCTTTGCCTTTGAAATTCTAAATAGAGGTATAAATGACGTATATAAATAGACATATACCTCCCATAAGAGAAATAAAGTGGTGAAGCAAGGAACTTTCACACTGTCATCGTATATATTTAGATGAATAGAGATATTCCTCCACAGTGGATATAAGTTACAAAATTTGTGCATAAATTTAAATGAAGACAGCTTCTCATAGATTTGAATCAGGGCAGCTCGTGAACTGTTTCCTCAGCCATGGATTCCTTCCCTGATCTCTATAGTTAGTTGTTAGAATGATTTTAATCATAAAAATATTCAGAACAATTTTAAATTAAGAGACATGAACATATTATAAAGTAGTAAGAACAAACATACAATATTTTCTTAGAAGGAAGGCAGTATACGGTTCAATCATCATGAGTCAGACGAATTTACATCCGCAAGTACTCATCAGAGACAAATATAACAAAAAATAAATAAAATCCAAGCTCTAAATCTCTATTTAGAACCATAGGCCTCAAATCTCAAAGAAAGTTCCTCATAATCAAGTTAGACACATGTTTGTCTATATTCATTTCTATCAACGGCCAAAAGAAAAGATATACACCAAAAGAAAAGATCTACACCAACAAATATCATTATAAATTAAACTACAAAACAAAATACAACAGAATAACATAAACGATTTAAACCACAAACAAAACATGAAAAAAAAAAAGTATTTAGTTGTTGGGAATCAGATTATGGGTGGTGATATATATGAATAGTCGTCAAGGTTGTTATCCATTACGCCGATCGAGACCTTTCATGTATATCATCATAGTCCAGAAACCTAATATTGTGTAACTCATCAAAAATTGATCATTTTCAGAGTCTAGAAAAGGGTCAGAAAGCCTGAAAATCTCGCACTTGACGGTAATAGATGCAACTGCCCTCAGAAATCTTACTCTTGCTCCTTCTCTTCACTGTGGGTAATGGCTCCATTTTGAAATGGGTCGGTAGAGAGATTATAAAACTACAGAAAATTGTTGAATGGCATAAAACCCTACTATTCAAAATTCCAGATACAACAAACAACAACAAAACACAACCCATCGACCAAGCACTAGGCCCCAATGCATAGTCGCACAAAGCCACATGGAGAAGCCTACTAGACCATGCCACACCAAATGAATCTCGAAAACCTACTACTACAACACAAAAGTCAGACATGCTACCATTGCACCACGGATCCCTGGCAATATCATACAACACACAAGCCAGCGCGAAGTCCAAAACAATATACAAGCCAGCACCCGAGCACCAACGACCAATGCCAGAAACAAAACAATATACAAGCCATCACTAGCATAAGGTACACCATTACACCAGAAAATATATCCTCCTCTACGTTCTCTCCCTCCCATTCTTCACAAGAAACAACAACAACACCACAACCAACAGCTGGAGAATGGAAATTCAGGCACCCAATCTGTCAGTGATAATTCTAAAGAAGAAAAGGAAAAGCGCCAGGGCAAGGGAAAAAAAGTGTACAAACACATGGGCCACTACATGACGTAGCTAAGGGATGACCGAGGAATCTCATTGGGTAGTGAAAAAACATCATACAGAGTAGAAGGGGCGCCCTTCGATTTCAAGTTCAGCTACATCGACACCCCTAAGGTGAAGCCTCTGGCCCTCAGAGAGCCTCCCTTCATTCCCTTCGACCCACCCATAGTAAATAGTCCATGGAGGATGATCCCATGAGGGGGTGTCGTTGTGCTCAATGCAACACAAATCCCAGCGACAAGCCACGCAAAACAAAAAAAACAACGCATCCCAACCCAGCGCAAGAACAAACCAAGACATAAACCCACCATACATAGAGCGCAATGCCAAACCATATAGCCCAGGTCACACACAGCCCAACACCAGCACAAATCCGTCGTAGAGGAGTTGAGCGCTACACACTTAGAAATTTTTTTTTATTATAAATGAACAAAAAAAAACCTACACACAAGACAGAGTGCCCTACGCGGCACTAAAGAACCGAGTCAAGAACCTGCAACACAATACTAAGTGCCAAGATAATCCACCGAGGAACGAGGGAATGCACAACTTTTCTAGATGCGCCCTCCATTCCTGCAACTTGAGTTACCAGGGTCAACCTAGAAGGGAGATGGCTATGGCCGCCGGTCTCATCCTTCACCCTGAGCGCTTAAAAAAAAATGAAATGCAAAGATGATCAAAATCTGGACCAGGGGTCAAATTTTAGCCCAAAAATCGACGTTCTCGGAATTGCCTCAAAACAAATGGGTTTGTAGCCCTCTTCGTCACGAACCCAACGCAATTCGTTTCGTCTCAAACGGACATCGGGAGCGAAAGACATAGCGATCTGTTCAGAAAGTCAAACAGGAAAAAAAAGTGCTGACTAGGCAGTCCGTATAGTCCGTACGGCCACGTGGCAGGGCCGTACCATCATGATGACCTGGCAGTTTGATGATGTGGCAAATTTCGGTTGGATGATCATTGGCGAGTAGCATGATGACACGTGTCCGTTTATGGGCAAATAATATGAGGACACGTGGCCCAACCGGAGGGCGCCACGTGTCACTCATAGTTTGGCTATTTGGTTTTTGGTTTATTGGTTCAAAAGTTTGGCAGCCATGGGGTTCGAACCAGTAACCTCTATATCCGCCCAAGCTTTTATAACACTCCGATAACCAATGTTCCCACCTTTGTTGCTTGTTAAATATGCCAACGAACATTTATTTAAGTTGTGGTATAGTTTTAAATGTAAAATGGGGCGGGCCGGGGCTTAAGCCCTGACCCACGGTTTTCATTGCAAATGTAATATGACCGTGTTACATATGCCATTTGCGTGCGGTTTTTGAAACTTAACCATGGGTCCATTACATATATACCATATGTTTTAACTACGCGCGATTATAATATGGTTCTATTACAACATTTGAACCATAGTTTATATACCATATGTTATTCAACCGTTGTATTATATGTGGCGGGTTTATTTAAACCATAGTTTTTGTATAACCATATATTAATACATTGCGCGGGTATTTTTTAACATATTATTGTAACCGTTGGGCGCGGTTATGTGGTTGCGCCCGTTACAACGGTGTTAACCACCTTTTTGCTAAGCCGACGGTCATATGCGCATATGCCCAAGTGTTAGGCGGTTGGGGGCTGGAGGCACCCTAACCGTCCTACGGTTTGCACCGTTGGAGCGGTTGCGCCCGGTGCCAGGTTAAAACACATTTCGGGAGCGTGTTCCAGGTTCATGTGCACAAGAGTGTGATTTGTAGAACCAGTTCCAGCAAAGCTTGAAGGAGGAAAATGGAGGAGGCCTAACTTCTTCATCGTTTGGCCGATTGAGGTGCCGTAAAAACCCAGCCAGGGGTTTTTGGACATGCTGGATCCATTGGTTCCATTTTCACAGCCATTTGAAGACTCTTCATGCAATTTTTTCACCGTTGAAGTTTCAGGAAGCTCCAAGGAACTTTCAGCCCTCTTTGATGGAGGACATGGTTTGGTGAGCCTATATTTGTTTTCAGTGATTGAATAATCATTTTTGGCTAATTGATATGCTCTGAACACATTGGGATA
>ML779669.1:91729-105982 GCA_009831015.1 Picea engelmannii
AATAAAGGAATCAGATAAGGTAATAATGGGGAGGATAAGGTAATTAATGGAGGATAGGGAGTCAGTGAATGGCGGGAGATATGACTGGGAAGAGTCCGACGGGAGATGATCATGAAAATTGGGGGCAAGAGAATTATGGGGAGGAGGTCTATATTTTTGTTGGATATATTCTAGTTTTGAGGAGTTTCATCTTGGAGTTTTGGTGAACCATTGCAGGGGGCACCAGGTTGTTGGGGGTTATGGGCTCGGGGGATAGGATTCCTTTTGGTATTCTGGAGCTAGGGAGTTGGACAGGCTACTCCTAGTTGGATGGGTGGTTAGTCAGTTTTGGGCAAGGTTTGGTCAAGCAGTAGGCTGGGCAAAGCAGCAGGAAGGACAACCAGATAAGAGGGAATTTAGAATCAGGCAGAGGTATTTTTATTTCTAAATTTGTTGAGTTATGTGATGATTATGTAATTTATTTCATGTTGTGGATAAATTTAATTTTATGATGAATATTATATGCTTATATGATGATTAATGAATTATTTATGCATTAAATTTTTTTTATGTTTAATTGTATGAATTTTGTTAGGCTTTGTTAATTTATGGTTCTTACATTTAGTTCATCATGTTCTTTTGTACTTATTTGTAATTATGGATTCTACACTTATGGGGATGTTTGAAGTTGTACACATATTCCAGGTGGATACTGGTTTCCTATCACCTAATCCAAATAGGTTATTTTGTATGTTTTCAATTCAACACATCTTGTTGTACTTCGAGGGCCATTTTGTATCCCTAAACAATGTTTTTTTGTCTTTCCATAGTCAAACTATAGATGGATTCAGATTTTGATGGAGTAATGTGTATTTCTCTGAAAGACCTTTGCAATGGGCTATCATGTTCCTAAAACAGAGGTCGTATGAAAAATTTATGACCCCGAGAAGTTAAGGTACCAACTTACCCATAGAGGCCCACATGAATTTTGGTGTTTCACCTCCTAGGGTAAGTTTTTTGGTTGTATAGGGTTTTGGAATTAATGAGTAATATCAAAAAGGCCTCTAGAGCCTCATTGTAATCATTTTTCTCAGATGGATGCATGTAGAAGCCACATCTCTTCTCAGAGATAGCTACCACCATTTGAGAAATTGTTTCAATTCTGCAGTTTTACAGTTTCATCCTATTTCGTTTATTCAATACAAAATATTGTTCATTGGATATTTGTTTTGTTATTCATATCTTCGTTTTTATTTTATTCAGTATGTTTATCATTTCCTTCTGCTCCTAAATATGGATCAGTGGTATCATAGTGCTCTTCTCTTCATTTATTTTTCTTCGTGCATGTCCCCAACAAGATCTGGGTACAAGACATTGGGACTCAAACCAATCTAGTCGTTGCAAGGTCGATCACACCGAGCTTGACAAAAAACCATGGGAGTTGAAAAGAAATATGATGGAGCATGATATCCTTTTAAATTGTTTCTCGAGGAATCCCTTGCACGACAAAGGAACAAAATGATGGACAACTTTGTGCATATTCTTCGATGACTTCCCACATGAGAAGCATATTCATCAAGCGGCCATGCAACCCCCTTCAAGGTATAGGTAAATTTTGATATTCCATTACTTGAAGGACTGATAGATGCATATGTTGTAGATAAATGGTTGAAACAGCTCGAAGGGTATTTTTCGGTCCACAATTTTTTCAATAGGGAAAATATTACCTTTTCACTCCTCAAGGCCATCCCCCATGTGAAGGACTAGTGGGACACTTTCTCTAAGAAAAGGGCCATAGAGAAATAATACATATTTTTGGTTTCCCCTACATGGCATTCCTTTTGGGATGTCATTAAAGAAAAATACTACCATGTTGGAAGCTACAAGGACCAGTACACCATATGGATCACCCAACATCAAGAAAGGGACCAGACAGTACCAGATTTCACCAAAATTTTCCATACACTACGCACAATATTAGGTATCAAAGACTCTGAGCAACATCTGGTTCTCAAATATCATGACTTTTTGCATAGATACATTAAAAAAAAAATAGAGTTTCTAGACATCACCTCATTGGGTACGACATATAGATACGTTGTCAAGATCGAGAAGAAATTTAAGCAGAAGAGGCAAGACTTTAGATCTGCAAACTCCTCAATGTCGAAGCAAGGAAAAGTTGGCCCCAACCCACACATCAAGGGATAGATAAAATATGGCCACTCTTAGGACAACTGGTCCAAGCCGCAACACAAGAATGGCAATGAGAAGATGAAGAAGGATATAGGAAAATGGTGTGAGTACCATAAAATCCCTTGGAACAACACCGAAGAATGTCTCTCCAAGAATTCACTCATGGAAGAGTTGAAGGATTCTGATTCAGAGTTCAATTCTAATTCTGAATCAAATCCTAAATGAGGGAAGTGGATTATCGATGTTGAACCCAGTGCCAATGTTTCTACCACCAAATTCTGGCCAAACGAACCAAAAGAACCAAAGGAAGGGGAACTCCTTTTTCAGTCATATATGTGGGTCAAGGGGGATTCACTTCATTTCATTGTCAATAGCAGAAATCAGAAGAATATGATTTAAGAGGTCATCAAGCGGTTGGACCTACCAATGAATCTGCACTTACAACCCTGCACCATCAGTTTGCTTTTCTAGGGAAGAGATCTTCATGTCAACAAACAGTTTCATCTTCCCTACGGCATCAAGCCTTTCAAAGATGAGGTATTGTGCGATATTTCACCCCTTGAAGTTTGTGATGATATTTTAGGAAAACCATATTTGTGGAAGTTTCATCTTGTGTATGAGTCTATATCCCACAATGTTATTATTACTTTCGGTAGAATATTGTACAAGATACTAGAGGTAGAGCCGCCTACCGCTATTTATTTAATCTCTCTTAAGAAATGGAGTAAGGTCATTTCATAGACCAGGAAGTTTTTCTTCTTTGTGATCCATTCTCACATTAAGTAGAAGGTCTCAACCACATCTGTGGCCTCTACATATAGCCTATATTTTCAACATACGCAAGTAGTCAGGATCATGGAAGAATGCAGATACATCTTCTCCTCACCCACTAGGGTACCGACACACTGTGAAGTCAGGCATCCAATTAATATAACTCTCGGTGCACCTCTACCTAATGGACCAGTCTATCATTGCTCATTTATGGAAAATGACAAAATCATGCGTCAGATCCAAGAGCTTCTTCAAAAGGGGCACATCAAACCCAACTCCTCCCTTTGTGAAAGCCCGATTGTACTAGTGCGGAAGAAGGATGAGACTTGGTGACTCTACATTGATTATAGAGCCTTAAACAAAATCACATTCTAGAACTGATACCCAATTCCGAGTATTGATGACCTTCTAGACCAACTCAAGGGGGAAATTTTCTTCAACAATATTGACCTAAAGTCTAGCTACCACCAGGTTCCCATCGAACCAACTGATGTATGGAAGACAACCTTCAAATCTAAAGAAGGTATCTTCGAATGGCTGGTCATGTCCTTTGGCTTAACAAATGCACCAACCACTTTCATGAGGTTGATGGATGATGTATTGAGACCGTTCACCAACTCTTTTATGGTGGTATATTTGGATGGAATCCTCATCTTCAACAGAACTTGGGAGGAGCACATGTGGCATATTCAACAAGTTTTGATCACTCTACGACAACACAAGCTATATTTCAAAATGGAAAAATGCTCTTTTAGCATGAACAAGGTCCAATAATTGGGATACATTTTTTATGAGAATGGGGTACATGTTAATCCAACTAAGATCCAATTCATCCATGAGTGGCCAACCCCGACCATACTAACCGGGCTTCGGAGATTTTTTGGATTGACCAACTTCTACCAACGGTTCATGGTGGGATTATTCTGTATTACATGGGCCCTCAACTAGGTGACCAAGGGTGGTGGTAGGGAAAATTTCACGTGGGGGAAGGAACAACAACAAGAATTTAATGATATGAAGCATCGCTTAGCTCAGCTCCAATACTCTCCTTTTTCAACCTACAACAATCGTTCGATATTGAGACTTATGCATCTAACTATGGTGTAGGAGCAGTTCTCACTTAGCACGGTCATATCATGGAATATCACAGTGAGACACTCCCATATACTATCTAAAAATATCCCACCTATGACAAGGAAATGTATTCCATTATACGAGACTGTCGTCAATGGAAACATTACATTCTAGGAAAGGAGACGATCATCCACACTAAGAACAAGCCTCTATAGTTCATAGAGACACAAGGGAAATTGTAGAACAACTACCATCATAAGTGATCCACCTTGTAACATTCTAAGGTCGAGCCCCTGTTGAATTGTAATTATGTTTATAGGATGGTGAGACAAGTGTTTATAAGTTGGAATAATTATGTGTTTATTAGGTTGGAGAGCCCAGATGCTAAGGCCAATGAGCCAGATTGTGTATATGTAAATACTCACATCATTAATCAAATTACATCGTTGTGTGTAGACCGACCACGGAGAAATATTTATGGGGGACTAAGCTCCACTAGGTAGGGAAAGGGAAGGGGATAAGTTTCTAGGAATAGGGGATAAGTTATAGGGATTACCTCTAACGGAATACTATTATATTATTATTTCCTAAAGGGTAAGGTTTGACATAACCTATGTTGTCCTAAGTTCCTAGGGAAAGGGAATGAGTGTTAAGTGGAGCTCATGCAACTTCAGGAAGACATGTGTCAACCTGGGCACATGCAGTTTTAGGTGGGAAAGTCAACTCGTTGGGGATTCTCTCACCATTCTCACGATTTTCACCACTCTGGAAGTCAGCCATACTCTCCATTGATGCATGTAATAATATAGGGAGATACTTGACACAACCAACTATTTCCTCCATCATTGATATCTGCAACTTATGAAACCCACGCAACCGTGTTATGAAGCTAACCATTTTTCATGTCAAGCACAACACGATTGCGTAGTGTCTTAGCCATATATCGCCTTATAATTTTTTGTTGCTACCCATGTTTTATTTTTAGTTGTGTGGCTTGTTTTCATTACTAGATCCCATACCATATTTTGTTGCGGAGGTTACCAGCTAGACTTAGGAGCTAGATAAAGGAGGCATGTTGTCAGGCCTGTGAGAAACTCTCTCTAGGTGAGAGAGTGTGTTGAGTAAGTGAGTTCTCCTAGAGGGAGTCTCTTAGTAGCTACAATACTCTGAGACATTTTGTCCATCCTATTGTTGAAGCCCTGGATGGGAGGTGGACAATCGATGGACTTGTGATAGTGAAGGTGTACACTCCTGGGGTGGGACAAGCGTGTGGGGAATGAGGGTATATGGGATGTGGGCCTAAGTGGCTCCTGGGAGAAAATACTTCTTGTTGATTTGTGTGAATTTCCTGTTGTCCTTTCCAAGCCTAGGAATCTCTTTCCCAATGGAGTTTAGTCCCAGCTTGGGGGTGACCCATTGTTGAGCATGATGAGTAGCATGGTCTAAGGCTAGGAGGTTCGTGGAAGGTCTTCACATAGTTGGTGGTCATATATTAAAATATAAGTACCAAATCTTTGTTCTTTATATGATCTGTATTTTGAAATCAAGTTATAATGTTATTAGAATTGTCAGTATATATTTCATGTATGTTTTGATGTTGTTTCTACATGAACAAGTGTATGAAAAGAATGTTATAACTGTTTAAATTTCATTAGATAGATATGTATATAATATATATGGTATCATAGCATGAAATTTATTCGATGGCATGTCCTGACTTGTTGATTTAAGGTTAGGAATGTCATAAAATGGTATTAGAGATTAAAAACAATGATACAGTTGTTTAGGTAGTGTTACCCGACAGAGGTTTGAGGGTTTGAGGGTAGGAGACGTTACACACCTACCTGTAGCAGTTCCATATCAACATCAAGTATAAGACAAGGATCTCAAATCATTTCGTTGACTTCCTCGATCGACCTCTTGTGGATAGACTCACCACTGTGCTCCATTCCTGTGGACATGAGGCATCTGAGTGGCCCCAACATTATCAACAAGATCAAGACTTCGCCACCACCTATCAGGTCTTGGGTACAGGTGCAACTATCACTGATTTTCACATTCATGACAAAAAATTATTCCATCTTAGCCATCTATGTGTTCCTAATAGTGAGCATGAAAATATGATTTTGGAATCCCACTACAGTCAGATGGAAGGACATTTTGGCATCGAGAAAACTTTGGTCATTCTTCAGAAACATTTTATTGGCCAAAACTTCAACAAGACGTCAACAAGTATTTCAGATCTTGCACTGCCTGTGCCATTTCCAATCCAACCATCAATAATAAATGATTACACACCCCTCTTCCTACTCCCGAGAAGCCTTGGGAATCCATCTCAATGGATTACATGTCTTTCCTTCTATCCACTTAGAAAGACAATGAGTACATATGTGTGGTCGTTGATTGGTTTTTGAAGATGGCCATCATCACAACCTACAAGAAGAATATAACTACATCATGTGCTTCGAAGCTCTTCTTCGAAAGAGTGTGGGTCCATTTTTGGATACGACATACCATCATCTCCGATCAGGACAACAGGTTCTTGAGCACATTTTGCTCTAGTCTCTGGTCATTATTGGACACCAATATCACTAAATCCACTTCTTTACCCCCAAATGGATAACCAAACATAGGCTGTCAATCAGATGAATATGAAAATCTTCCGCATGTACAACTATAAGCATCCAAGTACATGGGATGAGAGTCTCCCCTATGTTCAACAGAGTTACAACGGGGCTCTCCATAGCTCCACCGACCATAGCCCATTTTAGGTGGGTTTGGGAGTCCAAGCCTTGGGTATCATTGATGTTGCACTACCTCTTTCCACCACACAGACATACTCTTCCCATGTTGAGTCTAGGACCAAAAAATCCACCAGATTCATTGAACGGATTCAACACATCCGCCAACAGGTCTAGGAGATTTTGCAGAAATCCAACACTAAGTACAAGCACTGCCATAATCAACATAGGGTACCACACTAGTTTGAGGTTGGAGACAAATTATGGTTACATTTTCATAAGGAGCTTCTCACAGGGCCCCATCGGAAGTGTGGACCACTTCGTTGTGGGACTTACACTATCACCAAGGATATGGGTAGCAATGATTTTGGGCTCAACACTCCACCCTCACTTGGCATGCACCCAGTGTTCAATGTGGACATCCTTCGGCCATATTTTCCACCATTATTGGACACCTCACATATCGCGGAATAGTTGAAACCAACATATCTCAACCCTGACTGCATGGAACAAGCATCCACTATTCACATAGTGGACACAAAGTTCAAAGGCACTCGCCAGTAGAGGATCCAACTTTATCGGGTTTTCAAGGTAGGGAAGTTCCTACACCAAGGCAAGTGGCTCACCCGTGGAAAAATATAGAAGCATTTTCCTCACCTGATGGGGGAACTTAACGCAATGGAGACCATTTCTTCCTAAGTGGGGAGGATTTATCTAGATGGATCTTGGTGGCCACCCACCTATTTCAACTACCTTCTCTTGTTTGTTTTTAGTTCAACATGTTCTTTTGTACTTCTTTGTAATTGTGACTTCTACACTTCTGGGGCTGTATGAATCCCTAGACATCTTCTAGGTGGATACCAATGGCCTCTCACCTAATCAAATTGACTTATTTTGTATGTTTTCATGTCAGCACATCTTGTTGTACTTCCAGGGCCGTTTTGGAGCCCCAAATAATTTTTTTTGGCTCGCCATTGTCAAACTATAGACATAGTCAGAGATTGATGGTGTAATGTGTATTTATCTAAAATACCTTTCCAAAGTTTTGTCACTCTCCTAAAACGAAGTTCGTATGCAAATGTTATGACATCGGTAATTTGAGGTACCAACTTACCCATAGGGACCAACATGACTTTTGGCGTTTCACCTCCTAGGGTTAGGTTTTCAGATGTATAAGGTTTTGGAATTCATGATTAATATCAAAAATTCCTATGGAGCCTCATTGTAATCATTGTTCTCATACTAATGCATGGAGTAGACACATCTCTTCTTGGAGATAGCTCCCACCATTTGAGTAAGTGTTTGAATTCTGCAGTTTTACAGTTTAAGCCTATTTCATTTATTCAATAGAAGATATTGTTCACTAGATATCTACGTGGTTATTCATATCTCCATGTTTATTTTATTTAGTATGTTTATCAGTTCGTTCCACTCCTAAATCCTTATCACAATGATAGGTTGATGAGAGAAAAAAATCAGATAAATTCTCAAGTGATGCAAAGCCTAAATCAGTTGCATGACCAAGCATAGAATGGATCATAATCAAGGCAAAAGGAAGAAGGAAAACATTACGAAAGAATAAATAACTACATAAGATATTTCCATTCAAGAATTTATTGAAGAAATCACAGACATCACTCACCTCTTTACTCAACAAGAGAATTTTATGCATCTGAAGACTCCATAAGGAGTCGATATGTGTCTCTACTCAGGCACCAAAAATGAAGACATGAATTGAAAAGTTTGCAAGGAGAGATAAGGAATATTAAGCCACCATCCTTTGATAATGAAAGAGAAAGGAAAGATGATGTTGAAGTCTATTTTCTTGGAATCAGGAAGCATTTTTAATTTCACAACTACTCATCTAACCTAGAAGTCATAATTTCCATATACCATTTGCGTGGAATAAATATTATGTTGTGGGATCGTTTGAAGAAACTTGACCACATTATGAGAGTAGGATCCCTTGGAAGAAGTTCAACATATATTTTTGGAAGGAATATCTTTTAGAGCACTTCTATGACAAGAAAATTCAAAAGTTCTTTGAACTAAGGTTGGGTATCATGACCATGATAGAATATGAAAATAATTTATTGGGATTGTTGAACTATATAGGATTTATCAAGAATGAAAAAGTGAACATACAAGGTTTTTGAGTGGACTTACATCCCTTTATAAGAAAAATATCCAGTATGATAAGCCTACGAATTTGAAAAAAACCATGAGGAAGACTAAGTACTTGTATCGGAAAGGCAAGGGTAGAGAATCTTTGCAGAAGTATTGGAGGGATAAGATGAAGGAGAAATCTAATCGGAGGAGGAAAGGATTCAAACTTCCTTTCAATAGAAACAACCCAATAAAAATAAGCAAGCTCAATTTGATAAAGATGAATCGAAGAGAGAATACTCCTTGGGAAAAAAAAATAAAACCACCAATTGAATGTTGGGGGTGCAAAAAAAATCACCTATACAAGGATTTTCCTCACAAAGGAGATAAAGAGAAGAACATGCACAATATATAATATGATGCAATAGTAGAATATATGGGAATAATATATGGAAACTTAGAAGATCGGCAAGCATAGTACCAATATAATATGATCGAAGTGGAAGCTAAGATCATTAAATGAACTTTTTCTATTTTAATTGATTAAGGAGAAATCCATTACTACATTGATCCTTAAATAGTGTATAGATTACATTTGGATAAAATTAATCTTCAGAAATAAAGTTTGGTTCAACTAGCCACTAGAACCAAAAGAATGATCAACGAGGTTGTAAAATTCGTCGAATAAATATTAATGGAGTGAGTACTAATGTTGATATGAGTAGCATCCCATTAGGATCTTATGATATACTAATTGGAATGGATTGGTTGGAAAAGAATCATACTATCCTAGATTGTACTAGCCATACATTTACATGTCTTGATGAAGAAGGGAAAAAAAGCACGGTGAAAGGAATTCTAAGACCCATTTCTATAAGGGAGATTTCAGTCTTACAATTGAAGAGATGTTTCAGGAAAGGATGCCAATTTTATGCAGTTCATGTGGAGGAACCATAAAATACAAAAGGGCCAAGCCTTGAATATTTATCAATATTGAAAGAGTTTTAAGATGTATTCCGAGATATACCAGGATTACCGCCAAATAGGGAAATATATTTATGTATTGATTTAGTTCCAGGAGCTTCCCAATATTAAAAACACCTTACATAATGAGCACACAAAAATTAAAAGAATTACAAATGGAGTTGGAAGAATATTTGAAGAAATGGTACATACATCCAAGTGTTTCACCTTGGGTAGCACTAGTACTCTTTGTAAAAAATAAGGATGGAGCATTGAGGTTGTGTATCGAATTTAGATAGCTGAATAAATCCATGGTGAAGAAAAAATAGCCTCTACCCAGGATTGATGTCCTCTTTGATCAACTAAGAGGAGAAAATATATTTTCAAATATAACCTTGAGATCATGATACCATCAAGAAATAATCAAGGAAATATACATCAGTAAGACAACCTATAGAACCATGTATGGCCATTATGAATTTGTAGTGGTGCCATTTGGACTGACCAATGCTCCCACTATCTTTATGTGCTTAATGATTGACATATTCATAAATTATCTGGATAAGTTTATAATTGTGTTTTTGGATGACATACTTATTTATTCTATGTCTGAGGAAGAGCATGAATATCACTTGAGGTTGGTGTTGCAAGTGTTGAGGGAACATCGGTTGTATGCCAATCTAAGCAAGTGCTCTTTTTTTGAAGAAAAGATCCATTATTTTGGGCACACCATTTTAGAATAAGGTATAGGAGTAGATCCAAAGAATATTGAATTAATTAGAGGATGTCCAAGACCTAGGAATGTTTCAAAAATTATACCTTTTATGGGATTAGTAAGATAATACAAGAGTTTTATAGAAGGGTTCGCTAAGATTTCTCATCCCATCACTTATTTGAAAAAGAAGGGAATTAATTTTGAATGGACATCAGAGTGTGAAGAGAAATTTAATTTGTTAAAGGAATTACTTAATAGTGCACCTATTTTAAATATTTTGACCCAAATGAGAATTTTTTCTTATGTATAGATGCCCGCAAGGAAGGACTTACTAGAGTCCTCACTCAAAATGGGTATGTCATCAGTTATGAGTCTAGAAAACAAAAAGAACGTGAGAGAAATTATGCCACGCATAATTTGGATCTTTCTTCCATAGTTAATGGATTGAATATGTGGAGGCATTATCTCATGGGAAAGAGATTTGAATTAAGGATGAACCATATTGGTCAGAAATATATTTTTGAATAACCAAATTTGAATGCCAGGAAAACAAGATGGATCAAATTTTTAATTATTACTTTGACATCAAGCATATCAAAGGGAAAGAAAATAAAGTTGTTGATGCACTCAATAAAATACTACATCTCATGAATGCTACAACCATTAGTATGCATTAGTCAAATTTAAAGAGTAGAATTTTAGATGTTGTTATAGATCAACATTACCTACTGGTAAAAGAAATTTTACATAGAAAAATGTACAAAAGAAAATTAGAGTATGAAATTAAGGAAGATGGATAACTTATGCATCAGAATAGAATTTATGTTCCTAGTTTTGAAGAACTTAGGAATTTGGTATTAAATGAAATGCATAATATCCCATATGCCAGACATCTTGGTTATCGTAAAATAATTGCAGCAGTAAGAAGCCAATATTTTTGGCCAGGGATCTAGAAAGATGTTGTTGATTACATTTCCAAATGTATGGAATGTCAGAGAGAGAATGATGAGCATAGATACCTAACGAGGTTACTACAACCATTACCAATTCCAGAAAAGAAATGGGAAGTGGAAATGATTGATTTAATAACTAATTTTTCCATGACATCAAGGAAACATGATTCAATAATGGTAGTGGTTGATAAATTGACAAAAGATGTTCATTTGTTTCCTGTGAAAATGACTCATAAAACAACTAATGTTTCATAAATTTACATCAGATTAATCCCTAGGTTGCATGGGATACCTAAGACAATTGTTTCATATAGATATGCAAAGTTTACTTGAAATTTATGGAGGGGATTATTTAATGATTTGGTACAAATTCAAATTTTAGCACATAATACCATCCATAGTCATATGGTAAAATAGAGAGAGTGAACCAAGTGATTGAGGACATGTTGATAATGTATGTGATGGATAATCCATATAAGTGGTGTAACATCCCCACTATAATACCTATTTTAATTAATTATTATGTAGATGTAATGTCTGGCTACGACGAAAGAGATGTATATGAAAAATGTATTTCTATGTTTTATTAATAAAATGTGAAGCCAACTGCTAAGGAGACATGGAAAAGAGCTAGGGGTTGAATTCATCGAGAAGAGAGGGGATTGTCTAGGTGTTGTAGGATAAATCGGTAAATGCGAACATAAACTAATTTCCCTAGATCCACCTAGATCTAGAACAAAACAAGACATAACATGGGGCTTTCCCTAGGCTCTAATCATCGAATTTACTACCAAACAAAACATGAGAGACATACCTTTAAGTATCACTTCCTTATTTCTTTGTTGTTCATGTTTCTCTCTGGTGCTCTTGTGATACTGATCCTACAGTGAGACACAAACCAACGAAACTGAAAGCAGTAGAAGTATATTCAATAACAACCTATGCATATGATCAAGGAATTATGTAATAAAATGCTAATGATTTTATGAGAAAGAAACATGCCACTGTATTATATAATGTGGAAGAAAGATACAAGAAGATGCCTTGATGTCATAAGGTTTGTTCCAATAGTTCCTTGCTTCCTAGACACTTATTTCTGCAATGGATTTTGAGATTGTGGATCTGATAGCTACTCACAATATATCTTGACAAAGCAAATCTCAAAGCCAACATACCAAGCTAACAATCTCAATCCAAATTTCTAATCCAATCAAGCTAACTTTCTCCATGAGAGATCCTCTCATTTTATAAGCTGAAGAGGATAAGGTGAGGAGGTTAGGATGATCCCACTAAATCATGAAAGCGAGAAAGATCCAAACCATTCGGAGGCCACCTCATGATAGAAGCTTCTCCTTCTAGAAGCATTGAGAAAATGCTCATTTTTCCCACGTACTAAGGTTGTCGTACCCTAGCTATAGAGTAACCCGCATAAACTCTGCAACTCAGCTATAGAGAAAGATGAAAGAATCATGCATTTTCGCACCATGCACATAGAGTAGCCTGCAGAAATCTGCCAAAAGAGGGTTTTTACAGAGGAAAACACAACTTCTTCTCTTAGGGAAAGTCCTTCTCCCTTCTTTCTTCAGGAATCCAGGCTATTGATCCTTCTAAATACAAAGGATAGGTTTACATCATTTATGGTCCTAAGATTAACGAAAATAATGTGTAACACTAGGATAATATCCAAGAGGGGGTCCAAGGGGGAATTAGCCATGTATATTAATTCAACTCATTTTTCCTAAATTTTCTTATGAACCTTCCAATTTATGATTAAATGTTCTTAGAGCCAATAACTGAATACATGTAAGAGGTTGGGTGTTAGTGGTCACATCCCAAAATTATTTGGAACATGAGGGTTGAGTACAATCAACTTGGGTAAGTGTGTGAGTCAAGAAACAAATATAAAGGAAAGAAACTCATATGGGTGGGGACAATGGTTTTGGAGACAATCAAGTGTTGTGCATGAAGAGCAAGAACATAGTTACCAACTTAATGAGGACTCTAACCTCAAAATGAGAACTTTGGCCCAAAAAGAACATGAAAATCAACCCCCAAATAAAAAAGTGGTGCTACCGGTAGCACGATGTTTTCAAACGGTGTCAAAATTACAACATTTTTCAAACATGGCCTTCAAAACTCATACAATAGCTCATAAAAACCTTCAAATCGACACCTAAATAAAAAAATGATGTTAGATATTTTTTTTTTCAAAACATTAAATTTATAGATATTTTGAAATTGTATTTTTAGCAGTCGGTACTATTAAAACCAAAACCTCAAAATCAACCATCAAATTGAAATGTAATGCTACCGGTAGCACCCATTTTAAATTTGGGGTATTAAAATGACATTTTTTTAAAGTCATAATCAAAATCATAGTTGTTGCAAACAAAATCATCAAATCAACCATTAAATGCTTACTTTTTAAATATTAGCTTATCACTCCAAACACAACATAATACATAATACCATGAAAATAATACATTTAAAAATATATAATCAAAACCCAAATTTGTGAAAAAAAAACATTAAAAAAAATGTAGATAAAAACAAAAACTTAAAAAAAAATGAAAAAAATTTAAAATCTCCCCCATAAAACAATATTTTTTAAAAAAATATATATTTCTTTTTGAAAAAAATTAGTAAAAAATCTAAACCTGAAACAATATATACAATATATATATATATATATATATATATATATATATAAGGTAAAAATTCAAAAAAATATATAAAATAAAATAAAAAAATCTATAAA
>ML779669.1:117049-129367 GCA_009831015.1 Picea engelmannii
TTGTGGTACATGTTGAGTACATGGTTGAGACAAGTAGTTGATGAGTTGGCGCACATACATGAGGTGTATAGTTGATGATGTTGGTACATATTGATGAGTCATAGTTGATGAGTAGTTGACACATGATTGGTACATAGTTGGTAAATGGTTCAATGCACCTGTTTATGGTACAGGTTGATTACAGGTTGGTGCATGGTTAATGCACCTGTTTATGGTACAGGTTGATTACAGGTTGAGGTAAAGGTTGATGCATGGTGGATGCATGGTTCAGATTTATTGGTACAAGTTTACAGAAGTATATATCACAGTGATAGTGTGACAGTGGTTCCATCATTCTACTTTTATTTCAGGCTGGCAGGACGGGTAAAGGACAAGTGGTTGTAGCTGGAGAACATTGGGGGTTGTATCCTCCTTCTGGTTGTAGCTAGAGAATTGGAGAGTTGGAGCTTCCCTCAGGTTGTAGCCTAAGAAACTAGGGGGTTGGAGCCTCCTTCCAATTTGTTGATGGGCGAAATCGACCGTCCGTCAACTGAGAGAGTGGAACCGGTCCAGGGTTGTCTAATAACCCAAGCCGTTTGGGATGAACCACCCTGACGGGTTTAGTGGCTCCGTTAGCCGATCTAAGGTCCTAAGAAAACAAAATAAAAACTAATCTAAACTAACTAATCTAACTAAAACTAATGAAACAAACTAAACTAAACTAACTAATTATATATATACAATCTACTAATACTATACTAACTACTAACTGAAATATAACTTATTCACAAAATGTAATATATCTACAATTTACAGATTTGAATAAAACCTGAAAAACTCATTTATGTTCTGCCCTAAGACAACGAAAGATATTTTTTGTTGATTTTATAATTTTATAAACAAGAAATAAAATAGAAAACTAACTAAACTACTAATAAATATACTAAACAAGTAAACAACATATTGACCTGGAAACGCTTCAGATTTGTCCCGTGTATGATGACTTTTAGCAGATCGGAGGGAGGAAACCAACACCGAATAATCCAGAAGCTTCTCGTAAATGATAGTTGCAATGCTCTTCAAGTGTGTTTACAGGACAAACAAGACATAAAAATAACAAAAATCATATAATTTATAAATCTCTACAATTAGATAAACCCGAATGCAAAGACTTATACAAAATAATTCAATTGATGAAGAAGAGAAATCTGTCATTCATAAACTGAATCAAGTAATTCTTGTGTTTTTAAATTAGTGAAAGAAATTAGGTATGTATCACATTAATTCAATCATAGCATTTTGCAAAAGACTATGATAGCTAAAGTAGTCACTAATCAAATGCAAATTGATAAGCATAAACATGAAACAAAAGATTGATATTATGAAAAGCGAAAGTTGTATCAGAACATCAATTCTTGTCTCAGTTTGTATTAAAAATGAATAGCCTGGTTCTCCCACAAGTGAGGATGACCCTTATTACAAAAATAATAAGTATTTATAAGTTTTCCACAGGGTAAAACATCCCTGTGGAAGTTATCAAATTGTTTACATAAAATCTGGGAGATATCCCAAGTTTAACTAAACTAAGAATCTAAAGTAAAACTAAAATACACAAATATTCCCCTAGCCTGTCCAGCATGTCCCTTGCAATTCGAATTTACCTGAAACAGGTCAAAAATGGACAAATTAGAAGGATCCTTTATTAACAAAATGATAAAAATCTGCTCCTATAGACTAGCTACAGAATCATATGATTCTGTAGCTATTCTAATTTGAGAACATAACTGTTTTAAATCTATTAAAACTAACAGAAATGTATTCAAATTATTAAAACAAATAGTTGATTACTAATTAAAAACAAAGAAAATCATTTAAATCACAAAAAACCAAAACTTCTATGCTAATTTAGAACAAACAAAATCGTAATTGAATCTATTTCAATCAAAACATATTATAAACAAATATCAAATAAATCTTTGGTACGAATTCAACTCATATACAAAATCCATCCATATAGAGGTAAAACTCCTACATCCATCTGTTTTGCATATCAATAAATCTATCTAGAATTGATTGTAGGGAATTAAAGATGAAAAATCTTGTCACTAGATCCAAAGCATACACTAGTTCCATAACAGCTTCAGCAGGACAATTAGATTGAAATCACACCACTCCTGAAGGAAGCTACAACACTAATTGCCCACCTACAATACTTTAAAAGAGAGGTCTACCAAAATAAAAGTCTGAACAATTTCTGCCGAAAGTACCAAGGATGGCCACA
Organism: Picea engelmannii; assembly: GCA_009831015.1. Lineage (NCBI taxonomy): Eukaryota > Viridiplantae > Streptophyta > Pinopsida > Pinales > Pinaceae > Picea > Picea engelmannii. Next base: position 119,310 of record ML779669.1, read on the forward strand.
AGCCATGGCCCAAAGCAGTCAACAAGTAGCCACAAATATCGAAAATCGGGAGGACCCAATGTGCACAGCTGAAAAACCTTGCAATACCCAATGCAAACATATAATGGGATGTGAATGGTTCAACAATCTTTGTATTTTGCATCACGTGAGGCTGTGGAAAAACTGCAACAACTTCAAGGTAAACACAAAAGGCCCAAAACTTTGTTTCAGTTTGCAGTTTTCGACCAAAAGACCTCCTCAAGAGAAACTTACCTACAAGACAAAGTTTTTGAAGTATCAACTACTTCCAAACATTGCCATTTCATTTCGTGCTTCTCTTGTGTGCGTATTTCCTTTGTTTCCTCTTCATGGAACCTACGCTGGAATTATTGAAAAAGATCTTGGTCCATATCCATCAACATCTTTCTCACATTCCAAGTCAAATTGTTCACAAGCATACTCCAGTGGTTTCTTACATTTTTCTCCAGAGCAGGGAAAATCAATGACAATATTTCATATCGGTGTTGTGACATCAAATTTATAATAAAATCATTGTTCCATAGAAACAAAGCACACTCAGCTACCTGGAAGTGTGAACTGTTCAGGAAACGCCCGATTTGTCGAAACAAGGGTACCATACACCTCTGAAATTCAGCTACTTGGGTGGCTTCCGAAGTATCCTGTTTACAATAATATGGGATGTCGTTGGATGGACAAAACGTGAAAGTGTAGCACATGAAATCACCACATAATATATTGAGAACTATCCAAATCTTCATCATGTGTTACATTCAACTTGAAACGTATCATGTAAATCACCCACAATGTGGTGGCTAATGTTACAGAATCAAGCACTATGTGTATATCATATTTCAAAACAAGACTGCAATACACCCTCACTGCTAAGAATATAGCAGTAAGCTCCTGAGATTTAAGTGATAAGCCTGCACAGTTCCTTGTCCTGTAGATGTAAAAAAAAAATGCTGGCAGACTGGTTGAATACCCTTTGAATTGATCAAGGGTTCAACAGGATGCAAAGATACATGGTTGGACGAGTGAGAGAGTTGCTGCGGCCCAGGTCTGGAGAAAACATTTCAACAAATACACACAGACCAAAACGTTCCCTTCAGCCATTGAGGAGATCTGAGAAATGACCTCTAAAACACGAGCTAGAACTCTGTAAAAAACCAATTTCTGGTGAAAGCACTCACGAAGAAGGTAAAGGGGCTAAAAACGGTTTTGGGTTTTCAACGGTTTGATCTAATTCAGAACCGTTTGCCCAGAATCGCTCACGTAAAAACGTGACTCTGGGGGCAATTACGGGGGAAGTCTTAAGTAGTCTTCTCTGGAAAAAATGAAAACAAAACCGACTCTGATCACCATGGGGGTTCAAATCTCCCTTCAGGAGCTAGGAGAGAACATATATTGGATAGGAGTTTGGGTAGGGTTTGGACAAGGTATACGCAGGACTCAAAACCCAGAAATTTTCCCAAAAGTCAACAGGGGTAACATGGTAAGGAGGCAGGCGTTAATTCCAAAGTGTGCGAGGGTAGTGGAGTTATTTTGGTCCATGCAAAACAGTCATTACTCTTAGTACAAATTCCAGTTTACATAGCTATTCTACCCATTATAGCATAGTTCAACAATTATGTGAATTAGCCGACCAATGAAACCAATGGTGAGTGTATAAAACAACGCGCGCAATTGACGTTACACCAAAGTTTTAAATCATACATCATTCAATTTGAAACCAAAATCAAATATTAACCATGCGCCAATGTATTGTAATAGCTCATATCAAGCATTTAGCCAATGTACCAATGGGTTTTTGTATAATCAACAAGCCAATAGTTGTGAAAACATTAACATAGGGATTATATCAAAAGACACATATAAAAATTTAATCATAACCTCTATGCACTTTCATGAAACCAAAGGTCAAGTAGATCAAATAAAAATGTAAATCCAAATGCCAATGTGTTACAAACTCAATGAAACCAAGACACACAATCAATACAAAAACGTCCAATGAGTATAGTTCGAAAGTTCTGCCAGCTGCATAATGATAAGTAAAAAGTAAGTGAAATATGCATATTGACAGGAAGGATCATGACAGTTCGAATAGTGATTCTAATGCGCCTTCGAAAGACCCAATGTTTTCACGCTCACAGTCGTGAAAACAAAACGAAAATAAGTGTGTAAAAAGGCGCAAGGAATGAAAGTGTCGTTCATTTTGAAAATTGCGACGAAAAATCGATGTTTGCAAAACATTGGTGTAGGCAGCTTACAAGACAATGGAAAAATGTTAATTGGCTGCCAACAATGGCGACACACTGGTAGAAGCAGTTATCTCTGCCAAAAGGACAAATTCAGATTAGGACAGCATAGATGATTCCAACTCAAAAATAACAACCAGAAAATCGTATAAACATCATCATTAACGAACTATTCCAGCAGTGTTTTAAAAGATGAAAACAGATAACAGTCTTAAGATCAATGAGTCACGATATTAAAGATAAAATCTTCAATACTGTTGGCATGGCCACTGCTTCCAGCAGGCATCTATAGCCTCGACAGGGTTGCCATTTAACCCACTCTGACATACGTATCCTGCCAAGAAGTTTCAGATCAGAATAAAGGACATTAAAGAGGTTTCTTATTTGCAAATTTTCATATACCCGACATTGCTTCGCTGCCAGCGGGCCTGTTCAGTACCCCGACGAAGTTGTCTTGGCGCCATGCATGCATTTACCCGTTTCCAGCAGACCTGTTCAGTATCCCGGCGGGTTTACAAGCACTTCCCACAGCTCTTATTCATAATTTATTTTGTTTTTTCTTTTCATAGATATATATTTGAGCGGGGTGACGCTGAAAATCATGATTCTTCATATTTTTTTACACCTCATCAGAATTTTTTAGGACTGTCCTTTATTTAGATCCAGAGATGTTTTATTTACAAAAACAACTTCCTAAGGCAGGGAGACATCCTCTGAGTCATTCCCTTAAGGAATAGGGACAACGTAAAAAGACAATAGATGATCATGACAAACTTTACTCAGAGATCAAAATCAGTCAACTTCTTTCAAACAACAGACCTTTTGCCAACACAGATATAAATTTCATAAATATACCATTGATGTTCATACAATTTTCTTAGCAGTTATTTTAGTAAAGGAATTTTCTGTTTTCTTTATCTGAATAGCTCAGTAATGCAGGTATGTGTATTTCCAAAAGCAAAAACTGGTAAACATAAGGGAGAAATCAAAACACACTAGTGAAGAAAAAATTGGAAAGAAAAGAAATCCAGACAACAAAAACAAAAAACAAATATACACAGAAGGTGCATCTGAAAACCTCATGCAACAATCCCCTGGGAAACTGAAAGAAAGTAGGAAAATCCTGGATGATGGGAAATCAGTCCTACTCATGGTACCTTGGGTCAGGGTTGATTTAGATTTATTTATCTCTTTACCTTCCATTTAGGATTTTCATGACGATACCGTGTTTTTGAAAATAAATGTTCAACTAAAAGCAAAGAGAAAAAGATCAAGGGGACTTCCCTGACAACAGCCGTATTATGGTTCTCGTGGCGCACCCACTTGTGTTCATGACTGCATTATTACAAATAGAAATAGTGAGAAATCAAACTGAAAGAAAACCTATTCCTAAACCTACCCTAACTATTAAACACATCAGGATACTACGTCAAGTCATGTTTCCAATGTAGCCATCGGAGTAACTGTAATCCTGCAATGAAAACAAGATCAAGCATTATTAAAAAGAATGGTAATATATCAACAAATGATAGAAACATATCACACTTACCTTCATAATCAACATCTAAAAACAAAGTAAGCATGATCTTACCATTTCCTCTGATATTCTTGTTGTACGAATCCTCCAACCATTGCGCAATCTTGTCGTGATAAGGGTCATAATGGCATAGGCAAGTGTAAGTAGTTTTGAAAAATTTGTCAGGATTACGAGGAAATGGAATAACCATCAAACAAGGCTGAAATGCCCCATCCTCCTTACAATTCTCTAAGTGTTCATTAATTTCTTGACATGGAGGATCTAACATAAATATGTCACACCTACTTCCAAGATACTTGGGTGAAAAGAAAGCAAGCTCAACTTTGTCTTTATTATGAAATTTTTTCATATGTGAATATTCAAGCCATCCTAGGATCATGTCATAAGAATGAGGATGCAAACCATGACTTTGATGAAATGAATATATCAATGGGAAACTCATCATAGGAGGATTCGTGCAATCAATTGATTCATTGGTTTGAATGTTTCCTTCGATGAGATTGATCATTTCAAAATGTGAAGCATAAATATTAAGATTCAAGCTAAGCAAAGAATGAATATGAAATGTAGAATGTTTGATCTCCATAAAATATAATGCATTGTCCTTTTCAACAATAAACTGTGTAAAATCATTTCGCAACATGTCATTTTCCCATGTGAGTGATGAAAGTGAACAAGCGTTAAATCTTGTTTTATCAATGTTATGCTCGGAATTAATTTCACCAAAATTTAGCATATCGAAAGGATATGATTGTGGCGGAAAAGAGTAGGATGTTGTAGGTAAGGTGTCAAGTCCACCAGAATCTAGGAATAGATCAGGATATAAAGAATAAAAGGAATTAGAAATAAGAAGATGAAAACAATCTCTTGAACTATGATACTCAACAATGGTATTCTCAAGACAATTCTCTTCATTTTCTTTAAAATCTTACTTTGTTTTGGTGACGAATCCCTCAACATAATATGATCATATGGATTTTCCTTTTGTGTTATAGATAATTCCAAATTTATGTGACAAGCATCTAGTCTTTCCTGTGAACAAGGTGCATTTTGAGGATGAAGGTTTAAGGTTTCTTCTTCTAATTGTGTGTGTTCTTATTTAATCAGTTTGATAGGAGTAGTATAACATTCAAGACGATTTTCATCGCTTAAGTGTTCTTCAATGACTGATCTTAAATGTTGATTAGAGCATGGGCTAAAAGAATGAGGATATTCACCTTGAGCCAGAAATGAATCTTCTTCCATACTGGTCTTAGACTGAAAATACAATGATTCAAAGGAAAAAACGATTTGGTTGTCAAGAAGAGCCTGATCAATAGATTCTACCTCCCTGGCTTGTTCAACATTATCAGAAGAATTTTTCTCTTCTTGTGAAGAAGATTGTTCTTGCAGTTGAGTGATAGGATATGCAATTGGTTCTTCATTCGTGATTGAAAAAGACTGATTGGAAGGGATGAAAGCATCATAGAAGAGATTTAATGCCAATGACATGTCATCGAGATTAAATTTACAGAGGATATGATAGACTCTTGTCAAAAAAAAATCTGAATATGAATCGCCATTAACTAGCGAAGTATGAAATTCTTCACATAATTGATCAAAATCATAAATTTCAAAAGCATCTAGAAACTCATCTACAAATTGAAACCAATAAAAAATGTGACATGCTGGAAAGGATTCAAACCAATGTTTGATCCGACCTCTAAAAGTAAAAGCAAACAGTCTGCATAAAACTCCTAAATCTGAGATGTCATGTTTGATGCATTTGCACCAAAACTTGTTAAGGTGGTCTTTAGCAGATATATCGCCTTCACCATCAAAGGTGAGCTTGGACAAACGAGAGACTATCTCGTTGGGAACATCGGGTAATGAGAAGTTGAAAGCATGTTCCAACACAATCATTTGGGGAGCCATGGGGGAAATTGAATATATTAAAAATAAAGGCTCCTACAAGGCCATCTTGTCAGTCGACCCTCCTTCTAGCGCCATTTGTTGATGGGAGAAATCGACCGTCCATCAACTGAGAGAGTGGAACCGGTCCAGGGTTGTCTAATAACCCAAACCATTTGGGATGAACCACCCTAACTGGTTTAGCGGCTCCGTTAGCCGATCTAAGGTCCTAAGAAAAAAAAATAAAAACTAATCTAAACTAACTAATCTAACTAAAACTAATGAAACAAACTAAACTAAACTAACTAATTATATATATACAATCTACTAATACTATACTAACTACTAATTGAAATATAACTTATTCACAAAATGTACAATATCTACAATTTACAGATTTGAATAAAACCTGAAAAACTCATTTATGTTCTGCCCTAAGACAACGAAAGATATTTTTTGTTGATTTTATAATTTTATAAACAAGAAATAAAACAGAAAACTAACTAAACTACTAATAAATATACTAAACAAGTAAACAACAAATTGACCAGGAAACGCTCCAGATTTGTCATGTGTATGATGACTTTTAGTAGATCGGAGGGAGGAAACCCGCACTGAATAATCCAGAAGCTTATCGTAAATGATAGTTGCAATGCTCTTCAAGTGTGTTTAGAGGATAAACAAGACATAAAAATAACAACAATCATATAAATTATAAATCTCTACAATTAGATAAACCCGAATGCAAAGACTTATACAAAATAATTCAATTGATGAAGAAGAGAAATATGTCATTCATAAACTGAATCAAGTAATTGCTGTGTTTTTAAATTAGTGAAAGAAATCAGGTATGTATCACATTAATTCAATCATATCATCTTGTAAAAGACTATGATAGCTAAAGTAGTCACTAATCAAATGCAAATTGATAAGCATAAACATGAAACAAAAGATTGATATTATGAAAAGAGAAAGTTGTAGCAGAACATCAACTCCTGTCTCAGTTTGTATTAAAAATGCATAGCCTGGTTCTCCCACAAGTGAGGATGACCCTTATTACAAAAATAATAAGTATTTATAAGTTTTCCACAGGGTAAAACATCCCTGTGGGAGTTATCAAACTATTTACATAAAATCTGGGAGATATCTCAAGTTTAACTAAACTACGAATCTAAAGTAAAACTAAAATACACAAATATTCCCCTAGCCTGTCCAGCATGTCCCTTGCAATTCGAATTTACCTGAAACAGGTCAAAAATGGACAAATTAGAAGGATCCTTTATTAACAAAATGATAAAAATCTACTCCTATAGACTAGCTACAGAATCATGTGATTTTGTAGCTATTCTAATTTGAGAACATAACTGTTTTAAATCTATTAAAACTAATAGAAATATATTCAAATTATTAAAACAAATAGTTGATTACTAATTAAAAACAAAGAAAATCATTTAAATCACAACAAACCAAAACTTCTATGCTAATTTTGAACAAACAAAATCGTAATTGAATCTATTTCAATCAAAATAGATTATAAACAAATATCAAATAAATCTTTGGTACGAATTCAACTCATATACAAAATCCATCCATATAGAGGTAAAACTCCTACATCCATCTGTTTTTCATATCAATAAATCTATCTAGAATTGATTGTAGGGAATTAAAGATGAAAAATCTTGTCACTGGATCCAAAGCATACACCAGTTCCATAACAGCTTCAGCAGGACAATTAGATTGAAATCACACCATTCCTGAAGGAAGCTGCAACACTAATTGCCCACCTACATTACTTTAAAAGAGAGGTCTACCAAAATAAAAGTATGAACAATTTCTGCCGAAAGTACCAACGATGGCCACAAGACATGGCCCAAAGCAGTCAAGAAGTAGCCACAACTATCCAAAACCTGGAGGACCCAATGTGCACAGCTGAAAAACCTTGCAATACCCAATGCAAACATATAATGGGATGTGAATGGTTCAACAATATTTGTATTTTGCATCATGTGAGGCTATGGAAAAACTGCAACAACTTCAAGGTAAACACAAAAGGCCCAAAACTCAGTTTTAGTTTGCAGTTTTCGACCAAAAGACCTCCTCAAGAGAAACTTACCTGCAAGACAAATCTTTTGAAGCAACAACTTCTTGCAAACATTGCCATGTCATTTTGTGCTTCTCTTGTGTGCGTATTGCCTTTGTTTCCTCTTCATGGAACCTACGCTGGCATTCTTGAAAAATCTCTTGGTCCATATCCATCAACATTTTTCTCACATTCCAAGTCAAATTGTTCACAAGCATACTCCAGTGGTTTCTTACATTTTTCTCCAAAGCAGGGAAAATCAATGGCAATATTTCATATCGGTGTTGTGACATCAAATTTATAATATAATCATTGTTCCATAGAAACAAAGAGCACTCAACTACCTGGAAGTGTGAACTGTTCAGGCAATGCCCAATTTGTCGAAACAAGGGTACCATACACCTCTAAAATTCAGCTACTTGGGTGGATTCCGAAGTACCCTGTTTACAATAATATGGGATGTCATTGGATGGACAAAAAGTGCAAGTGTAGCACATGAAATCACCACATAATATATTGAGAACTATCCAAATCTTCATCATGTGTTACATTCAACTTGAAACGTATCATGTAAATCACCCACAAAGTGGTGGCTAATGTTACAGAATCAAGCACTGTGTATATCATATTTCAAAACAAGACTACAATACACCCTCACTGCTAAGAATATAGCAGTAAGCTCCTGAGATTTAAGTGATAAGCCTGCATAGTTCCTTGTCCTGTAGATGTAAAAATAAAAAATGTTGGCAGACTGGTTGAATACCCTTTGAATTGATCAAGGGTTCAACAGGATGCAAAGACACATGGCTATATGAGTGAGAGAGTTGTTGTGGCCCAGGTCTGGATAAAAAATTTAAACAAATACACACAGACCAAAACGTTCCCTTCAACCATTGAGGAGATCTGAGAAATGACCTCTAAAACACGAGCTAGAACTCTGTAAAAAACCAATTTCTGGTGAAACCACCCGCGTTGAAGGTAAAGGGGCTAAAAACGGTTCTGGGTTTTCAATGGTTTGACCTAATTCAGAACCCTTTGCCCAGAATCGCTCATTCAAAAACGTGACTCTGGGGGCAATTACGGGGGCAGTCTTAAGCAGTCTTCTCTGGCAAAAATGAAACCAAAACCGACTCTGATCACCATGGGGTTTCAAATCGCCCTTCAGGAGCTAGGAGAGAACATACAGTGGATAGGGGTTTGGGTAGGGTTTGGACAAGGTATACGCAGGACTCAAAACCCAGAAATTTGCCCAAAAATCAACAGGTGTAACCTGGTAAGAAGGCAGGCGTTAATGCCAAAGTGTGCAAGGGTAGTGGAGTTATTTCAGCCCATGCAGAATAGTCATTACTCTTAGTACAACCACCAGTTTACATAGCTATTCTACCCATTATAGCATAGTTCAACAATTATGTGAATTAGCCGACCAATGAAACCAATGGTGAGTGTATAAACCAACGCGCACAATCGACATTACACCAAAGTTTTAAATCATACATCATTCAATTTGAAACCAAAATCAAATATTAACCATGCGCCAATGTATTGTAACAGCTCATATCAAGCGTTTAGCCAATGTACCAATGGGTTTTTGTATAATCAACAAGCCAATAGTTGTGAAAACATTAACATAGGGATTATATCAAAAGACACATATAAAAATTTAATCATAACCTCTATGCACTTTCATGAAACCAAAGGTCAAGTAGATCAAATAAAAATGTAAATCCAAATGCCAATGTATTACAAACTCAATGAAACCAAGACACACAATCAATACAAAAACGTCCAATGAGTATAGTTTGAAAGTTATGTTGGCTGCATAACGATAAGTAAAAAGTAAGTGCAATATGCATATTGACAGGAAGGATCATGACAGTTCGAATAGTGATTCTAATGCGCCTTCGAAAGAACCAATGTTTTCACGCTTACAGTCGTGAAAACAAAACAAAAATAAGTGTGTAAAAAGGCGCAAGGAATAAAAGTGTCGTTTATTTTGAAAATTGCGACGAAAAATCGATGTTTGCAAAACATTGGTGTAGGCAGCTTACAAGACAATGAAAAATGTTAATTGGCTGCCATCACAATTGCAGCTGAAAAACAAAGGAAGTTGGTGCTTCCAATGAATGTAATTCTTCAAGACATATAGAAAAATAATTCCATGGTTTTCTCCTGATTTGGGTTTCCACGTAAAACATTGGTGTACTGTGTATGTGTGTGATTGTTTATTTCTTACTGCTCATTATTGGATAATAATTCTACATTGATATAACATTTGAAGAAAAATGATTATAATTAC
>ML779669.1:144264-157993 GCA_009831015.1 Picea engelmannii
TTGGAAGTCATTACTTCCCTTGAACAATAACTATTGATTATTTCTCATATATTGTGCATGGTGTATTGTGGTGTATTGGTGTAACTCTTATACTATTGTTCATTTCTCATTCGATATAATTGAATGGTTTAAGTATAAGTTGATTTTTTTTTTAAATTGTAATTGATACTAATTCGCCTCTCTCTTAGTATCAATAATTGGTATCAGAGGGCATTACCTTTAGTACAGTTTAACCACTGGAAGGAAGATCGTAAGAAGAAATGGAAAAGAAAATTCCAAATGGGATTCCACCATTTGATGGAAGCAATTTTGAATACTGGAGTAATAGAATGGAAACTTACTTGAAATCTCTTGGTGCAGATGTTTGGTTCTCAGCTTCTTTAGGATACAATTCTTTGAAGAAACCAAAGATTGCAGCTCAGCATGAAGCAAAAAGGAAGAACAAATTGGCAATAGATACCATCCTGGATGGATTGACAGATTCAATGAAATCCAAGGTGGGATCATGTGAATCATCAAAAGAGATTTGGGACAAACTACAAGACCTTTATGTAAGGGAAGAAGCAAAAGAAGAAGAAGAAGAAGAAGTTGGAGCAAATTACAACATCTCAGATTTCAAAGAAGAAAATAGAGGTCAGTTCTTTTTCTTTAATTGTGAAGGAGTAGATCATGTTGAATTTGAATGTACTCATCCAAGGATTGAAAGAAATGACACTGAACAAGAAAATTCCAATGAAGAAGAAGAAAATCATGAAGAAAAAATTATTCAACAAGAAGATGAGAATCTTAAAAAACTGAAGCATGTTGAGATTGAAAATAGCAAGCTCAAAGACATGAAAAGAAAACTAAGAAGTGAATTGGGTAGTTGTGAAAAGACAGTTGTAAGATTGAAGAAACAATTATAATATTTTGAGAAACTAAGAGAAGAAACCATTTCCATGAAAACTCTACTCGAAGAAGAAAGAAGAATAGGAGAAGGAATGCCCAAATGATGAAGAAAGAAGAAGATTGTGTGAAACTTGAACAAGAAATTGTCTCATTGAGGAAGAGCTTAAGAAACTCTCAAGTACCAAAATACTTAACACATATTGGATGCATGGGTGAAACTTCATACAAAAAAATGCAAATACCAACAAGAAGGTTGAAGAAAGAGCTACACAGACAGTTGATGAGAAGTGGACTAGGATACTAGAAAGAAGGAATGATTACAAAAGAGATGAATATCCAAGAAGACCTCCTACCTTCAGAAATCAAAGAAGATTCAATCAGTATGAAGGAAACTATAGAAGAATATATCATGAACCCAGATGGACTACATCACAAAGAATCCCACTTACAACAAGGTATCAAAATTTCTTTCTTTGTCATTGTTATACTTGCAAAAATTTTGGACATAAGGCAATTAATTGCAGAATCAATGAAAGGAACACATATGCAAGAAACATGAATGGTGTAAATATAAGATATGGAAATAATCATGGATTTGTCAAGAGAAGTTATAATTCATTTTCCCCATTGATGGACACAAATATTGCATTCTACAAATGTAATTATCTTGGTCACAAATCTCAAGATTGTAGATATATGAATGAAGATGTCCCTATGCCAACCACAGTATGGAGATGAAAAGAGATTCCAAACAATGAAGATTGTTGAATAGCATTAATCGTTGAAGAATGTAAAGAAGAAGATGAATGGTACATAGATAGTGGATGATCTTCACACATCACTGGGGATCAAGACAAATTCATTAGCTGGAAGAAAAAGAGTGGCAATGTTGCATTTGGAGATGACTCATCTACCAAAATACTTGGAGAACATGTAGTAGAGATTGGAAGAAAAAATGTAAAAGAAAAGAATGTCCTATTGGTTGAATACTTGAAGAATAGTCTACTCAGTGTTAGTAAAATGCGTGATCAAAGATACACTCTTACATTTGACTCTCAAAAATGTAAAATCATAGAAAATAACTCAGGAAGATTGGTTGCAATGACAAAAACAAGACCAAGTAACATATATCTCCTAAAACCACGAAAAATCTCCAAGTAAGAAAGAGACCATAAAAATGAAGTGTTATTAAGTGTTATATGTTCAGGGGGAGAAACCCCAAAGAAGAGAGTTACCTTTTTCCATTAAAGTTAGGGGGAGCAGCCCCACCCTTTGCCATTGATGTCAAAGGGTGAGAGAAATTGGGATCATGATGACAGGGGGAGCATGAGTGTTGCCATCAATGAAAAAGGGGGATATTGTTGGAAGATTGGTTGTTGTCATTCATGCCAACCCTAGTCATGGGTTTTGGACCACAATATTGATGAAGGTATTTGGACATGAAGGAAAATGCACATGCAGATACAACACCCATGGATGGATAGTATACATCATGTTGTTTCCAATGGTATGTGGCACGTCACATGGATCCTCATGGTTGAGGAGAAATGAGTTTTTGAAGATGACAAAGTGAATTGAAGAAGGAAGTACATGTAGGCCTGAAGATAATTAAAGAAAATAATTACAAAATAAGAAAGTGTCAGGTCGACCCTAATGTTAAAACAAAGTGACATAAATGGTATAAATAAATATCATTATACATTCATTTTACACACAATTCAAATTTCATAGGAAATCATAAGTAAAGAAGGTCAGATTTCAAGGGAGCATGAAGTCTTTTGGTGATGTGTTCTAAGGTATGTTATTTTCAGGTCATCTTACCATTTTTTCTATAACATTTTTTCTAAAATGAGTCAGATGGTAAAATTGCTATGGTATTGATAAGACATATCAAGGTACCTGTGGTAAACATTTCAGCTCTTTATTCTCTATAATTATGGAGATACACTCTGTGGAAGATAGGGTTTGTGACCTGTCCTAAAGCTAGTCAATAAACAAGTGTTCCGGGTAAAACAATCATAACTTCTTCATAGAGAATCAAAATGATGTGGGAAAAATTTCATTTTAAATAGTACAAAATTTAGTTTCTTGTGTGTGAGTTTCAGAATCTGATGTTAAATATTGAGCGCAGAGCATTCTTTACAAGTTCGGTCTCCTGAATAAACCAGAATTGAACAAGGTCTACCATTCTCTGTATAACTTCTTTTTGGGTAGGATTCAAGGAGTGAAACTTGGAGGAGTTTTAGAGAATTAATTGAGTAATATTATCGACAGGATCAGATTACTCCAAGAATTGAATAATTGTATAAATTGAAGAAGTCTTAGGAATCATTATCAGGTTCTATGTGATGATTGGTTGATGGTGATGATTTAATGTAAATTTTTATTATCTCTCATATATTCTTGGGTGGGGGGAAGGGGAAATGATGGAGAGTTAAAATCTCTCTTGATATTGGAGGATTGTATCTTTCTCTTGGAGGTTTATCCCTCCCTTTACATTTGGAAGTTGTAGCTACCTTTGGAAGTCATTACTTCCCTTGAACAATAACTATTGATTATTTCTCATATATTGTGCATGGTGTATTGTAGTGTATTGGTGTAACTCTTATACTATTTTTCATTTTTCATTGGATATAATTGAATGGTTTAAGTATAAGTTGAAAAAGGTTTTAAATTGTACTTGATACTCATTCACCCCCCTCTCAGTATCAACAAAAAGGAGGAAGGCATGTATGCTATCATTCTAAAATATTTCATGGGGAAATTCTCCAAAACCCTACCTATGACAAGGAACTATGTTCCCTATTTCAATATTTTAGGAAGTGTAAGTATTATCTAATGGGAAAGGAGACCACCATTTGCACAAATCACTAGCCACTATAGTATTTGGTGGCCAAGAGTAAGATACAACAAACTAGACATTACAATTGGATGGGGTTTTTACAACAATTTCATCTGGTCATCAACTATAAGAATGGAAATAAAAACATGTTGGTAGATGTACTTTCAATACCACCCACATCCAAGATTACAACTTTGGAAACTCTAATGCACATGTATCCTTTTACCCATGATGTAGACAGAGAAGCATACATAGAATATGGGGACTTCAAGGAGTTGTTTTCGCAACTACATGGAAATATTCATTTATAAGAAGGTGAAAACAAGGTTAACTATCATTTCCATAATATGTTATTCTACAATATCAACTAGCTCGATGTCCCTAAAAGTGAATGAATGTAGCTTATCATAGAGGCTCAAAATTCCAAGGTTACAGGACATTTTGGTGTTGGGAATACAATTTCCAATATATAGAGGTATGTGTACCGAAACAAAATTTAGGTATATGTAGAATGATATATTAGAGGATGTATACTCTATTGTACAGGAAATACCACTAACAAGAGGCAAGGTTTATACCACCCCTTGCCTTTGGGAAATCATTTCCATGGATTTTGTGGGACGTTTACCAACCACCAAGAAGGGACATGACTATCTGTTTCTCATGGTTTACAGGTTCAACAAGATGTGCATTCTAATGCCTTGTAAAAATACCATCAAAGGACAAGAAGCAACAAGCATGTTCTTTGAATAGGCTTAGGTGCACTTTGGGATACCAAGAGCATTGTCTCAGAAAGGGATACCATATTTCTCTATAGATTTTGAGCTACATTGTGCAAGAATATGGACACTAAGTTGAATATATATACATCACTCCATCCATAGACAGATGGGTATAAAAAACTAGTCAATAGCAATTTGGTGGATCTTTGGAAGGGTTACAATCAGAAGCATCTGATGACCTAGGATGAAAATTTGATATACATACAACACTCTTATAATACAAAAGTCCATACTTCTACTAGTAAGTCATCTTTTAAAACTTTATTTGGATATTTTACAGCTTCACCCTTGGATGTTGTATATGGATAGGAAGTAGGAGTGAGGGATGACATCACAGGAGATTCATTGAGAGAAAAAAGAAATGTTGAGAAGACTAGGAAAATCCATTCGCAGGTACATGAGATGTTGAGGAAGTCATGGGAAAAATACAAGGCTAGACATGTGTTTATATTTAGATCAATTATGATCTGGAAAAAAACTTGACGAGGATAAAAATACCCCCCTACATTTTTATAGAGGTGGTAATCTTATGTATTTTATTAAACATAGATCTTGAATATATTCAGACTAAAAATATTAAAATAGGAAAATACTAAATAGAAAAATACAATAGTTATGACTCAATGAAAATGTAAAATATTACAGATTGAAAAATAATATACATTCCGAAAAGAGTTCCTGAGAAGAGGACCAAGAATATTCATAAATTAAATTAAAATATATGGAGAAATATTATACATAAATAAATAACAGTTCCAGGAAAAATAATATGATTCTCACATTCATCACAGTATCATTATTTTGATCACATTCATGGGAAAGAAATATAAATGCCCACAATTGAGATAACCTTAAAAGAGATTTTCCATTCAAAAGAGGAAATAATATGATAGGCAAAGTTAAAACATGTTTTGCTCAAAACTTAGAGTTCAAGATATCATTGAAGTTTAACACCAAAATAGTTCTCTGGGATTTTGAAAAATAATAATAGTCTGAAAATAAAAATGCATTTGTCCTGAATGGACTGGGATTGGACTCTCGTGGACCATAAAATCAAAATTGAATAGGGATGAACGTGAAAGGAAGACAAAGATAAGAGATTAGAAATCAAATATATGTTTTCTTAGGAAAGTTAAGGCACATATGGATCATTCTTGAATGAGAAGAAGAAAATAATAGAGAAGTATGTGATCAGTTTACTCGACATGATGAAACTCTCTCTCCTATATGTATTTTTTTATGTTCTTTTTATTCTCTTTTTCTGCAGTTACATGTATGGTCTCAAACGCTTCTTCTTGATCTTCTTCAATTATTTTGATTAAAGCCTGCTCTAACCAATATTCAATGTAATCCCTCATAGGCACGATGGTTATCTCCCACCTCAATTTATTATCAAATAATGTACTTTCAAGATTTCTAAATTCAATTTAAAGTTGGCGAAATGTGTCTTGAATATCTTTATTTTTATTAAAATAGCTAACTAACCAACTTTCAACTTCTTGCTATGTGTACTCAGTCAAACTCTTAAATTTATCTATTGATGGAACCTTTAATATCTCTACATGTTCTTCGAACTTTTCTCTTGTCATAATAATATAATTTAATATTAATTTCATATATTGAACTGCACCAATATTCCCTTCCAATTCTAACTCAATCAATTTCAAATAAAAATCCCCTTTTTTGACACCTGAGGTGTCACAATCAACCAATAATTATTTTAAATTATTGATCTTCTTAATCCAACGTTATTTTAGTTGTTTTATATGGGTGGGGGATGGTAAATATTCTTCTTTTATTTTACATTAACTCAAACATGAAAATTTTTAATAAAAGTGTAATGACAACATCTTTATAAAAATTGTCATCATTTGTGGGGTCATCCTGGAGGTATTGTATTAGATTGATAATCCTAGATCCCAAAGAAACAATTTTTTTGGTCGATTCCCATGCCTCAAGAATGAGATACAATGTTTTATTTATTTTATCCCCAACATACCTTTTGACTACAGCAAGAAAACTTGATGTTTCCTTTAATTTTTAGCTTCATTTTGGTGTTCTATCAGACGTATTCCAGGGATTAATTATGGAAATCGAACTAGAAAATATTGGTGGTGGAATTATGAAATTCTCCAAATATTTAATTATTTCTTTTGTGGGAGGTTTACCAACCACTAGGAAGGGACATGACTATCTATTTCTCATGGTTGATAGGTTCAACAAGATGTGCATTTTCATGCCTTGTAAAGAGAACATCAAAGGACAAGAAGCAACAAGGATGTTCTTTGAATACGTATAGGTGCACTTTGGGATACCAAGGAACTTTATCTTAGAAAGGGATACCATAATTATCTGTACATTTTGAACTACATTGTCCAAGAATATGGACACTAAGTTGAATAGATATACATCACTCCATCCATAGAAAGATGGTTAGACAAAACTACTCAACAATACTTTGGTGCATATTTTGAAGGGTTACAATCAGAATCATCTGAAGACATGGGATGAAAATTTGATATACATACAACACCCTTATAATACCTAAGTCCATACTTCTACTAGTAAGTCATATTTTAAAACTTTACTTGGATATTTTCCAACTTCAGCCTTGGATGTTGTATATGGATAGGAAGGAGGAGTGAGGGATGGCATCACAGGAGATTCATTGAGAGAAAAAAAAATTGTTGAGAAGATTAGGAAAATCCATTTGCAGGTACAGGAGACATTGAGGAAGTCATGGGAAAAATGCAAGGCTATACATGTGATTATCTTTAGATCTATTATGGTCTAGAAAAAAACCTCATGAGGATAATAATACCCCGGTATCTTTTTATAGAGGTGGTACTTTTTTGTATTTTCTTAAAGATAAATCTTGAATTTCTTCGGACTAAAAATATTAAAATAGGAAAATACTAAATAGAAAACTCCAATATTTATCATTTAATGAAAATGTAAAATATTACAGATTGAAAAATAATATACGTTAACAAAATAATTCCTGAGAAGAGGACTAGGAATCTTCACAAATTAAAATATATAATATGGAGTAATATTTTACATAAATAAATAATAGTTCGAGGAAAAATAATATGATTCTCACATTCATCACAATATCATTATTTCGATCACATTCATGGGAAAGAAAGATAAATCCCCACATTTGAGATAACTTTAATAGAGTTTTTTCATTCAAAAGAGGAAATGAAAATACCATAATTTCAAACTCGACAATAACTTCTTTGTTGGCCTCCATGGGCCCATTTTTTTACCAAGAGACACATTGTGCAATGTGATTTTATTTTTCTTGTACCAAGGATTTAAAAATTTATTTTTCACATTAATATTAATTGTTCCAATTGATTCCATCCAAGGATATCCCAAAACAATATCCACATCATCCATATCTATAGCATAAAAATCTAAATAATACACATATTTATCCATACTAGGCTTCAAATATTTAAAAAATTGAACATTTTCACTCGCAACTTGTGTGCCTTGACCATTATTTGTAGGAACTTGCAGTCTATTAACCAATTGAATATTGATTAAATTATGCATGCAACTAGGGTTAATAGAAATAATAACCTCCTTCTTATGAATACAACCATGAACCTGTAATATAGAGTTGCCACATGAAAATAAACTCTTGGTTATATCTATATTCTTTTTTTGTCCATGAGACCACTTATCTAACAATTATTTTTCAAATTCTTCATTGGAGGGTGTCATCATCTCATTATAATCAAGTGATTTCCACCAAATGGATGCATCACCTTGTAATTTGAGAGCTTCCCAATGGGGCCAATTCTCTTCCCATTTTGACTTTATTTCTTTGATGAATGATACAATACTATGACCATCACATTTCTTTTTAAAATACATATTGCTATGAAAAACCCCAAAAATAGAACTAGGGTTTATAAATATCTTATCATACAAATTGTGCGGCTTTTCCAAAAAAACCCTAAAAAATCGATGAATTTAAAATGCTCATAACTTTACTTCTTAGACTTTGTTTTGATTGATTGTTTTCTTGAAATTGGGTATTTTTAGGAGAGGAATTTAAATATCCAATTTTTTTGGACAAATTTTTCTCAGGAAGTTTCATATATGAACCTTAAGTGTGCCACCCTCTTTTTTCCCTAGAAAAAATATGCAAAAAGAGACAAAAATGTATCCTCCTCTTTGGACAAAGAAAGTGCTCTTATTCCAATTGTTAAGTACCTAAATAGATATGAAAATATAATTCAAAATAAACCCACAATATCAACCAGAATAAATCAAACCATTCACCAAAATATTGAACATAAAAAATAGAGAAAACCCTTGAGGTAGGGTAACACCATATATTAATCCTTAAGGAAGGATAAAAATTCTCAACAATTCTTGATACATTCACAATATTCTTCACTCTACTTCAATACATTATTTATACTTGTTGATATAGCTCTCACTATCTTTGAGGAACCTTATAGAGATATTTCTCATATTTATTATATCTGAAAACCATAATGGGTCTTATTTAATAATATAGTGGACCTAGTCCACCTTACATTGAATATGCATAACCACATTCCCATTGGGTACCTCCCTAGGTACCCCATATTAACTCCCTAGGTATACTACATCTGCGGTATGGACATTTTGAGATATTAAAGGATGTGAGAGATAATGCCTATAGACTGAGTCTACTGCCATATATGCACATTTACTCAATAATGAATGTGGAGAATATCAAACTCTACAATCTTTCCATGTTGGATCAAGAGGAGGGGAAGGTCCTAACTTCCATAGAGGACTTAGCACCATATGCTTAGGAAGAGTTGGAAAAAATAGTTCTGTAGAAGAAGTATAGAACTATAAGACCGAAGCAACGTGACCTTTGGTAGATTGTGTTGAAATGACAACTTCCTAGCAAAGCAAAGTAGTACTCCAAGTAGAAGGTAGAGGAAACATTTCCTCACGTGATTTAGTAAATAGTTTTTGGACCAAATTCCTCCCTAAATGGGGAGGTATGATATGGATTATATCATTAAATTATTTTTCATGTATATTGATTCTTTAAAACTCAAAAAAAATGGAGGAATTAATTTGCAATGTAATTTTAACGACAAGTATCGGTTTGGAAAATGGGGTCTGAATCCTTTCAAAGCCATTTTGAGGAATCAAATGACAATTTTTGGGGTAAAAAATTTCCTAGCTTAATCTTGAACCCTTCACTCTTATCTACATATCAAGACCCTTCCAATGGTGCAATAATCATGTCAATCAGAGTTTGTATGCAAAATTTATGCCTCCCACAACTTGACCTACTATGTTGACCACCATAGTATGATAGGATGCCATGCCAGGCCCCGTCAATCATGCACATGGGGATGGACATGAACGAACTTTACATAATATTCTAGAAGTTCCAAAACCTTATGATAATTGAGGGCTGAGGAAGTCAAAACCCTATTCTTAGATGGATATAGAGTGATGTTAAATACTAGGCTACTAAGAGGAGGAGTTTCATTCTTTATCATTGTATTTGTTCCATAGTTGAGCATAAAATGTAGGAGTGGTATTTTGAGATCATAACAAGGGATAAGATATTTTGTAGCAGCCATACATGCCACAATATGAAAGGAAACTCCACAAAGAGTGCATCTTTCTTTGTACTTTCATTTGAATAAAAGAGAGTAGAGAAGTCTCACCTTCTATCTGATTTTTCTCATATATTCGATTTCCTAGGTCATATATTGTATTTATTTGTGGATGGTGTGTGAGTATTTAAGTTTTTTTATCTATTTTTTGCATTTCAACTATTCCATACATTTAAGCAAAAAACTAGCAATTAAAGAATCTATGATATAAAGGAAATTAAACTTCGCAGTAAAGATTTCAGTATTTTATTAGGTGTATTTTGATGAACTATAGAGTGGAATATCCACGTAATTTTTCATATCAGTCGAAAATGAAATGCAGTGGAGTTCCATTCACTCACATATGTTAATGGAAGAGGAACTCCCACTCCTCATGCTCCTTTAACTCTTCTAGTTGGATATTTGGAGATGAAATGGTAACACTAGGTTCTAGATCAATGATCCACTTTTGTAACAACCCTAGTTAAATAACTAATTGTCAAACTTAAATAGTTGTTAAAGCTTTATTAAGTTTAATTAATTTTCCTAATGTATATTAGTTAATTAATGATTATCTATTAATAATATTAATTAATTAATGTTTAATGTATATTGATTAATTGATTAATTAATTAATTAACTCATTAAATGTTTGGGTAATGAATTTAGTTTAATAAATTTTATTTTATTAAAAGAAAACTTAACGTATTGAAGGAGGGTTGGCATTGAATGGAGGGATAAGGTGGTTGTCATTGAATGGAGAGGCGGTGAATGGACCAGGGGATATGAGGGGGCAAAGACATTCGAGAGGGGTACTTTGATTTTGGGGGCAGGGAGAATTTATGGATATCAGGAGATTGTATTGGAGCATTTTTCCAGGGAAGGGATTGGAAAACTATATTTTCTGGTTTTAGTCTTGAGGAATTTGTTGGACTATTATAGGGGATCATCGTGTTAATATTATGGTAGTTGCAGGAGGTATTTACCTCCATGTGTAAAACTGACAAGAATAGAAGACTCTGGAAAGAAAGAGAAAACCCTAATGAGTTGGCTAATAACCCTAGAAGTCTTTTCGGCTCAAGAAGATAATTTATATTAGGTTATTAGCCTCCAAGAGAAGAAGACGGCCAGAAATAATAATAATATACTAAACAAACATGTACCCAGAAGGAGAAGTTGGCCCCAACAAATCTGACATAACCACTATAAATACAGGGCACCAGTTCTCATTTGACACGTCTCATAATTGCAGAGAAGCAACTGGTGCGAACTGCAGTTCCCAATTTGGTGTGCATGTGTGGAGGAGAGCTGTAGGTGCAGATGCTGCAGCAACCAATTTTAGTTTTGGCTTGGAATATCTCTTGGCTAGGGTTTGGACTATCTGATCAGCTATTGTTGGTGCGCTATCATTGGAGGAAGATGCGGTACACCTTGTTTGGCTATCTACCATAGGGATTTCTTTTGGAGTAATTCTCAGACAAGGTTAAGGTGCTCAGAGGGTAGCTTCGGCCTATGGTTGGGTGACAAGGGTATTGTCAATGGTAAAACGAGCACACAATCTTCTATATTCTAATAGGTTATGGGTCCACCCATCCTTCATTCAGTCTAAACACTGGAAGGAAACATAGCCGCTAGGATATTGAGCTCGTTGAGGAATTGTCACTAGGGTTACTAGCAGAAGCAACTTCCAAGACAGTTTCGCTAGGGTTACTAGCAAAAGCAGTTACAGAAACCCTAAACCTCTTGTTGAGGCACCTTAATTGAATGGATTGACCTAATCTCTAGATAGATCAATGCACTCTAGCCTAGCGCATTTCCTGATACTCTCAGAAATCCAAGACATGAAGTTTGAATTTTTGGTCAAATCTTAGGTTTGACCAAGTCAAGCAGCCATGACTAACTCTATGAGGTCTGAGAACAAGTTAGATGGAGCCTCTAACTTCAGAGCATGGAAGAAAAGGATTGACCTCATCCTTTCCAAGAATAAAGTGTTGGATATTGTGAAAGGAAAGATCGTGAAGCCAGAGTTTGAAGAAGGAAAAGAGAAGGAACCGTAGAAAGTTGTAGCTATGGAGAAGTTCAAAGATGTTGACAAAAATGCCATGAGTATCATAGTGGATTCTATAAAATACCACTTGATACCCTACATCTCCCATATTGACTCATTGAAGAAGATGTACGATGCCTTAACAAATCTCTTCTCAGTTAGAAACATTGGACAATTTATGAGTCTGAAGAATGAGCTCCGTGACATGAAGATGAATGATGATGACAGCATAACATCATAATTTGTAAGGATCTCTCAGTTAAGAGATCAACTACAATCTATTGAAGAGATCACCTCAGAGAAAGAATTGGTAAACACAATACTCAATGGTCTTCCCAAGATGTGGGATGCATTTTCTGCAAGCATGAACACAAGGAAGGAGTATCCAACATTTGAAGAAATTTGGACTTGTTGTGCTCAAGAAGAATCAAGGATCAATGAAAAAGAGAAACCCAAAAGAAGTACGATGATCAATCCTTCACAACAAGATTCAAGAACTTCAGGAACAAAAGGAAGTTTAGCTCAAGGAGGAAGCCAAATCAAGAGAAAGACATTTCAGAAGTACAATGCTGCAACTTTTGAAAGTATGGTCACTACAAGAATCATTGTCCCGAGCTAAATAAAAGGAAGGAGAAACACAAAGCATCAATTTCCGAGGAAAAGGAACCTACAAAGAAGTCTAAGCAGGATGGAAGAGACTTCTTCTTCTAAAAGATAACAACACTCTTCTTATTTCTTGTACATATCTTGTTTACATCGTCCCTATACATATCTTGTATATCTATCTCTTGGAAGATAATATGTTCCAAGAAGAACTATAACTATGGAAGAACAAAGAAGATGAAAATAGATATCATTAGACAATACACATGAAAGAATGAAATACAAATCATGTGGAAGCTATTGCAAGATAAGAAGAATCAATCATGAATAGACTTAGAAGAAGCAAAGACAGAAAGAAGTCAGCAATCGAGAGGAAATTGAAAAAAGACTCATGAAGTTTTGTAGAAAACAACAAGACAGAAGCATGGACTCTGTTAGACAAGAGATCCAATTATATATTGCAGAAGACAATAAGGATGCAGATGGAAGTGTGGACTCTATTAAACAAGAGTGTTCGACAACATAGGTATTCCAACAGAGGACGAACACCTTCAGTAACCACTCACATAACCAGATCAAAGATCAACACACCGATGTTTTCATGTGGTAAAACCCCTACGGGGAAACATCCACAGCCCCATCCAACGCGGCCACTTGGAGCAGTTTATTAATGCAAAGAAAAATATTACAGAGAGATTTTTACAAGAGATTTTCTCACAATCGATCATTGGCAAATGACCCTCCATGCTCTTTCAATAGAGATCATGGACCAATCGGGTGTTAAGCCATGGATTAATGGCCGTTAAGATTGAGGAGAGTATGAACTGTCGGATCACTCTATGTCGGGAACATATCGTGACCGTCGGATTTCCTAACTACAAATGCATACTAATGCATACTAAAGAAACACACTTTTACCTAACGACATATTAGACCA
>ML779669.1:161779-188188 GCA_009831015.1 Picea engelmannii
TGTCCCAAGCTGCTTCGGGGTCATCAACTCCTTGAAGATGGTACCTTAGATCAGGAGAGATGGACATTCCAATTAGTCCACGTGCTTCGTCATTCCTATTATCCCATTTGGATTTCTTATCATCATCAGTGGGGGTTGTTTTCATTCCCATGGTAATCCGATACAGGCCTTTACTTCTCAATAAATCTTCCATATGGGATCTCCATTGGAAGTAGTTGTCGCTGGTAAGCATGACATTACTTGTAGAAGCCATATTAAATATGCAGATAATGTAGATTTAAAAAACCAAAACTAATGATCTGGATGGAAAGATCTCGAAAATTTGTGCGGTTTTAAAAAAAACGGTACTGAAAATGGACTTCCGATGTGAGAGTTATGCCCCTTTTTAAAAAAAGGCATAAACGGTAACCAAATAACCACGTGATAGCGTAAGCTACTTTATGAAGTGACCCACTTTTATAAAGAGAAGTGGGGATCACTTTTACAATGAGGTTACCTTATAATAGAAAAGTTGCATGCAAAATAACTCTAAAATAAAATATAAAGCTACTTATAGTGATTCACTTTTATACTTGAAGTGAAATGCACTTTACAATTTTTAGCATGAACTTTTTTCAAAAAAAGTAACAAAAGAGAGACTTGAACTCAAGACCTCTTACTTAATAAGGCATGTTTTAACCAACTGGTCTAGAAAAACATATTGTAATGTTCAGAAGGAGGATTGGGGGTGTTTTTGTTGTTGTTGTTGTGGAAGACGGCCTTGGAGAGCATGCTCCAAAAAAACTCTTGTCACACAAAAAAAAAATTCCGCTTCTCGATGACAACAAGGGTTAGATCTCGGTTAGCTTACCCAGAAGATGCACCTTTTCCTATCTATTTCTGATTTTCTGAGATCGCACAAGGCGCGGGGCAAAGAGCATATGCAGATCTAAAAGAGTAGCAGCCCGAAGAAAAAAAATACAAACCGAAATAAAATCAAAACTTTGCAAAAATTTAAAAATGCGTATTCAGACTTTATACCTTCGGATTCTGACTATAATGGCCGTATATTGGGCAAACGGAAACCTTTTCGAGTGAAACGAAAAGTGTTCCTGAATGAAAAGCATGCTATGGATGCAATGGAATAGTCCTTTCAGCCCAGAAATGTACAGAAATGCCAGAAAATGGAGATGATGCAACTCGGCTTCACGATCTCGATCTACAACAGGAGCGGGTCTTCAAACAGGCTCTGATACCATGTTCGACAACACAGGTATTCCAATAGAGGATGAACAACTTTAGTAACACTCACATAACCAGATCAAAGATCAACACACCGATGTTTTCATGTGGTAAAACCCCTACGGGGAAACATCCACGGCCCCAACCAACGCGGCCACTTGGAGTAGTTTATTAATGCAAAGAAAAAGATTACAGAGAGATTTTTACAAGAGAGTTTTTGACAATCGATCATCGAAAAATGAACATCCATGATCTTTAAATATAGATCATGGATTAATCAGGTGCTAAGCCACGGATCAATGGCCGTTAAGATCGAGGAGAGTATGAACCGTCAGATCACTCTATGTCGGGAACATATCATGACCGTCGGATTTCCTAACTACAAATGCATACTAATGCATACTAAAGAAACACACTTTTACCTAACGACATATTAGACCAAGTAGATCTTAACTAACTCCTAAGTGTCTAAATATCCTAACAAAGAGAGCCAATTATATATTGCAGAAGACAATAAGGATGTAAATGGAAGCATGGACTTTGTTAGATGGAGGGAGCCAATTATATGAACTTATACATGAAGCAAGTATTAGGAGGGAGCTAATCCTATGATCCATTGAAGATGATGAAATATATATATCCATGGTAGTAGCCATGAAAGACAGTACATGTTCAGTTCAACCGCAGAAGAAGACTTATTCGAAGAGAAGCATTAACGTATTCTTGGTTTTCCATCCATATCAATGATCCTATGATGAAAGGAAGAAGTGGAATCTCTAGGGAATGGAATCTATAAGAAACTCCATGGACCCAAGAGCTAAAGAAAAAAATGAAAAATAAACACATGAAGATTCCAAGAGAGAAAGAGAAGCCAGAACAACCAGTCATTGTATCAAGAATCACAAGATTGTCAGCCTGATATCAACTCACTAAAAGCAATCAAGCAGAAGAACTAAAAGTCATGATAAAGAAACAATGTATGGAAGACTTATGAATAAAAGCATTGTGAGATCTAGAAACATAAGTTCTCTCAAATGGAGGGAGAAAACTATGATAATTACTTGTTCCAATAAACCATACTTATCTCTACATAAGTAATTATATTATCCGCAACATCTATGTGTCAGAATTCTATATCAGATGAATGCAAAGAATGTTCTCCAGAGAAATTGAATAAAGAGCGTATGAAGAGAAATCTCAAGACTTTGAGGCATATTAGAAAGAGACTCTTGTATGCATATAGAAGAAGATAACTTGGTGGGGAACCTCCAGTGCACAGCAGAAGCATGGTGAATATTCCCTATAACATAAAGATGATTAATCAGTAGATCATATCTCATGATGTCAGAAGAAGTGCCACATGGATATGTTCCAGTTTTCCAACAATGATATACTCTATTGTTCATATCTACATGAATCCTTCATAGTGTTCCATACTAAAGTACATTTTGAAATCAAGCATTACATTATCCATGATGAAGTCCAAAAAGGAGAAAATGGTTCTCCAATACATATCTCCACAGATGAGCAGATAAGAAGACATTTTGGTATAGCCTCTATCCAAGATGAAAGAGTTTGCGTACTCAAGCTAGAGCTCGTAGAGACAACTTCCTTGTTGAAAAGGGAAGATATGACTCCCAAGTTGAGAGGGAGCACTGAAAATATTATTAAAGAAATTCATTCTCAAGATTGAAAAATAGTCCATCCTGGACAGATGCTTTCTTGTTTGGAAAGTGGATTGAGATTTCTGACGGACAGTGACTTCCCATTATGGTTAACATGGGAAGTAGTATGATTGCTGATTTATCATAGACATCGACTTCCCATTGTGGTTAACATGGGAGTGGTCTAGGGCAATCTCTCTTCTTGAGGGTTACTCAAGAAGACTATCCTGCCTCGCCGGACAATGATTTCTCATTGTGGTTCACATGAGGAATGGTCTATTTCGGA
The DNA here is from genome assembly GCA_009831015.1 of Picea engelmannii. Classification (NCBI taxonomy): domain Eukaryota; kingdom Viridiplantae; phylum Streptophyta; class Pinopsida; order Pinales; family Pinaceae; genus Picea; species Picea engelmannii. The sequence goes on from ML779669.1 coordinate 164,951, forward strand.
GGTTTATGTAGGACAGTCTTCTCCTCTTGTGGTTAACAGAGGAAATGGTCTAGACAGTCATTCCTTAGAGCTTATACATTCTCTCCAAGGTGCACTTTGATTAGTGTAGGAGGAATGGCCCAGGGTGGGGAATGGTCCAGGCTCAACATTCCTTAGGGTTATACATTCTCTCCAGGGTGCACTTTGATTAGTGTAGGAAAAATGGCCTAGGGTGGGAAATTGTCCAAGTTCAGAAGACAGGACAATTATTCCTCCTTGCTTGAGAAGAATAGTCCAGATATCTCAGTGATCTACTCTGAGGGTAAATATTCTTTCAGAGCTCACAAATGTGAGTGAAAGATTGGCCCAAATGATTCAGTTTATATCATAACATTGTTTTTGTAGAGGTTGATATTAGATGTTTGTTATGAAGATTGTATGACAGTAGATGAAGACTACTGTGGTGGATATGTTCCATTGTTCATGACTATACGTTGTTGATCAAGGACTTGTGTGTTACTTGGTGTGGTAGTGTACCACTGGATTGTAGTTATGTACTACTATGGATAGACATAGTTGTGTTCTATTTTTGTTCTAATTTCCTTGAAGACTATCAACAATTTATTGGAGATAATCATCATCTAGACGAATGATGAACAAATATTTTCCAAACGGAAAATAGTTCAGAGAATTTACTCTTCTAGATTATAAGAATGACTCTTGTATCACTCTATGGTGTGAGTGACTTATCCAACATCATGTTTGATTACTCAGATGAAGTATGTTTTCGAGAGATGATGCAACTGATGGTGATGGTGATGCTCATGATCTAGTCATGAGATAGTGTAAACGACTATGTTGATGCTACCTGGTAAATGGTATGTTTTTGTTCTCAAGACCATTACCTATAATACCTCCCTAGCTAGGAGGGAGTGTTAATATTATGGTAGCTATGAGAGGTATTTACCTCCACGTGTAAACTTGATGAGAATAGAAGACTCCGAAAAGAAAGAGAAAACCCTAATGAGTTGGCTAATAACCCTAGAAGTCTTGTCGGATCAAGAAGATAATTTATATTAGGTTATTAGCCACCAAGAGAAGAAGTCGACCATAAATAATAATAATATACTGAACAGACATGTACCCAGAAGGAGAAGTCGGCCCCAACAAATTTGGCAGAACCACTATAAATACAGGGCGCTAGTTCTCATTTGTCACATCTCAGAATTGGAGAGCAACAACTGGTGCGCACTGCAGTTCCCAGTCTGGTGCACACGTGTGGAGGAGAGCTGCAGGTTCAGCTGCTACAACAACCAGTTTCAGTTTTGGCTTGGACTATCTCTTGGCTAGGGTTTGGACTATCTGATCAGCTATTGTTGGTGCACTATCCTTGGAGGAATATGCGCTATACCTTGTTTGTCTATCTAGGCTAGGGTTTTCTTCTGGAGTAATTCTCAATCAAGGTTAAGGTGCTCGGAGGGTGGCTTCGGCCTATGGTTGGGTGACAAGGGTATTGTCAATGGTAAAATGAGCACACAATCTTCTATATTCTAACACATCGGTTGCTGGGAGTTTTGGGCTCGAGGGCCAGGAATCCTTATGGAATCCTGGAGCTAGGGAGTCATATAGGCTCTATTCCTAGCTGGCTGGGAGGAAAGATTCAGTTTTGGGCAGAGTTTGGCAGTTTCAGCTTCATCTCAGACAACGAAGTTGGGAAACAAATCACTTGACAGGTATTTTGTTCGTTATTATGGCATGCTCATTATCGTATGTTGATTCAATATGTTATTTATGCAGTGTACATTATTCAATATATCATTTATATCATGATGTCCATTTGGAATTTTGCTGAGCCATAAAATGTAAACTTTTATTTGTTGATGTTATTTTTCTGAATATAGAACCGTAAACAAAGTTATAAATATCAATGTTATATATTAATTAATTAATTCAAGGTTCTGTTAGATAGGACACTACACATGGTATCAGAGCCAAGTTTAAAAACTTGGACCAAGGCCTACCCACCTACCCACCCACCTTTGAGACCAGAAGCTAGACATGCATAACCAGAATTTTAAACAACCTTTAAACAGTCCTTATTGAATCTTGAAGCAGCCAGAAGTAACCCATAATTGACCCTTGTAACCCTTGAATAACCCTGAAACCACTAATCAGAATTATGAAATAGAATAAGATGTAGCAGGAAGGAGTCATGCAGTTCTGTTCCATCCTCCCATCTCTAGCTTCAACCACCAACCACATGTTTACTCGTAATAACCTTCACCTACAAAGGACAGAGAAAGACATCATAAAAGAAGCATTAGATGGGTTAAAATTTGTAATTATAGAAAAATAAACAACAAAGAAACAAACTTAATTTAAAAACAAAAGGTGTCATCCCTTGGACATTAATAAAATTATCTTAGCTATCTTATCTTTTATCTATATTTACATGGGATAAGAGCATGTGTCAACCCAACAATGTAGAATTAGAACAATAGTCATGTTATGTCAAGGATCTGCCCAAAATGCCATTGAAAGCGACCGAATGAGTGAGAAATAAAAAAAGGTTGTTCTTAACATCATGGAAAGAATTGGGAAAAAGAAAAGGAAAAATGTCAAATAGAGGTAGGGAGAAGCCTATGATTAGAATAAGTAAGAAAACAATGAAGGTTTCCTACCAACCAACAAAACGAAACACCAGCTTGCACTGCTTACTTAAGTTTATCCTTGGAAGAGCTCTTCAATGGTTTGGCAATGGGTTTTGCAAGTGAACTGACTTTCTAGAGGTCATATTTAACAGATAAAAATGAACACATCAAGGCGAGAAACATTGTGGGATAAACATACACTGCTTTTGCTGGATCAGTATTGACAGTCTTTCCAAGTAAACTCTCTTTGACGAGACCCCAAACTATAAGTAGAGTACCAAACATACTCATTCACCCTGGCTTCAAGAGGGCTACAAAAGCACCTGCAACTACAAAGTAGCTACCTTCTAACACCTCAAGGCACTGGAGGTCAATGACTGAAGAAGATAACTGGGCATTAGTTAAATTATATTTCACTAGCAGGCCTTCCCAACTTGGAAATGACAAGTTGGTTACAACGCTGTGAACAAATGCACCAGGATAGAGAAGAGATTTCACTGCAACTACAGGAAATGCATCACTAGCAATTAATTGATGAGATGTTACTGCCAAAGGGGTTGTACACAACACACAAAGCCCGACTCACGAGAATAGAGCCAAGCCAAGAGAGGGCACACCAGGTCAAACAATAAGGGAGGGAAACACAAAGCCATGAGGAAGAGGATCCCACAAGGGGCACAAAGAGTGCTCAGCTCCACCCTAACCTTAAAAAAACACAAGGACACAAAGTGTCAATCCATGAGGAGGAGAGCTTGTGAAGTAGTTATTCACAACGCATCAGCTCAGCGCAAAGACCATGAGACCATACTTTTCTCAAGACCAAGCCCACGACCTAAGGACGATCCCACGACCTATTGATTTAAGCACCAATCTCTAATTCACATGCCAACACAACAATATACAAGTCAAATATGCCTCGCAACCAACACCATCCCCGCTTGACATACAACCACAAAGAACAAACCAGTACGTAAGTCACCAAATCCAAACACAAGCACAAATCCCTTTCAAAGAAAATGCCAAAGAGAACCTGCAACAAAAATGGCACAACAATCAATGAACAAAAGAAAATAATGGCACAATAATTAACGGTCGTCAGCGTATGCCCGCAACGTAGCCCGAGCGTGTCTTCCTCCAAGTCCCAGGTCGTGTCCACAGGTTTGCAAGGAGATGGAAGAACCGACGCAGGTATAGGAAAGGGTTTTGGTCCCATGGTTGTTCCTCCTCCCAGCTTAGATAGTACCATAGGTAACCATCACCAAAGCTCCAAAGCATACAGAGCAAACCCTTGGCAATGAGATACAGAGCTCCAAAGCATGAGAAAACCCTTGGCAATGAGATACAATGGCCAGACCTGTCTTCCTTTCTTCATTGTTGGATTATGCTGAGAAGAACCATGACGAAGGAGCAGAAGGAACGACCATGGAAGCCGACCGTGTAGCCAGGGGTCTCGCAAGAAGAAAACAAGTGAGAAGAAGAGAGTTTAGGGTTAAGATAGAGAGCCCAGGAGTATGCGTAGGGTTGTGGGTAGTGATAATCTTGGGGGGGGGCACGTGGGCCTCATGTGAGGACCCATGATGCCCATTTCAAAAATTAATTATTTTTTATTTGTTTATTATTTTAATTTAATTAATTAATGATTATTATTATTATTATTATTATTAAAAATTTTATTTATTATTATTGCTTTAAATTATTATTGGATTTAAATGTTAATTGATTAGATTAGTTATTAAGATAGAATGTCATTTAATAAACCTTTATATATTTAAATTTATATTTAAATTTATGTTTAAAATATATTTAAAATTATATTTAAATTTAGGTTTAAACATATATAAGTTTATGTTTTAATTATAAATTAATATGATTAATAAATTAATGTGATTAATTAAAAGTGTTTAATCAATTGAAATGATTAACTAAATTAGTGATTAATTAAGTATTTAATTAATTAATCACTAATAATAATACTAATTTTTGGGATTAAATTGAATGTGTGGATTAAGACGAGTGAAACTTAGGTTAAAGTTTAGTCTAGATTTTTAGTTCTTAATAATTAATATCAACATTAGGTTGAAAATCACATTAATTAGTTTTAAACGAAAATTTTACGGACTTAGACCAAGATAAGCAGGAGGGAGATTCATGCACACTAGGTAAGTAAGTTAGATAAATTGGCGAGTATGGTGCAATCCTAGTGTAGCTACCAGGCGAGGGAGTCGGTAGTTTTCTTAGGCAAAGACAACAAGCTTAAATGATTTAACCCTAACCTAGCCACCTCCCATAAATACAGTAACATCTGTTTATAGACAAGTAAAAAAAAACTTATGCCTAACCCTGTTTTCTAACTTAAGTTGTGAAAATGTGAAATGTCCTTGAACTCACCTCACAACTTTGGTTGATGTAGATTAAATTATATAGGATGGTTAGGACTCGAGGAAATTGAGGCAGAGGGGCATCGTCGCAGGGACCGCCAGCACCACCACCACCATAGCGTGAACTAGATCTCATACTGCGCTCTTTGGATGCAATAAATGAGACTTTAAAGGGGTGTCAACCAGCAGGGATCAAAGTGGAGCCCCCACCATATGGAAGGGGTAATCCAGAAGCATCGAGGGATTCAAGGGGTGGACCTCCACCCTAAGACATCACTAGAGAACTGCAAAAGATCAAACTTCCATAGTTTGTTGGGGGTTGTGCCAGTGAACGTGCGGAAGCATGGTTGGAAGGTATGACAAGGTGTTTTTCCTTCAGAGACTATGTGTCCACTTCAAAGGCGAAGATAGCAATTTTTTAGTTGAGAGAAAGTGCCTTGAACTAGTGAGGCAACCTGGAGAGGCAGTTGCACCTTACCCCAGACACCATCTCTTGGGAACTTTTTGAGGAGAGGTTCCGAAGGAAATATCTACCAGCTTACTATGAGGAACAATAGGTGAGAGCATTTCATGATCTAGTACATGGAAACAAGACAATAGAAGAATATGAGATCAGGTTTATGGAATTGGTCAAATATGTTTCATACATGGATAATGACCAACAACAAGCAAAACACTTTGTCTATGGGTTAAACCCTAAGATAAGGGCTATGGTGTGGATGTGGAAACTGTCTTCAGTAGAAGAAGTAGTGGAAAATGTGCATTATGCAGAGGAACACATGAAGTTAAATGGAGGTACAAGACTGACCTTTCTCTATTATCTTGGATTCGTGGGGAAGGCCCCTAGGACATTTCCCAGGGGAGGGGGCTCAAAGCCACTTCCATATTGTAATAGAGTCGCACCAAGGACAATAGCCATAGGTATTTCAATGGCAGCGAGTGAAGCATCTCGTTCATAACCAACGACGCAGGCAAGTCCACAACCATCTCAGGGAGCAACTAGTAGCGGAAGGGGTTCCAGGGGAAGGAACTCATTTCAAAGACAGTCACAAAAAAATGCACAGGTTCAATCTCGTGTTACTTGTTGGGGATGTGGAGGACCCCATTACCAACGTGACTGCCCATAGTTACATTCAGGATTTGTGCATAGAGAAGGAAAGTCCCCCATGGGAAGAGCAAGTGGCAGCCACCAGATTTACGCAGCGGTTAATAATCGCCAGGCAGAACATCAATCCACGGTGTTGGAGTCATCAGGTACGCTAAATCATATCAATGTTAAGATTTTATTTGATTCTGGTGCTATAGATAGTTTCATTTCACCATCTTCTTTAAAAAAGAATGGGTTGGCAACCTACGAGCACGATGACTTTAAAGAAGTCAAGACTGCTTCGGGGGAAAAACAAGCGGTACAACCTAGTGTTGATAATTGTCTAATAGACCTGGGTGTCTGTACTACCAGGTTGAAGGTGTACGTCACTGCTCTTGGGACATATGACCTAATCATTGGAATGGATTGGTTAGAATCTCATCAAGCTTTGGTAGATTGTTTCGCAAAAAGGGTGCTTTGTGTCAACGATGAAGGAAGACTAGTAGAGATCTGTGGTGTACGGAGACGGGTGTCTATATACTTTATCTCAACTATGAAGGTTAAGCGGTGCATGAGGCAAGGGTTTCAACTGTATGTAGTGGAAGTAGTGAATGGAAGTAAGGGACCCTCCTCGGATCAGTACCCGGTATTGTCAGAATTTAAGGATGTTTTTCCGAATGAGTTACCAGAGTTACCTCCTGAGAGGGAGCTTGATTTTACTATTGAGATAAAACATGGTGCAAAACCAATTTCCAAGACTCCATATCAGATGATAGCACCAGAACTTTGTGAGTTGCAAATGCAGTTGAAAGAGTTACGGAACTTAGGGCTAATAAGGCCAGTGTCTCACCTTGGGGTGCACCAGCAATTTTTGTGAAGAAGAAGGATGGTTCCTTACGATTGTGTAGATATTACAGGGACTTGAACTGTGCTAAAGTGAAAAATAGGTACCCAATGCCGCAAATAGATGACCTCTTTGATCCGATGAAAGGAGCAGTGGTACTCTCAAAAATTGATTTGCGATCAGGGTATCACTAGTTAAGGATTGAGGAAGGTGATATTCCTAAAACTGCCTTTCAAACTCGGTTTGGACATTATGAGTTATTTGTAGTGCCTTTCAAATTGACCAATGCACCAGCAGTATTCATGAGCCTCATGAATGGAGTATTCTAGAAGTACTTTATAGATGACATCCTCATTTATTCCAAGAATGAAAGAGAACATGAGGAACACTTGCGAGTGGTGTTGTCCTGCCTTAGATAGAACAAATTGTATGGGAAGTTGTCGAAGTGTTCCTTCTTCCAGAAATAAATCCACTATTTAGGTCATATCATTTCCAGTGAAGGAATCTCTGTGGACCCAAAAATTGTAAAGGCCATTATGGAATGGTCAGTGTCAAAAAATGTCCATGAGGTAAGAAGCTTCATGGGGCTAGCAGGGTATTATCAAATATTTGTGGAGGGATTCTCTAAAATAGAGAAACCCATCACTACTTTGTAGCACAAGGGATTCAGGTATGGCTAGACAGAAGAATGTAATAGTGCATTCATCGAGCTTAAGAGATTACTAACTAGTGCGCCAATTCTGCGAGTGCCAGATATGGAAAAGGACTTCATGGTCTGTACAGATGCCTCGAAGCAAGGGTTGGGGGCCATGCTAATGCAGGATGGAGGAGTGCTAGCTTATGCATCAAGGAAGTTGAAGAAACACGAATATCTTTACGCTACTCATGATTTAGAGTTGGCAGCTGTAATGCTAGCTCTGAAACTTTGGAGGCACTATCTTGTGGGGCGAAACTTTGAGCTCAAAATAGACCATCAAATTTTAAAACATCTCTTCACTCAAAGGGATATAAATGCCAGGAAAATGCGATGGAGTGAGTTTATGAGTGAGTATAGTTTTGGTATTTAATACATCAAAGGAAAGGAAAATGTGGTCGCGGATGCCTTGAGTAGGAGACCATGTGTCTTCTCCTTGGTACCTTTAAAGGTAAATCTGAGGGAATGTGTGTTGATGCAACTCTGAGGAGATAGTTGGTAGTTAAAGGTTACTTCAAACCTCTAGAGTGGGAGGCAATTAGATCCAAAGTATGAAGGATATAGTCTGGAAGCAGATGAACTGTTAAGATGTTGAGGAAGGATGTATGTCCCTGAAGTTGGGGATATTCAAAGCATCATAATGAAGGAAGCCCGTAGAGCACTTTATTGTGCACATCTAGGTGTGAATAAGATGTACGCAGACATGAGGAAGCTCTTCTTCTGGGTAGGCATGAAGCACGATGTAGTCCATTTTGTCGCCAAGTTCCTAGAGTGTCAACAAGTGAAAGCCGACCACCAGCACCCGACAGGCCTCCTACAACCACATGATGTTCCTATGTCCAAGTGGGAATTCATCTCTATGGATTTTTTTGTGGGGTCGCCGCTCACATATCATAGACACAATGTCATTCTTGTGATAGTTCATAAGTTAACCAAGAGTTCTCATTTTATTCCTGTTAGAGACACTTACGATGTCACTGATGTGGCACATGTGTTTGTAAGTGAGGTTATCCGTTTTCATGGAATGCCTAAGAAGATCATTTCAGATAGGGACTCCAGATTCACTTCTATGCTTTGGACAAGTTTGCAGTCAGTGTTGGGGACTCAGTTGAACTTAAGCACAACTTATCATCCCGAAACAGATGGGAAAATTGAGAGAGTAAATCAAGTCATGGAAGACATGCTTAGGATGTATGTAATGGATAATCAAACCCATTGGGAGAAGCACCTACCTTTGGTAGAGTTCGCCTATAATAACAGTTTTCATAACTCCATCGGAATGCCACCCTATGAAGCTCTATATGGAAGGCCATTTAAAACATCGTTGAGTTGGGATAGATTAGAAGACCGAGTAACAGTTGGGCCATAATTAATTCAAGAGATGGAGGAATAGGTGATTCAGATTAGGCAGAGACTAAAGGAAGCACAAGATAGACATAAAAGTTATGCAGATGCACATAGGACTGATCGAAGTTATAAAGTGGGAGATCAAGTTTTCATTCGTATCAGGCCTAATAATAGTACCATACGGTTTGGGAAGGGGACAAAGTTGTCACCTCAATTTATAGGACCATTTAGAATCCAAGAGAAAATTGGACCCGTTTTCTATCGTCTCGTACTGCCACCCCACTTGCATAAAACTCATAATGTTTTTCATGTATCTATTTTACGTCATTATGTTGTTGATGAATCACATAAAATAAATTGGAAGGAATTGCAGGTATCGGACGTGGGAAACCTCACGGTAGAACCGTTACGCATATTGGATCATAGAGTCCGACAGCTCAGGAACCGTCTGGTAGACCAACTTAAGGTCCAGTGGGACAAGTTTCGTCCAGGATCTGCCACTTGGGAGGATTCCGAGACGTTATGACAAGATTATCCCTCACTTTTTTTACCACCTTGAGAATATGTTTCTTGAAGGTTGGGTGTATGTAACACCACCTTTTGACTTAGATAGCCAAGATTACCTAAGGCCTAAACACCTTTATTTTCTATTCACAATGAAACTATTAAATGATACACTTGAACTTTTAAGATGTATGAGCCTTTATGAATGTTTAAATGTATTTGAATAATGATGGATATGATGCAATATATTGTGAGAATGTAAATTTTATGAATGATTAAATGTTATTTGAATGATGTTGGATATGATGCGATCTACTATGTGAATGTAAATTCTATGAATGTTTAATTGTTATTGATGATGATGGATATGATGTGATATATTGTGTGAATGAGAATCCTATGAAGGTTTAAATGTTATTTGAATGATGTTGGATATGATGCAATCTATTATGTAAATGATAATTCTATGAATGGGTAACGTTAATTGAATTATGGGATATTATGAGATCTATTTCTAACTTGAAAACTTTGATGTGAAATTTGTTGGTACGGGGATACCAAATTGAGATTTTAGTTGTATGAAATTACATGATAATAATGCATAGATGCGTATGAGTTTGTGTTACATACTAATCTATAAGTCATTAGGATATGAAATAGCCAAGGGATAATGATAATGAAAGTGGATGTCGTGACTATTGACCGAGAAACAATATGGTATCAATCTTTGTATGTGAAATTATATTGGTTTGGATGCATTGCTATGATATATGGACCAGTGTAGGATTTCAGGTGGTGAGACTGCCCAAAACTGAATAAATGATGAAAAAACTCCCAGCAACACAATGCCACTATATATTCCATTATAGGGTGTGGACCCCAATCATATTAGGACGGGTGGAGGCATTTCCCACCGTGTATCCTCTGAAACCTGAATTCATGGGAGGATGGTGTTAGCTCACGCTCCCCTAGACATGTGATGATGACTTCTAGTTGCCTGCTGGGGAAGCTTGGTCATAATAGTGACACTTCCGCTTACGGTTTCTATTTGGAGTTAGTGTTATAACCCTAAATTGCACCACATATGCTTACCTGGCATCAGGCCAACTCATATCCCTTCCTTGCCAAAGCCATGCTGAGGAACCTCTTTGAAAATCCTTTTGAGTGAAGCCAAATGCGCCCTAACTCACTACTGCACACGTTGGAACGCTGGCAGGCCTTCTACTGCACGCGTTGGAACACTGGAAGGCCTACTACAGCCCGTGTTTACCTAACAAAGCACAAAAACAGGAAAGTTGCCGACGGGACAAAAAGTTATGGGTCAGTTAACTGAAACTCCCAGCCATGCATGGTCGAGAGTTCATCCAAAACCCTAACTCCTTCTAGCCTATAAAAGAATGGGTAGGGGTACTATTTGGAGGAGGAAAAACATAGCAAAGAACCTCTGCCCAATTGCCGAATCCGTTTTCCCCAACCCTTTAGCCTTTCCTCAAGCTTAAGGAGAATTCAAGCAAAGCAGTTGGAGGACAAAGAGGAGGAGGAGCCCAGGATCAGGATCAAGGAATGGTGGTCGGTCTCAACACTCATTGTAAGTTGATTCATTTTGAATATAATAAAAGAATACTTTTCCCGTCCCAATGCATGAGTTTTATATGTTTTATTCGATTTATGCTTAATCTTTAACCCTCAAGTAGAAAAATAGCATGCATGCGTAGTGTTTTGTCTTGATTTCATGATTGTATTTGGAAGGAGAAGCAGAAGCAAGTGGACAAAGCGCAATGGAGGATCTACACCAAACATCAGTAAAAAGCTTAGTAGGTCCTTTCTATGCTGGTGTGTGAAAAAAGGGGTTTTGAGTTTTGGGGTGATAGGTTAAAAGTGATTTCTTTAAGGTCATGATCTGCATGCAAGTTCATCCCTAGCTTGTTAGTCCGTAGGGTATTATTTCCAAACAACAGAATTGGCGACTCCACTGGGGAAGATACTCTTAGGGTTTCCGGATTTAGTTAAGGAATTTGGGTAGTTTAAAGGATTATATTTTCTGTTTCTTTGTTTGTCTGTTTTCTGTTAGGTCAGAGCTAGCAGGGAACCTGGTTCTTTATACTAGTTTTTTCCTTGACTGTTGCTTGACATTAATCATCAGGACACACAGAGGTACACGCGACCTACAGAAGGCCTGCACGCGTGTAACTCGTGCCCTAACCTTCTACAACCCACGTTTGAATGCTGGCTGCAGTGGTTTCAGTAGTGTGTAGGAGTCAGAAAGCTTGAGAGGCAGTCTCCCTCTTCCCTGTCATAATTATACATTCTCAGGGGGCTTTCTGGATCCTGTCTGAGTCTTGCTGGTTCAGAGTCTTGTCTCAGTTTTCTTGATTGCGTTTGTTATTCTTTGCATTTATTTTTTTGTTCTGTTAAGGAAGAAGCATCCAAGCCTTTAAGAGACCCTGGTTGTCAATACCAGGGGCATTTTCCAGGTCTGGTCTTCCTGTGTTTAGTTTGGTCTTAGCATTCATACATACACGCGGCCTATGCAAGTGCAGCTCGTGGGTACCCGTGCCCTGTTATAGCTCAGCACGCGTTTGCACGCGCACTGTTTCAGTGACAGTAGTAGGCTTGATTGGGTGCTTTTCAATCAGGGTGGGGAAGTCATCCCCTCCTGTGGTGAGAAGTGTTCCTCTCAGGAGTTTGAGTCTAGGGTGGCATAGTCAGTAGGTTAGGGCCTCTTATCCTTAACCTATTCTTTCTTAGTTGATTGTTGATAGAAAAAATAAAAAAGAAAATATTTTGTTTTATGGTTTTTAGACAAGCGTAAGAGTCAGTGTTTTCTTGATTGTCGTTGTGCGTATTTTCTCTGGTTCTTTGTGATCTGTGCTTTAAGCCAGAATTTTATTTTGTTTTCTTGGTTTTGTGCTTGTCGGCATTTTCCCTTTGTTTCTTCATTTAGCACTTAAATAAAAAAAATAATTTATCTCTTTTTCATTTGCTTCTTTGTTTGAAGATTGTGTTGCTGCATCAATAGCTAGGAAGAAGTCTTTTTTCATAAGTTTTTGCAGTGCATTTAGAGCATAAGTAGCTTGCAGATTGAGCGAAATTCCTTTATGTTTGCTGCATGAAATCTTAGAAAATTTGAAAAGAAAAAGAAATATTTCTTGGTGAAAAGTTGCTAGTTGTTGCATTGTTTGTAAAAGTTTTTGTTTCCAAGAATTTATTATTCATTTTGCTTTGAGTCTTTACACACCATCAGTTTCACCTTCATACCTTGTGATGTAAAAAAGCCCATAAAAGCAACGCTAATTAAAATCTATTAGACTTTTTGTTTGTAGGGTTCATACACTAGCTCAGGACTAGGGCCTTGGAATAGGTTGGAGAGTAAACTCTCCAAGGCCACTCAAAACCAAACATTGGAGTCTGTGATAGGGAGTGTAGCAATCCAGTTTTGTGGAAGTTATCCAAGACCCCCCTCTAACACAGGCGCTAAACACGAGGTCGCGTAAGGAAAGGTAGCGGAGATAACCCCTCCAAAGCCGGACCAAACGTAGTGGAGAACACATATCGAGGATTTGTTAAGGGATTCTGTCGTTTGCATTTGCCACGGGGCTTCGTGGGTCTCGAATCCGTTCGAGGTCCTCAGTTGTCTTCTAGACCATTTGCTCTCGATACCCTTGACAGGTTTTGGGCTTGATACCCTGCTCATTGTGGTCTACCCGACTATCGACTGTACCCGCCGAGTGACTGTTCGCGTGCTGGCAAACTAGTTGCCAATATTTTCTAGGGACATACACGGGTGACTGCGGGGGTATACCGTGGTACCTAGGGCAGACATTGAGCCACACTTTGCAGAGTATACTCGGAGGGTGCTTCCGTTTTCGAGTTGCACTTGCACCAGTAAGTTGCTCTAGTGTTGGTTGTTGTAACTGTTCTTCAAAATAGTTAGTGTTTGCTTGTCTTATCTCATAAGGGTTTTATTTTAGTGTGTGTTACTGTTTTCACGTGTAGAATACCTTAGCATGTCATGGATCTTCTCACACAGTGGAGGATTCAGAGCTCTGCCTGTCACGAAGGCTTCTGGGCCTGTCGTCGGTTATACTGGAGCCACCCCCACCACCTTTGAGGCGGAAGCTAGACCAACAAGGGTCTTTCGAAGCAAACGGGTTACAAACGATTGAGCTCGAACAACTCCCAGAGGAATCAACCACCAATCTTGGTTTGGTTGAAACCCCAACCATAGATACTTGGCCGCAAGTGATTGTGCCAATTCAATTTTATGAATGCCTGTCAGTGCCTCACACAGCTATGGCAACAAACGTTGTTACTTCCTCTGGGAATTCTTCCATTCCCACCACTGTTGTTACCACAGGAGAAGATTCTCCTAACTTGCCCTTATTGTTGGTCCGGGCCACCATGGTCTCGGCCGCAACTACTACACATAGTGGACCGACCCCATCTATCGCGGGGGCCACACCTCCCTTCACACCTATTGCGACAGGCCCTCTGTTTTCATACGGTATGCCCAGTTCAGGTACAAGTCCTGCACTCACTTAATCCACTTTACAGACTTTGGGTCTAGGGGCAGGGAGCTCTAACGCTCCTCTGCAAGGTCAACTTGGGGTCATTCCTGTCCCTTTTAATTCTTTTCCTTACGCTGGAGGTCATATCTCTCTTTCATCCCCTTCGCTAGGTGGATTGCATCAGCAGTCCGCCAGGCAGCCTGCATGGACAAGTTTATTTGGAGCCGGGAGTCAAGGAACACCTGCACAAACTCTGCCGGTAGGTTTGTCACCGTTTGTTTGGAACGGGATGTTTGGTAACAACACTTTCGCATCCACTGCTTTCCCATTTGGGGGCACTCCCATCTTTGGAAAATCTACTCCGGCGCAGGGTACTATTCCTTTGCCGGGGGCACATATAGCAGGACCTTGGAACTCAGGACAAGGATCCGTTCCTTCCTATGGAATGTCGTTCTAGGGTAATTCTTTCCACATTCAATGGAACCCCGGACAAACTTCTATGCCTCTCTCATCAGGACCGACATGGGGTAATCCTTCCCAAAGTCCGTCAAACACAATGAATGCCTAGCATCCCATGTCCTTCATGGGGAATCAGCCAATGATATCTCCACAGATGCAAAATCCTTACGCTGGTCAGGGCCATGGTTTCTACCAGAATCCGGGCCAGCAGCCAAACTTTTCCTGGCAACCTGGTGCCATTCAAACTCCAGGACCCTTTTTTCCAGGGTATCAACAACAACCCAAACTACCATTCCTGGCGACGTTACACTTGCCAGATTTGACATGGTTGTTAAATGACCCTATTTGTCATGATCCACGTTGGCCTTCTATGCCAACAAAGTTTCCTTCGGACATTCCAAAGTTCGAGGCCAAGCCTAACGAAGATCCAGGTGATCAAATGACTACTTTCCATCTTTGGTGTTCATCTAACTCACTGAAAGATGACTCCGTCCAGTTGCGATTGTTTCAACGCACTCTTATCGGGAGTGTCGCGAAATGGTACATCGATCTTGACCACTCATGATATTCTTCTTTTGGCGAACTGGCGATGGCCTTCCTTAACCATTTCCAGTTACCTGTGAGATACGACGCTGGCACAGAGTTGCTGGCCAATTTCGAGCAGACGACAGTAGACCATATCTCTGATCATATCCGAGAGTGGTGACGCTGAAAGAGTCTAATCAAAGTACCAGGTCCACCAGCATTCCTACTTGAGTGGTTCCTTAAGTCTTTAGTACCACAATTATCCAAAGACGTCGCAACTTCTGGGGTTTTCTCCGAAGAAGATGCCATCATGAGGGCTCAACAGTTTGAGCTCATCTATTCTCAGTCTGGTTTATTATACAACATCCTAACGAATGCTCCATGATCAATACTGGATAAAACTAGACAGAGAGCCGGACCACATGTCGATGGTATCGTTGGTTTGGCACAAAGCAAGCCCGCTGAGCAATTGACAAAACAATTGCAACAATTATCTATACAACACTCAGCGGCCAGCCAGACTACTGCTTTGGCTACTCCTCCTACCCAAACGTCGGAAGTACACTCCGTGCAGACGACTAACCCAAAGGCCACCCAACATCCTGAAGGGAAGAAAAAACAATGCAAGAAGGGTAAGGGGGATAAAAAACCCACTGATAATGCTGGCGAGGGCACTACGAAAAAATGGAAGGTGAGGTATCCGTGCAACTTGTGCGTGGAAGACCACCCGAACCATCTATGTCCTCGAATTGCAGAGGCCCAGAAGTTTGTCACACAGCGACAACAAGCCATGTTGACTAATCCCTTTCAGCATGGGAAAAATTTAACTCAAGCCTCTACAAGTGCCGAAGGGGGCAGCCAAGAAACCTGCCCTCCTCCAAACAATTCCTCATCCGTGAACGTATATATGGTTAGGGATGATGCTTTAATAACAACTAGAGCGCATGACTATAGTAAACCAATCACCTCTGAGAAGAGCAAAGAAGACGAACTCCCATCTCTTCCTCTACAGATTGAGAAGACGTTGGGAGAAACAATGACACACATTCCAAAAGGTGCGTTTAAGAAAGCTTCTCACAATCCAAACGCAAGGGCCGCCCAGAATTACTCTGTGGTGGAAGATTTATCCCAAACCCCTTGTGCTATGTCCGCTTTGGAGGTCCTCCAAAGTTGCCCTGCTTAGAGGAAATCCTTGTTGACTGCTTTTGGCTCTATTGAGACTTGTAACCTGGGTACCATCATGCTAGATACAACTAACTTAAAACCTCATCTGCCATACCACGTAGCGTTTTAGATAGTAGTGGCTCATCCCACGAAAACTTTTACACGAAATATCTTTCGCACGGTGGTCAACGAGGGTGCCTCGACATGCGTTATGTCATTAGCATGTTGGAAAGCCATTGGTCAGCCCGAATTGTCTCCGTCACCTACTCTCCTCACTGCGTTCGACGGTCGTTCTTTCCGACCACATGGCATCATTCCTTCTTTCCCTATGCAATTAGGAGGGAAGACTGTGTGTGTCGAGGTAGAGGTAGTCTATGCCCCCCTCGACTACAATCTCTTGTTAGTTCGTAGTTGGATTTATGCGATGCAAGTTGTGGTTGCTACAGTTTTCCGAGTCTTTTTGTTTCCACACGAGGGTCGGATAGTGACCATTGATCAA
This sequence comes from Picea engelmannii, assembly GCA_009831015.1. Taxonomy (NCBI): domain Eukaryota; kingdom Viridiplantae; phylum Streptophyta; class Pinopsida; order Pinales; family Pinaceae; genus Picea; species Picea engelmannii. Next base: position 181,590 of record ML779669.1, read on the forward strand.
TTGTCCTTCTCTCGACCTGACCCATATTTGGGGGCATCCACGGTTCCCATGATATATAATCCTCAAGCCGGTGTCATTAACGTAGAAGTTGGTTTGTGCCCATCTTTGATGGGTACTTTCGATTACCCACCTCCTCATGGCGATGTCAAGTTTATATTGACTCACCACAAGGCTGAGATTTTTCACGTTTTGTCGTTCCGCATGACTTACTTTGAGGATCCGTGGATTCTTCCTTCCCCATCAGCCACGATGGATGAGACAGGGCACTCCGGCATGTCCATGCCCTTGTCGGTTGCTAAAGTAGCGTACTCTTTGGTCCAGCAAGCTTCAGCTAACCTTGATCTGACTCCTGCACAAGAGTTGAATCCACCTCTAGAGCCTATCTGGGCTCAGGGTTCTCTTGCCAACACCGATTCGTTAGATTTAGTCTTGCCTTCCGATGAAGCAGTAATCAAAGCAATGACTAGTCTGGAAAAACCTTGGGACGATCTTCATCACAGATCATATTTCCTCCCAGAGTTAAGCAAAATCGAGGTAGGAGAATTCACCATAACCATGACGGGAGATCAGCCATGTCCCATTAACCTCTTAGCTACACAGGAAATTTATGCTGAGGGCAATATGGCGACTATCGCTAAAACTATACCTATCAATATCTCCCGAAACCCTGGAGTCGTGGAGAATGTCTTCGTCGGAGCGGATTGCTCCCCTGAAGAGATTCAGATTTACACGGATCTTTTTAAAGAATTCTGCGACGTTTTTGCCTGGTCTTATGAGGAAATGCCAGGCATCGATCCGAAAATAGTTGAACACGAAATCACAACATATCCTGATGCTAAACCTGTTCGACAAAAACTTCGTCCAGTTAATCCTATGAAAGCAGCAGCCATTAAGACGAAGGTTGAAAAATTGCTCAAGGTAGGGTTCATTTACCCTATCCATTTGAGTCAATGGGTGTCAAACCCCGTGCCGTTCGATAACAAACAAGGCACAATTCATGTATGTACAGATTTCCATGATTTGAACAAGGCATGTCCAAAAGATAATTATCCAACCCCATTCATTGACCAGATCATTGATGAATGTGCCGGTTGTGAGGCCTTTTCATTCATGGATGGTTTTTCAGGCTATAACCAAATCCAAATCAAACCTGAGGACCAACATAAAACGACATTCATTTGTCCGTGGGGTACGTTCGCCTATCGTAAGATGCCTTTTGGCCTTAAGAATGTTGGAGCCACTTTCCAGCGGGCCATGTCTTTTGCGTTTCACGACCTCAAACATATAGTTGAGGCCTATCTAGATGATTTAGCATCATGCTCTCGCAAGCAAAAGGATCATCCTATGCACCTCAGACTCATCTTCGAACGTTGTCGCTACTTCAGGATTCGCTTGAATCCCAACAAGTGCATCTTTTGCGTCACGTCAGGACGTTTGTTAGGTTTCATCGTTTCAACCACAGGGATCATGGTTGATCCTCTTAAGGTGGAGGCAATAATCTAGTTTCCCCCCCCATGCACAATCTTACAACTTCAAAGTCTTCAAGGCAAGGCGAACTTCTTACGACGCTTCATCGCCAACTATGCCGAAATCACCAAGGGCTTTATGCGTTTACTGAAGAAAGATGTTCCCTTTTTTTGGGACGAAGCCACTCAACGCTCTTTCGACGCATTAAAACACGCCCTCACTACCGCACCTCTGCTACGACCACCTAATTATAACAAAGACCTCCTATTATATCTGGCTGCGGCAGAGTCAACCATAGGCATGGTTTTAGTTCAGGAGGATGATTTGTTTTCTAAATATGTGATCTATTACCTGAGCCGAGGCCTCGTAGGACCGGAAATTAATTATACCCATCTCGAAAAACTTGCGTTGGCAGCAGTTTATGCTGTTCAACGGTTTCGTCACTATGTTCTATTTCGCAAGACCACCGTCGTTGCCATCGTGAATCCATTCCAGTACATGTTGACATGATGAGTTATTGACGGAAAAATTAGTAGATGGATGGTAATCCTCCAAGAATTTGACTTAGACTTCATTTTATCCAAGTCCAAAAAGTCATTGGTCTTCGCAGAACTTATCTCGAAGCTTCTGGTTGAGTTAGGTGACGTTGTTCCTGAGGAATCGCCTATCCGGGGGGATATGTTTTTGATTGCATATTCAGACCCCTGGTACGGAGATATACTAATCTATCTCCAGACTTTGAAGTGCCCCACCTCTGCTTCTCGTGATGAGCGTCGGTGGATACGCCATCAGGCCAAGAACTATCTCATACTCAATGATATGTTGTATCAGAGAGGTGTAGACTGCATCTTGCGCCGATGTCTCACTCATGAGGAGGCCGTCATAGTGCTCAATGATTGTCATACAGGAGCCTGTGGCGGTCACTTGTCCGGGTTGGCAACAACCCAAAATATTTTACAAGCAGGTTACTTTTGGCCCACACTTATGAAAGATTGTATCGAGTCGGTCAAGAAGTGCCATCCATGCCAAATCTTCTCGCAGAAGATGAGGGCACATCCAGCTCCCATGTTTCCTGTCATCACAGTCTGTCCCTTCACTAAGTGGGTGATTGATTACACTACATGCAACCCCCCATCAACCAGGGGGCACTGCTATATCATTGTAGCTTTCGACTACTTCACTAAGTGGGTCAAAGCTATGCCGACGTTCAAAGATGATGGAGAGACTGCAACTCTCTTCTTATTTAACCAGATTATAGCATGGTTCGGCGTCCCGAGAGAGATTGTCACTAACCATGGCAGTCACTTTCAGAACCAAATGATGTCCGAGTTAACATCAAATATTGGGTTATGGCAAGAACATTCCTCACCTTACTATCCCCAAGCCAATGGGCAGGTGGAAGCTGTTAAAAAAACTCTTAAGACAATTCTACAGCGAACTATCAACTCAGCCAAGTCAAATTGGCATTTGATGTTATACTCGACATTATGGTCTTATCGAACCTCAGTTAAGAATGCAACTAGTTTCTCACCTTTCCAACTTGTTTACGGGCTGGAGGCAGTCTTGCCCATCGAATGTCAAATTCCATCTCTGAAATTGGGAGTACAGTTATTGCCAGACACTTCTCTGCTTGAAGAACGGTTAGTACACCTGGAGCAGCTGGATGAATAGCGTCGCAATGCGGCCCTGGCCAGCAAAGCTCATAAACATAAGGTCAAGTGTCAATATGATAGGTCCGTTCGTCCTTAGGTTTTTTCTGAGGGTGACCTTGTCTTGGTTTATGACCAAGATAAGGACCCACTGGGGGCAGGAAAGTTTAAACCCATGTGGTTCGGACCCTTCATTATTAAGGAGGTTTTAAGAAAGGGAACTTATCGTCTAGTTGATTTTGAAGGGAAAGCTTTGGCAGATCCTAGAAATGGGCTCTAACTTAAGAAGTATTACTCATAGCACGGTCACTGTGGGTAACTTTTTGTAACATATGTATAGTCTTTGTACTATTACTTTTTTACATTTCTTTTAAAACGTGTTATGGACGTGTCATTGATGTTAGCTTTCGTCAATATGGTAGATGTCAAGTGAATCCGAGGTGTTCGTTGGGTATGCGGACAGTGCTAGTCGACACACGCGGAGGCTTGCCTCCGCAGCTTGGGTGATCTTTACACCACAGGTTCAGTTGTTATCTTCCGGGGGTATATGCTTAGGTGACACAACAAACAATGTTGCTGAGTATAGTGCAGTTATTGAGTTGCTTTGTGATGCCTTGTCATTGGGTATCTCTCGTCTCCGGGTCTATTTAGACGCTCAACTGGTTGTGTTGTAGCTAAATAGAATATACCGGGTTCATGACCCAACTTTACACCGAAGATTCCTTAGGGTACGTCTCTTGGAACGCAATCTTGATTATATTACTTATTTTCATGTTCCTAGGAGTCTAAATCAAATCACAGATACTCTAGCTAATCACATTTTAGATTGGCATCTTGCTCACATATAAAAAGATCATGATCATACACATGTAAATACATTTTTTTACACATAATCCATAAGACACAAAAAAGAAATAAAAACCATATATAAACATCATAAAACCCTCAGAGTACATACATGGGTGCAAGCGCCTCAAAAGTGGGAACCATAAACGAGTCACTGGGCTTACGCCCTCCAAAAATATATACATATCGGTGCTCGTGGCACATAAAAGTATAAAGTCTGTTCAGGGCCTATGGGCCCTATTATAATCATATACATCCTGGCCCAAACGCCTAAACAATCGGACCCATGTCCGAGGTACCCCCACAATATGAGTCTGCAAGGAGGGTGGCAAGTCCTCTATCTCTACCATGGGAACTGTGCGAGTGAGCGCAGTAAAGTTCCGCTCAATCCGCCTCAGGACTCTCTCGGCCTCTCCGGATGGGAGGTTCCCAACTACTGTTGCTCCTCCAGTGGCGGCAACTGCAGCTTCAGGCCGTGGGCGACGCCTGTTCCGTGCATAGTCGGCAGGTTGCATGGGTCCCACATCTGCATGCAATAAAGGTTCACCCATCAAAAACTATGGTATACAAAAAACATGATATATATATAAAAAAAGACATAAAAATTACATATGCAAACAAAAAAAAACTGTATAGGTGGAGACTTACCCATGTCCCCTCACTCCTCACCAGGAGGCACTGGTATCGCTGGATCTCTAGAGAAGTCGATCCCTGCATATGGGTAGTCCTCAATAGCCGAGATCTGTCGTGACAGCCAGGCAAAAAAGTCGTCATTGAAGGCCTCTACGGTCATTCCACCACCCTGTCGCGGCAGCAACGTTGCCCATCTGCACACTGCGAGGAAAGTAGCCAGATGTCCTCGTACTGTCAGTCGAGGACTAAAACATGGAACTCTCTCGAAGAAAAATGAACACAGGATGGTCCCAAACCCGAAGTTCCTGTGTGTCCGCTGTCTGCAAGCTATCAACTAACCTGTCATGCTCGCTAGTAGTGTGGTACTCCAATAAAAAATTTGTGCATTCATGCACTGGATTGCACAGTTTATCTGTGCGCGCGAAGCCTGATGCACGGCTTCAGAGCCGGTAATTCGCCCAATGAGTGATAAAATAGTTTGAAGGGCGAGGCTGGTAATCCTACTAACGGGTACTGAGGAAGATCTATGATCGATACCAGCCTCACAATACTCCTCTATCAGCTTCGAGACTTTGCTCAGCCCCGCAGGAAAAGTCTTAAAGTTGACTGGTTCCCCTCTCCTCGAGAGGCCAGTCAAAAAATAAATATCCTCGATGGTGGGCACCAAATATTTCCCCTCTATCATGAAAGCCTCTGCATCAGGGTGCCAATAGTCAACCAGGGCATTCAACAGCCTTGGTTGCACGCGCATAAACGGACACAAAAATAATTTTACCAAACCGCACTGCGTCAGCATGGCCATAACGTTAGGACCTGCAACCACTAACTCATTGGAGGCCTCGTGCTCCCTCTCCCTCCACTGAACATACATCCTACCAACACAACAAAGCAAAAAGGGGGGATCAGTACTTGTTTAAACCATTTTTTTTCGTCACGCGGGGGGGTACCCACGGCCTGTAGAGGCGACAGTCGTAAGTACTTGTGGACAGGATTTTCTCTGCCCACGGGTACCCGCGGGCTGTCCCTAGACAACCTGCGTTTGCCTAGGGCTGACCTCTTTGAGGTCGACGCCCCCCCCAAAAAAAAACACACTTAAATGAAATAAATGAAGTATTGAATTGCAAGATAAGGGAGTTTGTACTTACTTGGTCCAAGAAGAAGTCCGTTTCGTCCACTGTAGCTCCTAGAATCACGATCTTTGGCAAAGGGGGTCTTTTGGCTCCAGAGTCAATTTCCAAATCAGCAATGGTGATAATGAGCTGCCAACTTCTATTTATAGACTTTTTGGCCTCTTTTTGTCACATTTTTGGGCCCCTTTATCAGTTTCTTTATACCAAATACCATTTAGAGTGATCCAAGAGTTATATGGGAGGGATTTGATCAGGTATTGGGACAATTTTTATTGAGTTTCAAAAAATAAAAAAAAATATATTGACGGTCCATAAAAAAAAAAATTGTTCAAAATTGAACTTGAGCATATAGGGTAGGATTTCATCCCGACTGTTGCATCTCATTTCATTTTGTTCTTACGATATAGGATCGATCCCATATGGTTGTGGCACGGAACCGTCATATCTACTCTAGAAGTGTCACAACTTGGTGGTAGAGCTTACCGAAACATGGATGCCCTAGGTAGGTCCTGGTTGCATTATGGTGTCCATGCCGTTTCTAACAACACTGTAGGCTCGGGAGTCCGTATAGTCTTTCCTGAATATGAGCTCGAGCCTCATTCGCAAGGGTCTTTTTTCACTCTTTGTCTTACCCTCCGGACTCCCAAAACATAACGGGTCTCCTTTCAAGCCCTTTTCAGACCCTCTAAACATGAAAATATTGTCGAGCGATCTTGTGACCTTTCACGCTTGTTAAACTGAAATTTGAAGTCACGTCTGTCTGGCGGTAGTTTACCCCTTTTTCGGTCCGGATGGTCAACTGTACGAACAAAGGAATACTCTATTGAATGTCCATTCTTTAGAAGAGTATCCTCAGGTATAATTTTATTCCTTT
>ML779669.1:194590-237018 GCA_009831015.1 Picea engelmannii
CAAGCCTAGGACATTTTGAAGAAAATAAAAATGGTTGATTGATCAACTTCTTTAAGGATTCTTGATCTATATCTAAACGAGCCTTTCAATAACTTAAGATCAGAACATGAGGAGGCATGACTTTGTCTACTAAATCTATTTTAAATAATAAGTGTGAATGATAGATCAAGATGAACAAAACTGAACAAAAAGTGAGGTATCTAATAAGGATAAATCTGACTTTCCACTCTAGTAGAAGAATAAACACAAATTCATTCAGATTGCTCATCAATCTTCAGAAATTAAGAAACAATATATAATTGTAGGTCTTGTTTTGCTCACAACAAAAAAGAGGAAAGACTACTCTCAAATAAGTGTTGTTAAATTAGCTACAACAGATGTTATACTGAATTGTAGTTGGTACAATCTAAGCGAATCAATGAGTAGAAGAAAAATGTTGATAGATGGAAACATGAGAGACAAAGCACAGGGAAAAATGACATGATTTAATACACGAAGTATCAGAATCTCCAAAGCTCTGCAAAATATTTCATTAAAGACTTCTGATTACATTGAAAAAGACCAAAAATCCCTGTGGCTGCTCTCGGGAAGCCCCCTCCCCTTACTTTAGTCTTTAGCTCTTCTTTTACTCTCTTAAAGTGTTGAACTGATGCCTCCAATCATGAAACTGATTCCTCAACTATTTGCTTGAAATCTCGAAAAGATATTTGATGTTGATACTCTGCCTTAAAATCTGGGAATGGTTGCTCAATTGATGCCTTGAAATATGGACAACTTCCTTGGAGTCTGTAATGAATTTCCACAAATACTTTGGAGAATTTTGGTTGTGAATCATTGTTTGAAAATTTTGAAACATCTCTCACAAAGTGTAGGATGGTCTACAAATATACCAACATCTTGCAAATAATTCCAACATCTTTCACACGTGGTATCATCTGAAAATTTATGAAAATCCTATGAAACTTGTGTGCATCATCCTCTTGCTTAGACATGGTCAAAACTTTGTTCAACTTTGTCCTCTTGATTATTCTCTATCCTCTGCCAACTTTCACCTTTATTTACAATATGAACATGAACAGAAACAACAAGATCTATCCCAGACTCATCAAGCAGATTTCCTTAAAATTATGCTATTGTCCACGTGCCTTAAATTTATCGTCATTGGCCAGCAATACAAAGAAAGTTTGTTCATTTTCATAATAAATTTCATATTCCCATTTACTTAATTCCACTAAAGCCTGTGCAACAACTTTGACATCATGATGCCATGGAACATTTTCAATAGCTAAGGTGGAAGTCGAGCCATAATAAGTAACACCCTTGATTTCAACTCTGTATATGCATCTAATTCTTTTAGATTCCAAACTTTGACCAATGTTGTTTGTCACAATGAGTCTTCAGTGAATTAATAATATGCTCCCAGAAGTCTTCAAACAGAGGCTTATCGATGGCCTTCAATCTTTCCTTTGTTGCTGCATCCACACTTACATAGAGTTGGGTTACATGTTTCAATGATGAAATTGTTTTTTGGAAATGGTGCATTTGTCACCAAATAGGATCCATAAAGACACAGATCCATGCTCATTATCAACCCAATTACCACTTACTATGCATGTGATAAGGCTACTAGAGGAGTACTCTTTCCTGCATTTGGTGTACAAAGAAACTGCAATGTATGAAAACCGTGTTTCATTCTCCCACGACATAAACTGATATCTATAATGAATCCAAGAAAACTTTAAACATGATGCATCAAAGTAAATAAAGATTTCAGATTGGGGCGTCCTCCTAGCATGGATATCCTTTAGATGATAGGCATTATGTTTAAAAATATATGGCAGGGAATGAAACGACTCCACCATCAATCATGACAGATTTTGGCAAATGATAGCACCAATAGTGGGGCAGTCTATATGCCGTACAAATGGCACTTTGCTTTTCTGAAAATCAAACCACAAATCTCCACCCATAGGAACATGATCATCACCACAACCACGTTCTCATTTTTGTATTTGTTCCTGCACGATTTGATAGAGTTGATGAAAAACAATGTCAGATCCATCCATTCCGAAAATCTGGATGCATACACTTTAGAAAAACAACAATATCTCGAAACCCATCGTAATTTTGCAATTTTTCTCACGAGTCAGTTAATTGGGGCCGTTCCCCAAAAAACCCATGTCTCGGATTTTGTTAATACTTCTCTTTTTTCTTGAAATGTCATCCCGAATTCTGCTGCTCGAAACCACTGTCGAAATCCCATTGCTATCTAATTACTATCGATCTCCTTCAGAACTGAGATTTGAGGCTTGCATTTATAAATGGAAACCTTGTATTCTTTGGTTGCATATACAATTCAAGCATATTAAAAGACCTGATAAAAACCAAAGTGCAGAAGATAAATAGGAAGTTAATTTCATCAAACTTTTGGCCTCTTGGAATTTTTGTTGTTGACACTTGGCATGAATGTTGGACACGTGGGCTCTCCCTCCTTTTCACAACTCTTTGAAACCATTGTGTGGCTCTGTCGTATGCATCAAATATTCCGCTAGATTTCTCTGGCAGGAATTGATATCCTTGGGGAACTCCAATAATAGTCTGAGGGAAAATGGTAGGCATTCTGCCCACAGTTTCCTTCCTCTGCAAACTCTATAAGGCAAGAGCATGCTCGAATATAAAGCAACAACAGACTGACCTGAAAGTGATGATATCGAGGACCAACCAGATGCCATGTGATAAAGAAAGTGATTATCTATTCTTTCAGCCATGGAAGAACCGCAAACCTGCATTGTATATCCAATATGACCGAGAGGAACCTTGTTCACGGAATAATGATTATGGAACCAGGACTTGAGAGCAAGAGGAACCCTAACTTCGGGCCTTTGGGCTTCAGGCGAAGATGAGGAATGGAAAATGAAATCACCCGGTGGTCAAAATCCCAAAGTGGAACCTGGTGTTTGGAATGACGGTGAATGCGGAATTGCAACCACCAGATCTTGGGGCATGATTAAACTTTGCATAAGTTAGAAGACCCAAAGTACCTGATTATCGTTGATCTATAGGATGAAGGAAAGGTTGGATGACGTTGTTTGAGTCCCTTTTACTCCCATCCTATCCAGACGCATAGTGCAATGCGTTGGCTCCTTGTGGTCTCTCCTCTTGGCGCCTTCTTGTGTGTTGTATTGTGACTTGGTATGCGTTGTAACTTAGTCCGCTGGCTCTCAGTTGTATTCATGGAGGTTGGGATCGATGAGTGATAGGCTCAACATGTTTTGAAGAAAATAATAAAGAGTTATGTGATATCATTAATGCGCGAGCTTATATTTGCGCACTTAGGCTCATTCTCCAACACACAAGCATTCTATTTATTACAAAGGATTTACATATGTTGAGATACGGAAAGCAATGATATTCATGAAGCACGATGGATGAAGCTTGGATTTGTTGGTGGTGTGTTCCTTTGGTGCATGGAGTATTTGGATCATGAATTGATATTAGAAAATGAGACCCACAAATTCATAAAATAACCAAACCCGTTTTTAATAAATATAAAATATTATTTTAAAATGACATCAATTGGTTTTTAAAATAATACAATTTTTATTAATTTCTTCTATTATATTTCTCATGGTTGGTTTTAGGATAGCTAGCAATGGAAACTTAGCATTTTGGGTACGAAGTCTCATGCAAAGATTTAAGATTTTGACAAGAGAGGAGATTGTCAAAAAAAAATGGTGAAAGTTTTATAGGTTTGTGGCAATGGAAAGCTTATGTAAGATGATACAAGATTAAAATCTAGTAAAACTGACAATTTTTTTGGCGAAGGACACAAATTTTGGAAATGTCGATATTTGTTCTAACAGTGATTATGAACATTGGACCCCGAATATAACATCAACACTAAACATTTGGATTTCATTCATTGGAATATCCAATAAATACTTTACCATAGTGAGATTAATAATATGGCATTCCCATGAACAATTTATGCTACCTCCGTCTACAATCATTACTTGAAACACTAGTGTTGGATACACAAATCAAGTGAGAAGTTTGGATAATTTGAAATTAATGAAGTTACAGGTATGACTATAATCAATCAACACCGCGACATTTTTCTTTTTGATATATCCTTCTATCTTGAGAGTTTGAGTAGCGTTGATGATATCCAATGCAAGACAAGATATTGTTGGAGTTCTCTCTTCTAGTTATATATATTTTGATGGTTTGATTTCTTGATTTTCTTCTTCTTCACAATATATATAGAATAATTTCCTCTCACCACATTTATGACCATTACCGTACTTGTTGTCACAATTGAAACATAGTCCCTTTACTCTTCTTTCATCCATTTATTGAGGTTTCAACCTTGTAGGTTGATTCAGGCTAGGATAAGGAACATTGTTCTATCTATAGTCGTTAGTGGCCACCCTTTGTTGGACCTTGGTCATCTATTAAGAAAGAAAGCAAAAATTAAAGAAGAAGAAAGATAAAGAAAGAAGTGCATGAAAGGCACACAAATCAAGGAAGGGTCGAAGTGGTTAAAGAAGCATAAAAGGAGTGAAGTAAGGGAAAGCAAGTCGTTGAAAGAGAAGATCGAGGAAGATAAATCAGCAAAGAGGATATATCATGGACAAGTCAGCAAGCAGAAGAAGACACTAATGGGTGCTTTGAAGCACCTCGCAGAGAAGAAGGAAGAACAAGTTGTCGAAGTCCTTAAAATACGGATTATGGAGACCTACGGTTTTCACACCTTGACCTTGATCTAGGGTTTCTAAGAGTCATAGGAGGATAAATAAAGGTCCAAGAAGAGAGGTTGTGGTTGTTGTTGGGATATAGAGATTGAGATGTAAAAGTGTTATGTCTTAGAGCATTCTTTTATTTTGGATCTTTAGTTGGGTGAGAAGATCAAATCTGCAGCTGGGTGCACAGGGTTGGGAAATAAAGAGGAGAGAGAGAAGGATTTGCATCTGAGTGCGCAGATAGAACTATGTATTTTTATCCACTTTATCAATAAAACACAGTTATGTACACATAGCCCTAGGGAGAGGGTGAACCACATAAAATCTTGTTGTTCCATGTGGTTGATGTTGTGTTATTTGTTACTTGTTATATTGTTATTGCATTATTGTTTCCCTACTAAAGACAAGAGATATAACTAATGGCGTGAAGTAAAGCGTAATACTGTTAAGAATCCCTAGGTTATCTTGCGTTGTTATTCTGGAATCATCTTGCACTTCCTCTGGTTGTAGACACCTGTGTCCTGCAACCCCCCTATTGCTAGTTTAGGTGAGACTTCATCTGCTTTACAGGTGTTGCCAAAAGAGCCAGTGGTTAGGGTTTGTTGGTGCATTGTTAGAGTTGAACCCTTGGTCTGCCCTTGTGCCAACAAATGGTTATGTTGCCTGGACCAGGATCTTCCTGAGGGAATGTCAAGGTGGTTCCCACCAAAGACAGAGATTCAGAATTGGATAGAAGAACTAGAAACTTCAAGGACCGTGCCTACTGTCGAAGTAAGTATAACTAATCCTCTTGTTTTAGTAGCAGTAAGTAACCATAATAATCTTAGTAACTAAAGTAATGAGAGCAATCAGAGCACCATTACAAGTAGTTTAGTACATACTCAGTCGAGAAACCAAGGAGAATCCATGGCAAATGAAATGAGGTTACCCATTTTCAGAGGAGATGGATTTGAGGATCCTGACCAGCATTGGTTCTTATGCGAAGTTGTATGGAGAATTAAGGAGGTCACCGACAAAGCTATTAGAGAGAGCTCAATTTAGTAATACCTTGAGGGATCATGCACTGAGATGGTATATGAATTTTATTACAGGATCTCTACAGCCTAAACCACTGAATGACAATAAGACCACATTGAGTGTAGATTTCAAGAAGCCTAAGTAGAGTCGTGGTGCATTACAGAATTGAAGGAAATCAAGAAGAAGGTAACTGAGCCTATTTGGGGTTTTGATCAGAGGTTTAAAACCCTGATAGGTCATTTAGGTTTTTAGATTCCAGACGAACAACATAAGGAATGTTTCATCGCTTCCCTCCTGCCACCCATTAGAGTTCCTCTGATGCAACAGAAGGTCGCTTCGCAGGCTGAAGCACTAGAGATTTCCATGAAACTAGAAGCATCCTCTGTAGGAGAATCTAGTCTAGGTATGAGTCATATGTCGAATCAATTAACTAGTTTATCTTTACAGGTTGAAGACATAAAGAAAGATAAAGAAAAGGAGAAAAGAGAAGACATATGGTGTATCATATGTAAAGAAGAGGCCCATGACAAAGAGATATGTCCTTTATTTAATGAATACTTGGCCTCTGGATCCCCTAACCCTTTGAAGCAGGCTACTGTACCATGGTGCAAGGTATGTAGAACTAGACATCACCTTGGTGAATTTTATTATATGCATAAATATGTCCAGACACCCACCAATATTTATTGTACATTTTGCAAATCTGTGGGGCATGATGGAAAGGACTGTAGGGATTATGACCTCATGCATGAAAGGTCAAGGGATCATATAGAATTGAAGGAGAATTATTGCAAGAAGGGAATGTTGCACAGTTCAATTTACTAGGAAGAGGAAACTTCAACCCTCATGGTGGGTTCATAGGAAGAGGACGAGGCAAAGACATGGGTTGAGGTCGAGGACAGATTATTTTCTATAACTGCACCCAACCAGGTCATTTGGCAAGGGATTGTCAAAAACCTTGTACTACTTGCAGCTATTGTAACTTATTTGACCATGTCATTGAAGTTTGTCAAGTATAGTTAGCTAAATTTCAGGAAAGATGAGGTGGAAACCAACAAGTCCAACTAATATCAATTGAAACTCGTGGTGAGGAACCCAGAGTTGTTGTTATTACTAGAGGGGGCGTTGTTATAGGAGAATATAGGGTGACTCTAGGAAAGACTATAGATGGATCAGGGATCAAAAGAGTTGCAGAGAAAGAAACATTGTTTGATCCAAGGAAATAGAAGCATATTTTTGAAGAAGCAAGAAGAGAATTTGTAGGTGAACAAACTTCTTCATCTAGGGCACAACTAGAAGTAAAGGAATGTGAAATGCCTCCAACATTCGATCAGTTTATCCCACTTAAGAAAGGAAAAGAGGTAAGAAAGCTTATGGAATTCTTCTATACTTGTATCAGTTTGATTAAAGATGAAAGAGCTATGTAGGAACTACAACACTTAATAAGATAGTATGAAATTTGAAGAGTATATCCTCTGCTAAATAGAGTTGTGAATCAAGTATCTAGAAAAGGGAGGACACACAAGGAACTGCACCTTAGTGCTCAGATTGGAGACTACAACATGGACTATGTGGTCCTCGACCTGGGATCAAAAGTAAATGTTATGACAAAGCATACTTGGGCATTGATGGGAAAACCTAAATCGATTTACTCTCATATTAGGCTCTGCATGGATGACCAGCAAGTGATAAGCCCCTTTGGAATACTAGAGCATGTCCCTGTGGACATCGACAAAGTGAGGACATTTTCATACTTCGAAGTGATCGAGATTGTTGATGATATTTGTCCCTATCCTGCGTTGTTGGGAATTGATTGGGATTTCAGCAATTTGACTTTTATTGACCTAAAAAAGAGAAGAATGAAATTTGAGGGTGATGGCCTTAAGGTCATTTCACCTCTTGATCCTGATGAAGGTTGTAGATATGCATAACCTATAAGGGAAGAAGACTGCGCCTATGAGCTAGAGAACATCTATAAACTGACAACAAGAAAGAACAATTATATTAATCCTACAACAGATGGAAATCTAAGTTGGCGAAGTGAAATTGCATGTTCGTCAGATTCAGAAGAAGCACTGGAAAATTGGAAAAACAAAATGTATGAAGTCTCTACGTGAAGGTGTGCCAGATTGACCAAGGAAGTTCGTTGGATTGGCACATAAGTAAGTAATATTCCAACATTTGACGGCTTGAATAATTAAGAGACATTTCTAGTTGAATTTGAAAGAATTGTACCAATACAATAGAGGTTGTTAGCACTAGATTAAGCCTTGAAAGTGACATCGGCTAGATGGTGGGAAAAACACAAGAAGAACATCACAGAGTGGGTACAAGGTTGCACCTTGTTGAAAATATGCTTTTCAGATCAAGTTGAAGGTTGTGAAGCTCGATACATAGGTCAGATTTGTCCTAAGGACCATATGCGAAGTTGCGAGGAATCCTGGAGCAACATTCCTAAATAACAGTGGGTACATAAGTTCATTAACACCTTAGATACTACGCCTATCAACTTATATCTTCAAGCAGAACTGCGCTTAGCCACTACATATTGGTTTAGTATGACCCAAAAATTCATAGCTACGTTCCTATTTGAAAGCCAGTACCCCATGGTAGATCATGATTTACAAAATTGTAAGACATAAGGTCTTTGAGGAAGTACCTAACCTCCTTTTTGAAAAAGAAGTTGATGAATGGACTACACCTCTTCAAAGATTAAAGGGTTGTTATAATATTAATGCTGATGAGGATGACGACCCTAGGAATGTGAACATTTCAGAAAATTAAGGACAAAGAGATATAGAAGGGCCAGGGATTGAATTACCTTTTGTTGGGAAGCCTATTAAAATAAAGAAAGTTAACATTGGAACAGAGAAAACACCTAAGTTAGCAAATGTTGGAGACTATTGGGATGATGCTACTATTAGTAATATTATAGAACTATTACATGAGTATCAGGACTTATTTCCAACCAACTTCACAGACATGAAGGGATTAAAAGGACCCATGGGAGAAATGAAGATTCCTTTGAAAGAAGCTGGAAGGCCTATAAAGAAGAGGCCTTACAGACTAAATCCCAAGTACAGGAAGAAATTTAAGATTGAATTATATAGAATGTTGGAAGAAGGAATCATAGAATGAGTTGAAGAATCTGAATGGATCAGCCCTATGGTGGTCCAAGATAAAAAGTCACGAGAAATTAGAATCTATGTAGATCTAAGGAAATTAAATGATGCATGTTTACATGATCCATTTCCTACACCTTTTACTAATGAAGTTCTAGATAATGTAGGAGGACAAGAAATTTATTTATTCACAGATGGGTTTTCAGGCTATCACCACATTATAATTGCTAAGCAGGACAACCATAAGACTGCATTTTCAACAAAATGGGGTTCTTTTCAGTACACTGTGATGCCTTTTGGTTTGAAGAACGCACCAACCATCTTTTCCAAGGTGGTGGTCGAAGCATTTAAAGAATTTTTACATAAGTTTTTGGAGGCATACTTTGATGACTGCACCATTTTTAGTCTTCTGAAAGATCATATTGAATGCTTGAGATTAATGTTGGATAAGTGCAGGCAATGTCAGATTGCCCTAAACTTGAAGAAGTGTATTTTCTTTTCACCTTTTGGAGTGTTGTTAGGACATATTGTGTGTAAGCAGGGGTTCTTGGTAGATCCTTCCAAGATTGCTATCATTGTTGATCTACGTCCTTCTACTTCGGTTAGACAGTTGCACATTGTATTAGGAGACACTGGATATTATAGAAAGTTCATTAAGGGTTACACACAGATAACAACACCTATGGAAAATTTATTAAAGAAGGATAATAAGTTTCAATGGACAGAAGAATGTTAGCAGAGCTTCGACACACTAAAGCAGAAAATGGTCACTGCGCCTATTTTGGTTTTCCCATATTGGAGTAAGGAATTCCATGTTCATGTTGATGCTTCATCTATTGCATTAGGAGCAGTTTTAGAACAACCAAGAGCATGATATATTGACCACCCTATAGCCTTTTCTAGCAGGAATATTTCTACATCTTAAATTAATTATATTACCACTGAAAGAGAAGGCTTAGCTATGGTATATGCATTGCATAAGTTTAGACTCTACTTGTTGGGAGGACATTTTAGGATGTTCAATGATCATTATGCATTAAAGTACCTAGTCAACAAGCCAGTGTTGTGGGGGGAATATGCAGATGGCTACTATTATTCCAGAAGTATGAATTTGAGATTGTGGTCAAGCTAGGAAGAATGAATAAGGGACCTGACCACTTATCCAGGTTAGAACATGGAGAGGAACCTACAAGTTTGGATGATACACTACCAAATGCACAGTTGTTGACCATCAAAAAAGTCAATAATCACTTCATAGAGATATTACAGTTCATGTCCACGGGAATGGAACCTTGCGAATATATAGTTATCCAGAAGAAACAATTAGTAGACCACGCTGCATATTTTCAACTTATGGTCAGACAGTTATATCAGATGGGACCAGATGAGATCTTGAGAAGATGTGTTATGGAGTCATAAATACCGTTGATCTTTGCAAAAGCAGATGAAGGCATCGCAGCAGGACATTATGCAGGGAAAACAACAATGCAGAAGGTTCTCAAAGCTGGTCTCTGGTGGCCCACTTTACATAAAGATGCTAAGCAATACTATAGAGAATGTGATGTATGTCAAAGAATAGGGAAGTCGTCTAGAATGGATGAGATGCCTTTATCACCTCAACTAATGTTATAAGCATTTGAGAAATGGGCTATTGACTTTGTGGGACCTATAAACCCACCAGGAAAGTGCAAAGGAGCTCGATACATTATCACTGCTACAAAGTATTTGACCAAATGAGAATAAGCTAGAGGAGTTAACTATTGTAGTGCAACTACAGCTGTGCGGTTCATATTTGATGATATCATAACCAGATTTGGATGCACAAAGATCCTTATGAGTGATCAAGCAACAAAATTCATTAACAAAACTATTGAAGCCTTAAATCGGGATTTCAATGTTCACCATCAGAAGAGCACACCATACCTCCCACAGGTGAATGGTACAGTCAAATCTTTCAATAAAATCTTGGAGACAACACTGACTAATATTGGGACTTGAGAATTCCAGCAGTGTTATGGGATTATCAAACTAATTTCAAAAATTTAACCACGCAAACTCCCTTCAAGTTAGTTTATGGTCTGGAAGTAATGGTACCTATGGAATACTTAGTTCCTAGTTTAATAATTGCAACATTTACATGTACGGATGGCATCGACATTGTTCAAGACAAGATTATGTAGTTGATAGAATTATAGGAAGATAGATTCATTGCAGGATTTCATCAACAAGTACAAAAAGAATAAGAAAAGGATTACCATGATAGACATATCAAGAAGAAAGCATTCAAACAAGGAGATTTGGTACTTTTATATGACACCAAGTTCATGAAGCATCCAGGAAAGTTCATAACACATTGGCTCAGACCATTTGAAGTTGCCTACATTATAGAAGGAGGAGTTGCGCAGTTGAATATTATTAATGGAGAATGGAAGGAGGGTTTAATGAATGGGAGTCGATTGAAGATGTATTATGAAAACTAGTTGCCTCATAGCTCTTAGTAAAAGAAAATTAAGAAGGTTCTAGGTACGAGGTGTAGTTGAAATTGGGTACCAGACACAGAAAATATAGTCTGCACATGATAGTAAGGGACAAAGCAGAGAGCAGAGGCTGCTCCGTGCAATTTTCATTCGAAGTAATGAACAAGGTTCAACCCTGCAGTGACTCTGGATGAGTCACATGTGAGTGTTTGGGGCATGTTGACCCTTGGTCATGTATTAAGGAATAAATAAAATATTAACGAAGAAGAAAGACAAAGCATGAAGTGCGCAAAAGGAACATAAATCGAGGAAGGGTCGAAGTGGTTAAAGAAGCATAAAAGAAGGAGAAAAGTAAGGGAAACCAAGCCGTTAAAAAAGAAGATAGAGGAAGAAAAATCAACAAAGAGGATAGATCGTGGACAATTCAACAAGTGCAAGAAGACACTAAATGGTGATTTGGAGTACAACATGGAGAAGAAAGAAGAACAGGTTGGCGAAGTCCTTAAAATATGGATTATAAAGACCTAGGTTTTTGGTACCTATGGTTTTCTCACGTGGACTTCGGTATAGGGTTTCTAAGAGTCATAGAAGGATAAATAGAGGTCCAAGAAGATAAGTTGTGGTTGTTTTTGGGATAGAGAGATTGAGATGTAAAAGTGTCATGTCTTAGAGCATTCTTGTATTTTGGATCTTTAGCTAGATGTGAAGATCAACTATGCAGCGAGGTGCGCAAGGTTGGGAAATAAAGAGGAGAGAGAGAAAGATCTATAGATGAATGCACAGATAGAACTGTGTATTTATATCCACTTTATCAATAAAACACAGTTCTATGGACGTAGCCTTAGGGAGAGGGTGAACCACGTGAAATCTTGTTGTTACATGTGGTTGATGTTGTGTTATTTGTTAGTTGTTATATTGTTATTGCATTGTTGTTTCCCTACTAAAGATAAGAGATATAACTAACTGCTCGAAGTAAAGTGCAATTTTGTTAAGAATCCCTAGGTTATCTTACTTTATTATTCTAGAATCGTCTTTCACTTCCTCTGGTTGTAGACAACTTTGTCCTGCAATGCCCCTATTGCTACTTCGGGTGAGACTTCATCTACTTCGCAAGTGTTTCTGAAAGAGCCAGTAGTTAGGGTTTGTTGGTGCGTTGTTAGAGTTGAACCCTGGGTCTACCCTTGTGCCAACACCCTTCTAGTATCCATATTTTTAATTTAAAATTTTCTTGCCACACTTAAAGAATGCTCCATGGATATAGGTTCCAAGAGATGTACCTCATGTTGAATTCTCCCTTTTAAAGTGCCATAAAGAGATATAAAAAATTGTCCTCTACAATGTTCTGTAATATAAGACTCAACTTTTGAAATTGATGCATGTGCTCAGTGTGTTTGTCTTAATATACATATAATGTGCTATCAATTCATTTGTAAAAATGGACCAAGAGAGAATAAAATCATTTTTCCTTCACAAATCCATTGGTACGAAATAAATTTATCATGTTTTACATAAAAGGATGCAATATTTACCTTTCGTAAAGTTGGAACGTCATGTATATCAAAGAATTGCTCCATCTAGAATATCCATGTTATAGGATATTTACCATCAAATTTCCTCATATCAATCTTTGTTATTAAACATTTCATTGTTTTTGAGTTGAACCCTCAATGATACAGATATTGTAGTGATGAAATATCATGATTTTGAGACAATATTCATGTTCTCCATATTTGATAAAATATTTCCCTTATGTGACTAGGGTTCAACAATTTTATTCTCCATACTTTCATGATTTCCTTGCATCACAATATCACCTTTACCAAGCCTCTCATTTAGGGTATGTAAGAGCATGGATTCCATGTACTTTTGTAATCGTTCCATCTTTTGTTCCTTAAAATGATCCTTTTTATCTTCAGTTTCAATTTTAATGATTTCTTGAGAACATCCAAAATCGACCTTTTTG
The DNA here is from genome assembly GCA_009831015.1 of Picea engelmannii. Lineage (NCBI taxonomy): Eukaryota > Viridiplantae > Streptophyta > Pinopsida > Pinales > Pinaceae > Picea > Picea engelmannii. Next base: position 207,912 of record ML779669.1, read on the forward strand.
AACACATTATTATCCATGTCATTAACTTCATTCCTCAATTGGGATAACTTGTTCTCTAAGTATTGACATTCTTCAAGTGTCATTCATGAGGTCTGTATATTTTTAGAAAAAGTATAACTTTTTGTGGAAACCTTGTCCATGTAAGAGAATAAGCATACTTCTATTTTTAATCTTATCACACTTTTTGAACCACTATAAACAAATCTTCCAATCAAAATTCATGCAAATTTCAAGTTAACACACCTTTAAAAACCCTGGTTTATATATCGTGTTGTTGGATTGACTTTATCTTGTAGTATCTCTAAAATTTTGGCCCCTCGGAGTCATAAATGTTTACATGTAGTATCCTAATATGTCTTTTCTACAATTCCATATGTTTGAACAAATTCTAGTGTTCTTAGAGAAAGTTATGGTAACTTTCCCAAAATTTATTTTTGTCCCTTTTACGTGAGTGAACTTGCATGGATTACCACTTGTTAAATGTTTCATATCTAATTATGAAATTTGGAATTGAAATACTATTATATTTAATTTATCCAGTGGAACTAGTTACACTCAATTTGGAATTTTCTAGCTTAGATATGATAGTTTTTATAAGACAACCTATTTAATACTAGTTTCAAGACTAGTCAAAAACACTAAATTCCACAAATTGTGTTCGTGAAAGTATACCAAAACAAAACTTGAAACTTTTACCATATCGGATTCTCTATTTTTACTCAGTGTCCCACAAAATGTTTTATTTTAAATTTCCCATAAAATAAATTTATATTGAAAAATACCAAGATGACTTGTTTGAGACTAATTTTAGAACTAATCAAAACCCCTAATTTCCACATTTTTATCTCCAAAATTTTAGGAAACTAAAACCTAATTCTTTTACTAAAAGTTCTTTTGTATGTCTCATCAATATCAGAAAAAAAAAATCTCAATATGAAACTATCTAGAAAACATATATTGAAAAAATACTAGGTTGGCTCATCTGAGGGAGTCAAACCCAATGATCATATGCTCGGAAACCAAATGCACCAAAAAACCCAAATATTGTTAAACAATAAACAGAAGTGAAAACATGCCTTAAGAATGAGAGATAAGAATGAAGGAAAAGCCTCTTCAATGGGGCCAATTGATCCATATATGGGGGGATATGATCCGAAAGGATTGAATGTTGAGAGAGGAGGAGAGTAAACATGCAAATCCACCATGAAATGAAACAGAAGAACATTGATGAAAATCCATGAACTACATACACCATAAAAACATGAGAAAGAGACAGAGTTGAAAAAGCATAATTCCATTAAGAAGAACAATTACATGCAATGAGGCCAATTTCGGGACCTCTCCTTCCTAACCTTCACTCTCTTCCTATTTCCTTTTCATAAGGTTTCTTTTTGACAAAGTAAAATTTGATTAGGTTTGAATCCATCAAATAGATATCTACGAAGATCCCTTTTACATAAAAATATGAATTTATGACTTATACATCTGAACTTAGACTATAATCCCCCCTAAAATTTGGAAGAATCCTCCCCCATTAGAAAATGATGGTCCCCATCATTCCACCAAAAAAAGAGACCCCATTATGTTCATCGCACCATCATGATTACAATGCATCAAGTGCTAATGAAGATAAGGGTTGTGTGCCTAACCCATAACCCTGGGTTTGTGGATGACCCATAATTGGGTTGGGAATGGAAAGCTTGTTGTTAATGATGATTACAATTTATGGGGTATTTTATATGGGGAAAATTACAACAATATTTAATAAATAAATAAAATAAAAATCGAAATGAAAAAACCCTATTTTTCTCATGGAGAACCTCTAGCTATAATTGTTTTCATATATTTTGATACAAATGAGGAAATTAAACTATGTTGAAGAACCATTTTAGGTATAGAAGATATATTTCCATCAATATAATATAATTTCTTTGTTGTATCATGTGGGGTGAGAAAACGTTTCTTGAAACTAAAGGGACGCATGACCACATTGTTTCATAGACCGTTGACACTTCAATCAATCATATCTCACAAACCTTGAAATGAAATGAAATTATGTAAAACAACTCATTAGAGACAACAGAGAATCCTTCAAAAGGTGCTATATTAATACCTCTAAAATTCTCTATAGAGGTCGTGGAACCTGCATAAACTTTACGTAAGATAGCTTCCCTATATTCCATCCATTATTGTGATCTTGTCGCAACAATACAACTATGGGTAAGTTGAGAAAGGGATAGAATGAGGTTAGCCAAGATTCCTTATGCTACATGTATATTTTTTAAGCTGTAAAATGATTGTATGAATCTGCAATATTGTTGAATATGAGAGAGCCAAGTGCAAAGGGACACAAAGGATGCTAAGGGTTTGTAGAGAAGCATGGGTTGTTGTATAGGCCATGGAACCTCTGTGAGTATCATGGAAACCCTAATAAATTTTTAAAAATTTATCGATGTAGTGAATCTATGTAAGGATGCTCCTGCAATGGTGAACAAAGTTTCAAGGGAAAACACACCTTGTAATGCTTGTATACCAACTCTGATACTTACAATGTATGGCCCAACAAATGGACTCCAAGCGTGCCAAAAGGAGGTTGGATATTGTTGAAAATTTTTGAACTTGAAATATGCTTAAAACCTTAGTTCCCATCAAGTAGTAACCCACTATGATACCAATGATCCATATCTTAAGGAATAATATATGAAAGTATTGAAAGTCGAGATAGGAGGAGAGAAAACATGAAAATCCACCATGAAATTAATCACAAGAATATTTATGAAAATACATCAAATAAATACACCACAAAAAAACGAGAGAGAGAGAGAGGGAAAGTTGGAGAATAAGGATTTCATTAAGAATAAACCATTACATGTAATGAGGCCAATTTTGGAACCTCTCCTTCCCGACCTTTACTCTCTTCCTATTGTCTTTTTATAAGTTGTCTTTTTCACGAAGTCAATTTTGATTAGGTTTGAGTCTGTCAATTAAAAATCTATCAAGATCCCTTTCACATAAAAATATGAATTAATGAATTATACATCCGAACATAGACTATAATCCCCCCTAATATTTGGATCAACAACCTCCTTTTACAACATAACAAATGCACAAGATGAGATGATATCTAAAACTAGGCATCCTTGGTATATATAGGAGAACAATTGTACAATTACTATTAAAGGGACTAGTCGACCATTAAAGGGCCTAGCCAACCAATAAAGACAATACTAATATAAAAATAGAAATTTTAAACACTCAAAATATAGCTCGAGGGTATCTATCACATAATACAATATTAATAATAATTGTTGAAAAAGAACATATCACTTGTTATTAAGGTGTCATCCATCATCAACTAGTCACCTAAGAAAACTCATTCAGTATTCATGCAAGATGATACTTGTAAGAAATGGAAAGAAAAAGTCAGTGAAAAACCAATCATCCATAACCAACGATAACGTCTAGCATCATAGACAAATGAGGTGTTAAAGAAAAATAAACAAAACATGTAGCATTACACAAGGGAGTAGTGGATTTTACTTTAATACCTTTAAATAATATTATAAATAATGGTATTATGAATTATCAAAGAGCATAAGTCTGTGTTTTAAATCTAATCTGTGTTGTTTTTTGAAAAAATGAATAATATATTGACATTTCAGGTGCTTGTTTCTAGTGTCTAATGATTCCTTCATTTTTTTTCAAATGACTTACAAGCATAAATGTTCAAAAGACATAGGTTTATGTCATAAATCTCATCTATATATGCATATATAATCAAAGAGCACAAGTCTATGTTGTAAATCTAATTTGTATCATTTTTTTGAAGAAAATACCAATATATGGGTATTGCAAATTCTTGTAGATAGATTCCTATGTTTTTTTCAAGTTTTTTTACATGGCAAGATGAAAACATCATGTGGCATATATAAATAAAATTGTACACTGTAGTGTCTACAAAACAAATTTTGAGTAATTTTATTTAGTTTTTATAGAAGGTGGAAAAAATTATCATAATTTAGTTGTTAATTAATATCAAGACAACAATTATCATTGGATGTTATTTAAGAATGTTGGTTGACTCATCACTCTCACCAATCATGCTTGTTTAAGGAAAACCATGTCAATAACCTGATTGTGGTCCATAAGGGGATATACTTTCACTCATGTTAAATGCCTCTAGGTCTTCGGTCATTAACCAGTCTCCTTATGTCCAAGTAGGACGAGTTCTTAACCAACCAAAAATAGCTTTAGGTCTTACTCTAAGAAAGCTCTTGGTCAATCAAAAATAGTTTTAGATCTTACTCCAAAAAATCTCTTGGAAAATCAAACATAATTTTAAGTCTTACTCCAAAATTAAATGTCCACTTTTAGCTCTCTATAGTATCCCAAAATTAATTTAATCACCACTAAAACTAAAAAGACTTCATATAATATCAAATATACACTTTAACTACTTTAACTTAACTGCATAAAACTAGAATAATCATATCACAATTTTACTACACACCATAGCATATTTATACCTAAATTGTAAAAAAAAAAGGGAGTTAACCGCTCTATAAATTAAAATTCTTATAAGTCAATTTGGAAAAGTCAATTCCTTCCCATACAACCAACTAAATTTAAACTAATGAAACAAGGACCCCCCATACATACATCTTATAATAACAACTCACTAAACACTAAATACTTTAACATGTTTACGCAGAATTACATTTATGAAGGGACAATATTATTAATACATAAATAATTAGTATATATATATATATATAATTATTATTAATTATATTATTAATATAAGTGAAACCAATTTTAAAAATTAATAAATGAATAGACATAAGTTATTGAATTTTTGAATTTGAGAAAGTTGAATAAATATTAAAATTAATATAAATCCATTTAAAAAATTAAAGGGGCAAATTCCATCAAATGTTTTATCAAAATTTTAAACTCTAAAAATAAGTTAAAGTTCGTTGAGGCAATCTTATTGCATAATAGATATAACGTTTAGATGAATTTAAATTGGGTTACTTTCAATTACATTTCAAGAATAGTGATGTAATTTAGGATAAGGGAAAATATATATTTGAAAGAGCTACCTTGTAAATGTAATTAAAAATGTAATTAGTCGTGAGGAATTCGATATTAATCTTTCTTTTATAAAATTCAAACTTGAGTATATTCATCCTCAACTAAGAAAGGTGTTTATTTTTTACCATGAAACTTATCCTAACATTTGCATGTGCCAATGGTTTATTATTCATTTTTTCTATAAAATTTAAACTTTAAGAATTCGATAGTCATCCTCAACTTACCATGAGACTTATTCAACATTTTCTTTATGTGAATGGTTTATCCTTCATCAAAGAAAGGATTAGGTTATGCTCTGCAATTTGTGGAAGGATTAGGTTATGCTCTGCAATTGTGGTCATGTGATACCAATTGGGATTTCAACAAAGCAACTAAGTTGTAAGAATTTTTTTCATAGTAAATTCATCACCTAGTGGTTTTATGTTCAACTTACATGCTTACTATGTAAACATGGATTTCAATAATTTTGTTCAATCCTCTAAATAATTTTCAACTTTTTATCTCTTAATTTATATACTAAGCACACAAGTTATACTATATGATTTTGTAACAAAATATATGATAGATAACAATTACTATTGCTTATAGATATGGTGTCTATGTTTCGTCTCCTTAATTAAGGATATTAACAAGTTAGCATAGAATTTGCTAACTAAATTGTTATAGTGTTAACATAACCTTTCTATCATTAAAAAAGATTGACCATTAAAGAAATAATCTTCTTTCAATTATTTATATATAAAGTTTTAAGTAAAATTGATATAAATAATCTTCTTTCAATTATTTATATATAAAGTTTTATATAAACTTGATATATAGTTTTTTTAATAAGTGTTAACTATTTCTTTTTATATGTTTTATATTTTAAGGTGTAATATAATTGTAGTTTGTTAATAGTTTAGTTAATAGTTTAGTCGTTATGAAGTAGAGTTTGTCTCTATACTAGAAGTTCATTTATGTGTTTTAGGAGGTTCTTAGATCTAATTGGATATGAGAGATTCTGATGTAGGATCATTGTTAGCAAAGCCACATGAGATGACAACACAACGCCTAGCGTACCTTTTGAGTAAAATTTTAAATTTTGAAAGATGGTGTATCTCTGAGAACTTCTGAGTAAATGATGAATCAGAGAAGTTTTAATGGTTGGAGGTTGAATGATCGTGTCAAAAAAGGAGAGATCAGATCGTCCTTTAGTTATTTGATTTTGGCATGGATCTGAACATCTGCCTTAAATTGTCTATCACAGACGTTTATTGTAATAGGACAAAGTAGCTTTCATCTTTTACTTCGATCAGATAGGTAGTTGGAGGGAACCCTAGATGACCTCTTGTATACGTAGATGCATTGTATGCCTAAATAACGCTATCACAGATTAGTAGGGGATGGTTTTTACTAAATGTAAGTAGTTTTTATCAAAGTTGTAGCCATTTACATCCGAATAAATATAAAAGAGGGATATTGACCCAACACATGGTGTTGCTACTGTTTACAGTTTCCTTGTTATTTTTTGTTTTCATGAATGAATGAGTTATGTTAATGAGTATATGAAACTGTGAAGCATTTGGATAAGTTTCAATTGTTTATCTTCATTGTGTTCATGCAAGGTGTGCATACAGTCCGCAAGGAGTGGGTTGACAGAGTCTATTTCGACTCAGAAGCTCAGAAGAGGTAGCGTTAAACTTCCATTTGCAAGGATTGCAAAGGGACTGTTGCAAGGCATGCAAAGTCACCCGAAAGAATCTAAGTCTTTCATAAGAATGTGTTGCAAGGAGCGCACATATTTGAATTTCGAATAAGTGTTGAAGTATCCCTCTAAGGAATTTAAGGGTTCAAGAAACAAAGCTCAAGAGAGATAGCGGGAAGAAATATTCAAAGGGGGTGAAGCTCCGAAGTTTTACCGAGTTATTGGCCAAAATCTGTTTAGGAGGAAGCAAAATCGTTCTAGATCATTGGATCTGGGAAAAGTGTGCGATCTTTAAGTCTCATTGTGCATACATGAGTGAGGAATTCACCAAAGTCCCACAAAGGTTAGGGACCATCCATCATCCAGAGGGACAGGTGGCGTAAGATCTACAACTCAAGAGTGGAATAACTCTTGTAGTTTCGTAGACAAGGAGAGAGAGAAATCACCGAAGAGCTGAAGGTCGAAGTAGACCCTATCCGTTGGTCGACAAGAGGCATGTGTCAATAGATCTGAGACTCTAGAGAAAAGTCACTACGAGAGATTTCAGTTGTAGAGTGTGACAAACTCCCGAAGTCCCGAAGAGTGGAGTAGATCGAAACCATCCATTTCGGAGGACACATGACAAGAGATCTAGACGTTAGGAGGTCTAACACTACAGAAGGAAGTTGACAGGGAGTAGAGAAAATATGGACCATCAAATCCAGAAGGGCACGCGACAGAGATCCGTCAACTTTGGATAAAATCACTTCAGAAGAAAATGGATGTAGATAATTTGAAACTCCTGAAGCTTGAATACCCGAAGTGAATCATAGCCCTCAGATCTAGAAGGATATGCGGCAGAGATCCGTGAAATCTGGGTTAAAGAACTTCAGAATAAAATGGATGTGGAGAAGTTGAAACTCACGAAGCTCGAATAGCCGAAGTGAATCATTGCCGTCAAATCCAGAAGGACACATGACAAAAATCCGTGAACTCTAGGTGAAAGAATTCCAGGAGAAAGTGAAGGCGGTGATTTTGAAACTCTTGAATCCCAAATAACCGAAGTGCTTTGTGGTCGTCGATCTCTGGGAGGCACGTGTAAACAGATTTTGAACTCCGAGTGAAAGATCTCCAAGAGAAAGCGAGTGTGGAGAGGTTGACGCTCTCAAAGAATGAACTCCCGAAGTGAACTAGGACTGTTGATCGAGAAGGAAGTGTAGCGCACGATCCTCAACTCGGGAAGAAAACACTCAGGGGGGAAAATATGCAGGAACGTCTGAAACTCCCAAACGTCAAAGTCTCGAAGTGGACCAGAGCCATTGATTTGGGTGGACAAGTGGCGCATGATCTAGAACTTTGGGTATAGAGTAATCCTAGGAAAAGAGGAGGTTGGAACATCTAGAACTCCTGAAGCATGGAGTCCCAAAGTAGATCTCGCCCATTGGTTTAGAAGGGGGACATGGACCGTTGATGTGGTCCTGGTTAAAAATTTTGAAGTCGTGAAGCACCAGGAGGTTAAGCCTCGGGTCACAGCCTGAGGTCACATGCAAAGAAAGTCAAGTGGAAGGAGCTAACGTCTTTCGGTGTTGATATTTGAAAAAGTGCTAAGAAAGAAGGGCCCCCAGGTACCATACGATATGCACCTTAGGTGATATCAGATCCTATGTTTGATTTAGTTTGAGACCAGTAAGGTCTACAGGAGCTAATCCAACTTGAGGAGATTAAGATCCTTGACTGAGAGGTCACGCAACCTCGAGGGAGAGTAGGGGGGTCTGCATCAAGTGGTATCAAAGCCAAAAAGATCTCAAATTTATACTCTGTGAGTGAGAAAAGTTCAACACAATGCCTCCTAGGAGATGAACATAACCACCTGTATCCAATTGAGTTGTTGAAAGGGAAATGAGGGAACTATGTGTAATATTAGAAGCGATGGAAGAAATGTAGAGGAGAGCACATGGCACTAGAGACGTTAGTGAGGAAGAAAGTGAAGAGATATAGGTTGAGGAAGTTGTAGGGGGAGATGATATCGAAGAACGCTTACTGAAAGTTGTTGTGAAGCTGGGAGCTAGAGAGAAAATAGACATCCTAATGTATGAAGGAAATCTATATGTTGAAGAGTTGTTGGACTGAATAAGGTCCATGGACAATTATTTCGACTATGAAGATGTCGATGAGGAGAAGAAGGTGAGACATGTTGTCACTAGGTTTAAAGGACATGCAACATTGTGGTGGTATGAACTACAGGTTGACAGACGAAGCAAAGGTAAGAAAAATATTAAGAGTTGGGATAGAATGGTACCCAAGTTGAAAGCTAAGTTCATGCCCAAGGATTATCAGATAAATCTATTATGGAAGATGCAGAACCTGAAACAGAAAGGAATGATAGTGAAAGAGTACACATAAGAGTTTTACAGAGGGAGGGAGAGAGATGAAGATAAAGTTTCTAGATACATAATTGGCCTTAGATATGAGATCCAGGATGAAATCATCATGATGTCAGTGAGGATAGTAGAGGAGGCATATCAATATGAAATCAAAGAAGAGGAGAAGTTGGCCAGAAAACAAAGCCAACGAAGGGGAGGTAGAAGTCCAAACAGAGGTAAAGGAGTTTCCCATGATAAGGCACATAATCCCAAGGGTGAGGATGAGAAAACCCACAATCACTCATAAAGAGGAGGAATCTCCAGAGGGAGACAACATGGTGGAATAAATAATTTTTTTAGAGGAGGAGGAAGAAACAAAGGAGGAGAGATAAGATGTGATACCTATGGAAAACTAGGACACAAGTCTTGGGAATGTCCTGAGAAAAGGAAAGTAGTAGGTGAAGCTCACATTTCAAAAGCATAGAAAAGGAATTTTGAAGAAGAAGGTGCAGAGGATGGAAAATCTCTAATGCTAAGGACTGTTCTCTTTAATCCAAAACCAGAAGTTGAAAAACCAGTGCAGAGTAATAGTTTGTTTAGGACAACTTGCAAGACTAAAGACAAAGTATGCAAGGTAGTAATTGACAGTGGGAGGACTGACAATCTAGTATCCATAGAGATGGTGGAGAAATTGTAGGTGGAGACAAATGAACATCCAAATCCATATAAGGTCTCATGGTTGCAAAAAGGACACCATGTAATGGTAACTAAACAATGTCTTATTCAATTTAAAATAGGTGGATATAGAGTTGAGATTTTGTGTGATGCAATTCCCATGGATGTATGTCATGTTTTGTTAGGAAGACCATGGAAGTTTGACAGGAATTTCATTCATGATGTGAGAAGGAACACTTACACTTTGGAAAATAATGGTAGAACAGACATGTTGTTGCCAATAGAAGAGAAGAAAGTAAAGGAAGAAGCCAACACAAGCATACTTCTCATGAGTGGGAAGGAACTCCTAAGTGAAGTCAAGAAGGAACATGAGATGAAGTTTGTTGTGGTGAGGAAACCCAAATTTGTCCTTAGACGTACTTATATGGATGATTCGACTGAAGAAGTTCAAGAGTTGTTGGAGAATTTTGCTAACATAGTAGTGGATGAGCTTCCTAACTCATTGCCACCCATCAAAAGTATCATCCATCATATTTACTTGATACCAAGAGAAAGTCTGCTTAACAAAGAAGGATACAGATTGACACCTCAAGAGAATGAGGAGGTAAATAAACAATTCCAAGAAGTATTAGACAAGGGTTTGGTTAGAGAAAGCTTGAGTCCATGCGCAGTACCAACTGTGTTGAGTCCAAAAAAGGATGGAGGATGGAGAATGTGTACAGACTCAAAATCCATAAACAAGATCACCATCATGTATAGATTTCCTTTTCCTAGGATGGATGACTTAATGGATTTCTTAAGTGGAGCATTTTTTTTTTCAAAGATAGATTTGAAAAGTGGATATCACTCGATAAGAATGAGAGAAGGTGATGAGTGGAAAACAACCTTTAAGACAAATGAGGGGTTGTATGAATGATTTGTTATGCTATTTGTCTTAACAAATGACCCAAGTACTTTTATGAGACTGATGAATGAATTATTGAAGGATTTCATTGGTAAGTTTGTGATTGTATATATGGATGATATATTGGTCTTCAGTAGAACTAAAGAAGAGCATTTGAGACATCCGACATTAGTGATGAGGAGACTACAACATGAGAAGTTGTTGATAAATCTAAAGAAATCCTCTTTTATGAAGACAAAACTCATTTACTTGGGCTTTTTAATCTCTTCAAATGAATTGAAGATGGATCCCGAGAAGGTTAGAGAAATCAAAGAATGTACATCTCCAAAGAGAATGTTTGAGGTGAGAAGCTTCCATGGATTAGCCTGTTTCTATAGGAAGTTCATTAGAAATTTTAGCGGAATTTATGCACCAATGATGGATACAGTGAAGAAGAGACCCAAGTATTTTAAACAGATAGAAGAAGATGAGAAAAGTTTCAATATATTGAAGGAGAATATAACATAATGACCAATTCTGGTCTTACCAAATTTCAGGAAGACATTTCAAGTAAGGTGTGATATGAGTGGAGTTGCAGTTGGAGTAGTTTTGAGCCAAGATAATAGGCTTGTTGCATATTTAAGTGAGAATCTGAATGAGACTAAGGGAAGGTATTCCACATATTATACATAATTTTATATCATAATTCAAGCCTTGATGAAATGGAGGCACTACCTTGTTCCAAAGGAATTTGTATTTTATAGCGATAACCAAGATTTACAATTCATAACCAAACAAGAGAAGTTAAACCAGAGAGATGCTAAGTGGGTAGAGTTTATGCAAAATTTTACTTTTGTCATTAAACATATTTCTGGTAATGCTAATAAAGTTGATGATGCATTGAGCATGAGATGTCTGATTCTACAGGAATTTCAAGTCAAGACCTTAGGGTTTGAACACCTTAAGGGGATGTATTGTATTGATCCATATTTCAAAGAAGCATATGAAGCATGTGAAAATCATGTGCTCAGAGAAAAAAGTCAGTGGACAAAATATATGATTCAAGATGGATTGATGTTTAAAGGTTGTCAATTGTGCATACCAAAGTGTTCAATGAGAGAAAATATACTGAAGGAAAAACATAGTGGAGGCTTAGCAGGACATTTCATCCATGACAAGATGTTTGCATAGATGAACAATTCATACTATTGGCTAGGTATGAGAGCAGAGGTGAAAAATTTTGTAAACAAATGTAAGATTTGCTAGTATGCAAAAGAAAAGAAACAAAACACTAGATTGTATCATCCATTCCCTATTCCAGATAGGCCTTGGGATGCAATAAGCATGGATTTTGTTTCAGGATTGCCACAGAAACAAAGAGGAAGTGATTCCATATTTGTGGCAATTGATAGATTTTTGAAGATGACACACTTTGTATTATGCCAGAAGACAAATTATGCAACACACATTGCAAATTTGTTTTTCAAGGAAGTGGTGAGACTTCATGGATTGCCCAAGAGTATTGTCTCAGATAGGGACACTAAATTTGTTGGTCATTTCTAGAGAACATTATGGAAGAAGTTGGGGACAGAATTGTCTTTTAGTTCAACATATCACCCTCAAACAGATGGACAGGCGGAGGTGGTAAATTGGAGGTTGGGAAATTTGTTAAGAAGTTTGGTCATTGAACATCTTGGCCAGTGGGATCAAATTATGTCACAAGCAAAGTTTTCATATAATGACTCACCAAACAGAAGTACAGGAAAAATCTCATTCCATATAGTGTATTGGATGATGCCAAGAGGGGTATCAGAATTGAGAGACATGGAGCCGAGTGAATTCATAAGCGTTGGAGTAGAAGACATCACTGCAGAGATGTAGAAGCTTCATAATCAGATCAAATAGAAGTTGTAGAACAACACTGCAGAGTATAAACATAGAGTTGATCAGCACAGAAGAGAACTTCAATTTGAAGTAGGAGATCAAGTTTTAGCACACTTGAGGAAGGAAAGGTTCGCAAGAGGAACATATAACTAGTTGAAGTTGAAGAGGATTGGACCATGAAAGATCCTAAGAAAATTTGGTAACAATGCTTATGAGATAAAGCTGCAAGAGGATGTGGGAATATCACCCATATTCAACATTTCAAACCTGTATCCTTACAAGGAAGATGACACAAAAGGATCAAAATATCAAGAGAAGATTAAATGGTAGAAGAAGATGCATGTAGCAGAAAATCCACAGATGGAGAAGATCGTTGATCAAAGGATTGGTAAGAAGATCAGGAGAAAAACCTATTTTGAATATTTGGTCAAGTGGAAGGGACACCTGATAGAAGATTCCAATTGGGTAAGTGAAGTTGATGTCCAAAAGCATGGAAGGTCAGTGCAGGAGCTCATGGACATGAGCCCATGAATTTTCTACCTAGAGGAGTATGATGTAGGAGCATTGTCAGTAAATCCACATGAGATGACAACATAGATCCTAGTGTGCCTTTTGAGTAAAATTTTAAATTTTGAAAGATGGTGTATCTCAACGAACTTTTGAGTAAATGATGAATAAGAGAAGTTTTAATGGTCCTAAGTTGAACGATCTCGTCAAACCAGGAGAGATCAAATCATCCTTTAGTTATTTGATTTTGGTGTGGATCTGAACATCGACCTTAAATTGTTTGTCACATACGTTTATTGTAATAGGACTAAGTAGCTATAAGCTTTTACTTTGATCAGATAGGTAGTTGGAGGGAAACCTAGAGGACCTCTTGTATAAGTAGATACATTGTGTGCCTGAATAAGGTTGTTGCAGACTAGTAGGAGATGGTTTTTACTGAATGTAAGTTGTTTTCATCAGAGTTGGAGCCATTTACCTTAATGAATATAATAGAGGGATATTGACCCAACGCATGGTGTTGCCATTGTTTACAATTTCCCTATTATTTTTTGTTTTCATGAATGAATGAGTTATGTTATTGAGTATATGAAACTATGAAGCATTTGGATAAGTTTCAATTGTTTCTCTTCATTGAGTTCATGCAAGGTGTGCATACAGTCCGCAAGACATGTGTTGATAGAGTTTTTTTCGACTCAAAAGCTCAGAAGATGTAGAGTGAAACTTCCATTTGCAAGGAGTGAAAAGGGACTATTGAAAGGCGTGCACAGTCACCCGCAAGAATCTAAGTCTTGCGTAAGAATCAGTTGCAAGGAGCACACAAATTCGAAGTTTGACTAAGTGTCGAAGTAGCCCTCTAAGGAGTCAAAGGGTTCAAGAAACAAAGCCCAAGAGAGATAGAGGGAATAAATCTTTAAATGGGGTGAAGCTCTGAAGGTTTACCGAGTTATCAACCAAAATCTCTCCAAGAGGAAGCATAATCCTTCTAGATTGTTGGATCTGGGAAAAGTGCACGAGCTTTAAGTGTCATTGTGCATACAGGAGCGAGGAATTCACTGAAGTCCCGAAGAGGTTAGGGACCATCCATCATCCAGAGGGACAGGTGGCATAATATCTGCAACTTAGGAGCGGAAAAACTCAGGGAGTTCCATAGACAAGGAGAGAGCGAAATCATCGAAGGACGAAGTAGATGGAGAGAGTGAAATCGTCGAAGGTCGAACCAGAAGGAGAGAGTGAAAACGCCAAAGAGCCAAAGGCTGAAGTAGACCCTAGCCGTTTATCACCAAGAGGAACGTGTCAACAGATCTGAGACTCCACAAAAAAATCACTCCAGGAGATTTCAGTTGTGGAGTGTGACAAACTCTTGAAGTACTGAAGAGTACAGTAGATCCCAACCATCCATTTTGGAGGACATGTGGCGAGAGATATGGAAGTCCAGAGGTCTAACACTCTAGAAGGAAGTTGACAAGGAGCAGAGAAAATATGGACCGTCAGATCCAGAAGGACATGCGACAGAGATCTGTGAACTCCGTGTGAAAGAACTTCAAAAGAAAATGGATGTGGAGAAGTTGAAATTCCCGAAACTCAAATAGCCAAAGTGAGTCACAACCGTCAGATCTAGAAGGACAGGCGACAGAGATCCATGAACTCCCGGTGAAATCACTTTAGAAGAAAATGGATGTGGAGAAGTTGAAACTCCCGTAGCGTGAATAGCCGAAGTGAATCACAGTCGTCAAATCTAGAAGGACACACAATAGAGATCCGTGAACTCTAGGAGGAAGCGAAGACGGAGAGTTTGAAACTCCCGAAGCCTGAATAGCTGAAGTGGTTTGTGGTCGTCGATCTGTGGGAGGCACACATCAATAGATTGTGAACTTCAGGTGAAATCACTCCAGGAGAAAGCGAGTGTGGAGAGGTTGATATTCTTGAATGTCGAAGTCTCGAAGGACGCAGACCGCACGATCCTCAACTTTGGAAGAAAAAACTCCAAGGCAAAAGGATGTAGGAATGTCTAAAACTCCCAAACGTTGAAGTTTCGAAGTGGACCAGAGACGTTGATTTGGGTGGATGCGTGGTGCCTGATCTATAACTTCGGATACAGAGTACTTCAATGAAAAGCAAAGGTTGGAACATCCATAACTCCCAAAGCGCGGATTCCCGAAGTAGATCTCAACCATTGGTTGCGAAGGGGGATGTGGACCGTTGATATGGTTCCAGTTAAAAGTTCAAAGTCACAAAGTGCCAGGAGGTTAAGCCCCAGGTCACAAGCTGAGGTAACATGCAAAGAAGGGCTAGCAGAAGGAGCTAGCGCCCTTCGGTGTTGAGATTTGAAAAAGCGCTAAGAAAGCAGGGCCCGCGAGTACCATATGATCTGCGCCTTGGGTGATATATGGGTCTGTGTTTGATTTAGTTTGAGACCAGTAAGGTCTCGAGGAGCTAATCCAACTCGAGGAGATTAAGATCCTTGACTGGGAGGTCGCACAGCCCCAAGGGAGAGTAGGGAGGTTGCATCAGATTCTCTCCAACTAAAGAGTTTGGTGTGTGGTTAAGACATTCTCTCAAGAATATGAATATGTTAATGTGTTAAGATAGTGTGTCTAGAAGAATATTTGTGTATTATATATGAGCTATTACATTGGTTAAATCTATCACTCAACATAGTTTTGCTTTGTAGAAACTATGTCTACTTTATGTGGATCATTCAACACACTTTAGGTTTGTGGAAACAATGTTTACTCTCTCATTTCTCTACATAAACCTGACTCTTTCATAAGAAACCTCAGTGATCATGGCATTTGGGTGTTTCTAATTCTATATGTAGAAGTAGTATAGGTGAGAGTATATAGAGTTTTGTAAAATGTTGTTATGGTTTGTCTATAGTGTTTTTCTATTGCATATAATTTTCGCTTTATAATTTTGTGTGTCGTGATGGGCCTGGGAAGTGAAAACACGTTGGATGCAGATCCAAATCGTTGTGGAGGCTGTGGAAAATATATTAGGCATTTGCCGACCGATGCATGTGACTTTAGGCATTGTACAAACACATGGAGCAGTGCTTCCAGTAAGGAGATGGGATGACTTGCAGGTTAATGGTGAGGCATGAGTATCTATTATTAGTTTTCAGATCTGTGGAGCGTGGATCTGTGTGAGAGATATACGAAGAGTGACCAGATCTGCTCAGGAAATGCAGGTGAGTTCAGATTTGAATGGATGTGATTTGATATGCTGTAGCATGTGCTCCGAGCTTTCACTGGTCTTGTTGACCAAGAAATCAAAGATTGCTGGTAGTTTTGCATGGTGCACGAGAATCTGCTCGCCGATTTGTTGAAGATATTGAAGGTTGTATGAGAAGAGGGTGATGCAGTAACAACAGTGGATAGGAGAAGAGTGCCAGTGATCCTGGGAAGCAATAATCGGATGCATGATGCTTGCTGGTAAGAGCCACAGTGTGGTGAAAATGAAAAGTACAACCTTACACGTGACGGGGCCCTCTTCTGTGTCTGTTCATTTGAAGAGAAGAAATTGTGATCAGAAAGAACTCCAACTGCCTTGGAGTCTGAGGCCAAGGTCCTGGAATTGGAAAAGCCATTTTTCAAGCACCTTAAATTGCCATGGAAATGGGAGTTTTTTCTCTCAAGAAATGGATAGGGAGCCACCCGCTGAGTGTTTGAGATGCCTGTGTATTGCTCGAGGTATTCCAAGGTTGACTAGGAATTGATATTCGAGTGCAAGATGGATAATCTTTTTCACGAATACCGTCTCTGAACCAAATAAGATGTGGCCTTCAAGCAGTTTTTCCAACCATCCGCGTGGTTTGTGTAGTGAAAAGATACTAGAGATATGGACAGCAGTCATAGTCAATACGAAGGCCTACGATAATCCTGCATGAAGAAAATCGTGCTGACCAATTGAAGTCCAACCAATGAAGAAACTTTATCCGACATTGTCTCTATGCATGAGAGGTATACACCTACATTATCTCTATGCATGAGAGGGATACACCATGCACTAGTACGATACATGTATGCCTGAATAATAGGGATTACAACAAACCCTGTAAATACAACCTGAATAATAGGGATTACAACAAACCCTGTAAATACAATCTGCCTTAGGCTAGGCTTTAGAACTTGGACCAAAGAATTATTACATCATTTCAATTTAGGTAAAACAAGAATTTGAATGCTTTAAAAAAATCACAATTAGCCTTATCATGTTCCTAACTTGATTTTGATTTCCTTGTTTATATCTAGTACCTCTCTTCCAACTACTCTACTAATATAATGATCTTGGTTCCTCTCCCAAGAATTTCCGTGATTGTATCTCTTGTAACAATAAATGATTCATTGGCTTGAGATTCCCAAATATATTGATCATCATCGTTATGTTTCATCAGCAGAACTATGAAGTTTCTTGGAAACTGGTCACATAGAACCTATCTAGTAGAATAACCACACAAAACATATAGAGAGAAGAGAATGAGAGAAAAGCTTTAGAGAATGAATGAATTGTATTAAATGAATGAGTGAAATGAATAATACACATTATATAGTCTACATGGCTAAGTGAAGTAGTCATAGTAGTGATCTAGAGAGATCTAGACACTCATTGATAGAAACTAAAGTAATCTTCCAATTAGTCCTACTTAATTAATCCATGCAATCATTAGTTAACTGAGTCACACGTGTGGAGGTGAGATAAACATATGCAATCACAAAATATGCACCCTCTTGACCACATGTACGAGATATCCACCTTCCTGGTGATGAAACCGAGGTGAACATGCAACTGTTGGTGATAAAACCGAGGTTTTTATGCATGAGTAGCCTCCTCTATTCTAACAAAGGTGTAATTGAATTTGAACTAAAGAGGGAAGGTGCCCTATTTTGTAGGAGGTTCCCTAAGTTGTAGAGGAATATTATGAAGAAAGAATATTCTCCTGTACGGAAGCACCCTTAGCATTGGACTATAATTACCTAGGTGAGTGTGTAATATCTTGAACACCCCCCTGAACACTACTAGGGTCTAAATGATGAATGGGTACCAACATCCAAGGCCATGTTAGGTACCCATTTTACAATTCATCTAATAATGATTGTTGAAAATAGAGGAAATAGGGACAATCTCATGGGAAACCCCCCCCCTCAAAGTACAATGCATAAAAAATGAAGAAGGAACAAAAGAATTTATTAGGCAATTGTATTCTTCACTCCAAGACAATCACACGGGTAGTATAACTTCTACTTAGTAAATGTTTTGGTGAAGATGTATGTACTATGCTCGATGGATAGATGGTACTGCAAATCATTGATCGTGTCATGTACCATCTCTCTGATGTAATGCATATGGATTTCAATGTGTTTTGTCAAATGTCGCCACACTAGGTCTCTACAAAACTTGAGAGTACTTTGATTGTCACACAAAATGACAGTCGGTAATGCATATGGATTTCAATGTGTTTGGTCATATGTCGCTACACTAGGTTTATACAAAACTTGAGAGTACTCTGATTATCACACCAAATGACAGTCAAATGATGGAACTGGATGTTGAGCTCAGTGACAAAGTTCTAAAGGCAAAGTGATTGAATAGTGATGTTGATTGCTCCTTTATACTTGACCTCTATTGACTATAAATAAATGACTGATTTATTTTTTCTCAACCAATGGATGGGACCGAAACATAATTTGTACCCAAAAGTGGACTTGTGATCTCTGTTATCGACAACCCAATCAGAATCTGTGTAGCCCATGAGATCCAATGCACAAGTTGTTTCATAATGGATCCCATAACGGGTCACACCTTGAACATATCTAAGGATATTCTTGGAAACCTTCGAGTGTAACTCATGTGAGATCCAATGCAAAATTTGTTGCATAATGGATCCCATAAATGGTGGTACCCTAAACATATCTAAGGATGTGCTAGGTGTGCATGAGATACAAAAGACTCCCCAAAATATTTTAATAAAAGATGCTATCCACCAATGGTATATCCCTCCTATCCTAAATATGTGCCCCAATCATAAAGGGTTTGGTTTCCGACTTGCAGATGTTCATGTGGAATCTAACCAAGAGATCCTTTGCATACTTATTTTGAGATAGATTGATGCTTGAAGCATCCTAATTGATCTCGAGACTAAGGTAAATGTGTTGGTGACCCATGTACTTCATAAAAAGCCTAACATGCATATTATATTTGACCACAATGATTGTTGAGGCCAAACATTTTATGATCAAGAGGTCATCAACATATAGAACTAGGATCAACAAGGAGTCTAAGGTTCTTAGCATGTAGAGGTTCAGA
This sequence comes from Picea engelmannii, assembly GCA_009831015.1. Classification (NCBI taxonomy): domain Eukaryota; kingdom Viridiplantae; phylum Streptophyta; class Pinopsida; order Pinales; family Pinaceae; genus Picea; species Picea engelmannii. The sequence goes on from ML779669.1 coordinate 227,284, forward strand.
TCTGATTTACATATAACAAAACGCTAAGAAATAAAATAATCATATGTCTTCCCATACCACACTCTAGGCACCCGCTTGGGTCCATAGAGTGACCTTTCGAGTCGACATACTGAGGATGAGTTTTATATGAACCCTTGTGGATGCTCCATGTAAATATACTTAAATATATCCTCGTGAATAAAGGAATTCTCCATGTCCATCTATTGAACTTCCCACCCCCTATATTCTACAATGGAAAGGGATAATTGGATGGAGTGCATATTTGCTGCTCGAGCAAAGAACTCATCGTAATCTATCCATGGATCTGCTAAAAACATTTTGTAAACACTTTTTCCTTGTACCCACTCACTTGTCCATTTGTTTCCTTCTTGGTCTTGTAGATCCATTTGCATCTAATGAGCTTCTTGTCTTAAGGAAGTAGAACCACATCCCAAGTCGAGTTCTCAAGGAGATATTTGTACTCTTACATAATCGCTTCCCATATGGGATTCCCTGCAACCTCTGCATAGGTCTATAGTTTGAAGTGAGGACTATGTATCAATGCATGGGAATCATTGTTTTGGTAGATGAAAAATCATGAGGAGGATCCTCAAACTAGTACCTCATCCTCCTTTGATCTGTTGGATCCCCCACAAGGTCACCTGCTTCTTATAGGGTGTCATGTGTCCACTTGGGAATATGTTGTGGCTCATCATCTACATTCTCATAATCAACATTCTCATAATCTTTCGAATAATATTTGGATCTTATATTTGAACCATGATATGAATGTGTGGACTCATAATATCAGATGTCTAGTGTAGAAAGAAGTGTTGAGGTCTCTACATGTGGCTCCAATGGTGCATGAAAGGGGCATTCCTCAAACTGGACACTTCGATAAATAATGAGCTTATCCATTGAGGGATCAATCATCCGGTAAACCTTCACTCCATTATAATATCCCACGAATATGCATGGGGTACTCTACCGATCTAATGTTTTTCTATTTTCATAGTGTATGCAAGCCCACATGCATGATCCAACTATTTGGAAGTGGGTGAATTCCAATTTTCTACCATTCCATGTTTCAAAGGGAGTCTTGTCCTTGACATATATGTGAGGAGATATACTCTAAATTTAGTTAGCACAATTAAGTTTCTTATTCCAAATCTTGGAATGTAGAGATCTTGCATGCAACATGCAAGTGGCCATCTCTTTGAGGGATCTATTCTTCCCGTTGACTACTCCCTTCTACCGTGGAGTTTAAGGTATTGCATGTTGTAGTTGTATACCAAATTTTGAACAAAGATGTCGAACATACCATTCCACATATTCCCCTCCATTGTCTGTGTGAAGGATTTTTTTTTTTCTCTTGGACTGAGCCTTTGCATGAGCTTTGAATTCTTTGAGATGGTCAAAAACTTTGAACTTCTCCCTAAGAAAATACACTCAAATGTATCATGTGAAATCATCAATAAATGTAAGAACATACCTCACCTTGCTAATGGAAGGATGCAAAAAAGATCCCATTAGATCATTGTGGATGAGCTCCAAGAGAGAGGAGACCCTCCAAGCCTTCCCTTTTTTAAACTTCTCTTCAGAATGATTTCCAAGAATGGATCCTTGAAAAACTCCTTTGGAAAGGTGTATGTTGGGAAATATTGTGACCATTCATTGTTGGCTAAGTTTCTACATGTATTTGAATTTTAGATGACCAAATATCTCATTCCATAATATACTATCACTATCAAAACACATCATTAGTAAAGGAAAATTAGATTTAGCAATAACCTTAGTCAATGTCTACAAACGAGATTGGTGATTTACCTCACCAAAAAAAATATTTGAGTTATCATGCATGTCATATATGGTGATGAAATTAGTTCTGAACTCCACCCTTTTCCATGTGCCCAAATGTGTTATCTAATAAAAAGAGGGTAGATTCATGGAGAGTTTTGGAACATGCAAGACATTCTCAAAAATTACTTGTTGGATGTCTACCCTCTGTTGTATAGTGACCTAAACTAGGGTATCATATTCCATGATGATGGGAGGACTCGTGCATACAGTAATAGAAGATAAAACATGTTCAAAGGTTGTCATATGATGGGATGCACTCAAATACAAGATCCATGCATCAAGAGATGAACGAATAATAATTAAAGCATGACGGTTACCTCATTTTTCTGGTGGTTGACCTTCCAAATTCTTCTTGGAAGCTTCAGGAATGTGTTCTCCAAGGTTGTTCCTCTAGAGTATCTACACCATCATATCGATTTGTTTATTCATGGATGTTAATTTGAGATGATAGTCATGATTGTAGTAACTGCATTTAGACTTCCCTTTCTTTCTATTTACACTTTTGGAGCTAGATGAATAATCAAATGGTTTAGGATTTCCTTCCTTCTTGTGTTCAAAATGTTCCTATCCCTTTCCTTTTTTATTGGTCTTCACGTAGAATGTGTCGTTTCTCTCATGCACAATAAGTGCGTGCAAATTGGGTCAATTGATTATCCCCATATTGATGAGCTTATCTTTATCATGCGTTAGGGACTCCATCAACTGAAATAATGTTGACATTTTCAAGCTTCCCCTGAAGTAAATCTCATTGTATGGAACACTAATAAAAGAACACCATACTCCATAACAAATTTTTCCAAAATATAAATCATCAATTGATTTCTTTGAGTTGATTTTCCAATACCACATCCCTTTAGATGAAGAAGAAGGAACCTGAACTTCATAAATAAGTCTTGGACATCATCGAAATTCCTCGCATTAAAGTAATTCAACTACCTCAAGTATATGGCCTCTCATTTCATCATCTTTTCCAAAGAGATCCTTGAAATTTGTCCAAATATCATCTAGTGTTGTACAAGCTTCAATTTGAATTAGAATCTTGGGGGACACAGACATTCTATTAGGTCGATATACTTATTCTTATTGATATATGATGTTGGATCAAATTTTGTAGCCATTGTAATCCAATACAATCCTCTACATATAAGATGATGAAATTTTTTTAGCTTCCACTCGAAGGAATTATGAGGCATGAGAAGTATTTATGGTAAATACTCCATCCTTTATGAATGCATCTTCCTCTTGAACGTGCAAATAAAATGATTATGAACTTTCTCTTATCAACAAACCTCTAATACCATGGAAAGTTTAATGGATGCTTGTCACGAAGAACATATCTAGTAGAATAACCACACAAAGCTTGTGCGAGAGAAGATAAAGAGACACAAGATTGAGAGAAAGAATCAATTGTATTAAATGGATGAGTAAAATGAGTAATACACATGATATACTCTACAAGGTTAAGTGAAGTATCCATATTTGTGATCTAGAGATATATAGACACTCACCGATAGAAACTGAAGTAATCCACCACCTAGTCCTAGTCAACTAATCCATGCAGTTAGTCATCAGTTAATTGATTCACATGTGTGGAGGTGAGAGAAACACATGAAATCACAATATAACCTCCCTCTTCACCACATGCATGAGATATGAACCCCCCTAGTGAGGAAATTGAGGTAAACATGCAAATCTTGGTGATAAAACTGAGGTTTCCATGCATGAGTAGCCTACACTAGTCTAATTGTGGTGAAACTAACTCTAAAATGAAGGGGTGAGGAACCCTATTTTGTAGGAGGTTACCTAATATGTAGGATAATATTCTCAAGAGAGAATATTCTAATCTATAGAAGCTATGTCAACATTGGTCTATAAACCTTAATAAAATAATTACCTAGGTGAGTGTGTAATATCTCCATCAACAACCACCTTCTCGACGACCAAATATGTATAGTAGAAACCAACACAAAAAAATATAATCATGCTAACATATTTTTCGATAACACATGTATTCCAACAGAGGATGAACACCTTTAGTAACCAATCACACAACTAGATCAAAGATCAACACATTGATGTTTTTACATGGTAAAACCCCTACGGGGAAACATCCACGACCCCAGCCAACGCGACCACTTGGAGAAGTTTATTAATGAAAAAGAAAAATATTACAAAGAGATTTTACAATATATTTTCTCACAATCGATCATCAACAAATGAACCGCCATGCTCTTTAAATAGATATCATATACCAATCAGGTGTTAAGCCACGAATCAGTGGTCATTAAGACCAAGGAGAATATGAACCATCAGATCACTCTATGTCGGGAACATATCGTGACCGTCAGATTTTCTAACTACAAATACATACTAATGCATACTAAAGAAGCACACTAATAAACACAGTGTTACCTAATGACACATAAGACCAAGTATATCTTAAGTAACTCTTAAGTGTCTAAATATCCTAACATCCCCCCTTAAGAAACAATTTGTATAGGATTGAATGATTTACAATATTGACACAATAGGAGAAGGAAGGAGGCATTAGAGCCTATCCCCCTTTGATGACAACTTCCTGAACTTCTACAATAGATCAAAGTTTGGAGAACCTTGCTTCTATAAGAGACTGTGAAAATGTCTGCAACTTGATCTTTTGTAGGGAAAAAGAGCACTTCAATAACTTGATCATGAAAGAGATTTATGATGAAGTGCATGTGTATCTTGATGTGTTTGGTGTGATGATGTTGAACTAGGTATTTGGTGAGCTTGATGGCACTCTTATTGTCACACCAAACTCTGGTCGGATGTCGTTATTGTAATCCAAACTCTGAAAGGATTTGTAGAAGCCACAAGGCTTCCTATCTTGCATTTATTGTTGCTCAGTACTCTTCTTCTATTGAAGAAAGTGCAATAGCCTCTTGTTTCTTAGAAGACAAAGTGACAGGTCCTAAACCAAGGATGAAAACATAACATGCAGTAGACTTTCAATCATCAGGTTTGCTGGCTCAATATGAATTAGTGAAACCAACAAATAAAGGATTCCCTCCTGAACTGTAATGTATCTCGAACTGAACTATACCATAGACATAGCGAAGTATCATTTTAGTTTCTTTCCAATGGATTTCATGGGGTGTTTGCATATACCAGGAAACAATACCAATAGCAAATTAAAGATCAGGACAGGTATGAGTCAAGTATAATGGGATACCAGCTAATTGATGGTACATGGTGGCATCAACTTCAGGAGAAGTAAAGGTGGCAATAAGATTGACTCTAGACTTGAAGGGAGAAGGGGTTCATTTACAATCATCCATGTGAAAGAAATGAAGGTCACAAACATACTTTGAATGGGAAAGAAAAATTATTTCATTGGTTTGCAAAACTTGGAGGCCAAGGAAATAGTGCAAAAAGCCTAAGTCTGTCATTTCAAATTTCTTCTTAAGGCTGGTTTTCACATGGTTTAAAATTTTTGAGTCACTACCAGTAAGGATAGGTTCATCAACATAAAGGACAAGGATGATGAGATGACTTCCTACTTTCTTGGTATATACATTAGGATCAGAATGACATCTAAAGAATCTGGTTTCAATAAGAAAGTTTTCAATTTTGGCATACCAAGCTTGGTGAGTTTTCTTAAGACCATAAAGAGATTTATTAAGGTGACAAACAAGGCTAGAGTCATTGTGGACATATCCAGGAGGTTGTTCCATGTAGATTTATTCTTGCAAATATCCATGCAAGAAGGCGTATTTAACATCCATCTGATGGACCTCCCATGTATGTGAGGAAACAAGGGAAAGAGCAAGGTAGATGGAATTCATTTTTGCTACAGGGGAAAATATTTCATTATAGTCAATTCCTTCAACATGGGAAAATCCTTTGGCAACTAACTGAGCCTTGTGTCTTTCAACACTTTCATCTGATGCATACTTAGTTCTATAGACCCATTTACATCTAACAAGTTTTCTTCCTTTTGGAAGAGTTATAAGATCCCAAGTATCGTTTTCCATTAAAGAACAATACTCTTCATTCATTGTTGTATCGCAATTTGGATGATGTAAATCTTCTACAAATGTCTTTGGATCATGAGTCTCTGAAACTTGAGCCAAAAGAGAAGAGGCTCGTTGGAACTATGAACGTGTTTGGCATTGATCTGAAGGATCATCAACAAGATCATGAGCTGCTTGTCGTGTTGAACGGACCCATATAGGAAGCAGAGGAGTTGGTGTTGGTCTAGGTTCAGAGGAATCATCTGGAGGAAAGTGAGAAGGAAAAGGTGGATTTTCATCCTCACTATGATCATCTGAAGAAGAAACCATAATAGGAACAGAAGAAGGCACAAATGTTGAATATGGCTCGCAGGCCGAAGAAGGCACAAATGTCGAAGATGGCACACAGATCGAAGAAGGCACAATTGTCGAATTAGTCTCACATGCCAAGATATTTTCATCAAATTTAACATCTCTTCTAGTAATAATTTCATTACAATCTGGTTGAAGAAGTCTATAACATTTGACATCTTCAAAATAACCAACAAATATACACCTCTCACTTTGAGGCTGCAATGCTTTGCTTTTCTCATCACGAATCTGATCCCATGCTATACTTCCTAATACACAGAAGTGACTTACATCCGGTTTAATTTTAGTCCAAGCTTCTTCCCATGTTATACATTTAAGAGCCTTTATGAGAGTCCACTTTACTATGTAATTTATACAGTTTATGGATTCCTCCCAATACCTTAGATTTAATCCCTTAGATTGGATCATACAATTATTCATTTATTTTAATGTGCGGTTCTTTCTCTCAACAACACCATTTTTTTGTGGTATATATGGAACAATGTGTTTCATTTGGATGCCCTATGTAGTGTAGTAACTTGTAAAATTATTGTTCACATATTCTCCTCCATTATATGTTCTTAACCTTTGAATTTGATGTTCAGATTTCTTTTCTACAAGGGCCTTGTAGGCCAAAAACTTGTCAAAAACTTCGCTCTTAAGTTTTAAGAAGTAAACCCAAGTACGTCTGGAAAAGTCATGAATGAAAGTTAAGAAATACTTGCACCCAGAAAAAGGAGTAGAAAGTGGACCACATAAATCACTGTGAACAAGTTGCAAAGGGCCTAAGGCATGCCAAGAGGCACGCTTGTCAAAACTTTCCCCGTGATGTTTTCCAAGAACACAACTGGTAAAAACCATCTCTGCATGAAATAGGAGGAAGTCTAGTCACCATCTGTTGAGTACATAGTTGTTGCAATGAGCGATATCTTAGATGACCAAACCGCTCATGCAAAATTTTGCTCAATTCATCGCTATGAGAAACAAAAACTGATGAAAAAGAAGATGACCCAAAGTTGCCAAACTTGTACAACCTAGTAATATCATCACCAATTGCAATTGCAAGAACATGCTTAGGATATTTTAGATCCTTGATTACAACTTGGTGAGCTGAAAACTCTACGGTTTTACCTTCACCTGAATGAGTGATTTGATATATTGATAGAAGGTTGAAAGAAAGACTTGGAACACATAATACATCATTCAAATGACCATTATCTACTTGAATTGTTTAAGATCCCACAATACTAAGAGATCTATCATCACCAACAAATATTTTCTTGGTGTTACATTCATTTAGAGCAGAAAATATGTCTTTATCCTTAGCCATATGAAGCAGAAAGTGAATTTCCATGAGAATAAGTAGAATCAATATTGATGTTGTGCTTCTTCATTTTTCCTTCTAAAGATGTGATAGTCTTTAAACATTTGGACTCATCATGACCATGTTTATTGCAAAAGTTGCAATGTCTATTAGTCTTATTATTTTTATATTTTTATCCTTTGTCACCATTAGGAGCTAAAGTTTTCTAATTTGGTTTAGGACCCTTATGTTGTTTGTTGTTGTAGCGAGGATGTTTCTTCTTGGGATTCTTGGGTTTATCTTTATGCCGGGAAACTAAGGATTTGTTGGAGGTACGTAGAGTGCCGATCACTCCAAGTTGTACAAGCTTATCTTCCTCTCTAATCAAAGAAGCACAAAAGGACTCAAGAGTGGTTTTTTGATAATCTTTCCCTAGAACCTCTCTCTTGGCATAAAAGGTATGTATAAACACATAATATGCACTACCTATCTTAGAAAAAATAAGATAGATGCAATGCTCTTCCTCCATCTTTATCTCACATTCTTCACATAAAATTTCGAGTGTTTTAAACTTAGATAGATAATCTCCAATGCAAGAAAAATCACTTGCACTTAAATTCGGTACTTGATTTTATAATTGTTGTGCTCGAATGATATTGATTTTACCAAACACAAATTCAATCTTTTCCCAAGCTTCATCGGGGTCATCAATTTCTTTAAGGTCGAACCTTAAATCAAGAGAGATGGACATTCGGATTAGTCCACATGCTTCGTCACTCTTATTATCCCATTTGAATTTATTATCATCATCAGTGGGTTCTTTTTCCTTTCCCAAGGTAATCTGGTACAGGCCTTTACTTTTTAATAAATCCTCCATATGAGACTTCCATTGGAAGTAGTTTGTACTGGTAAGAAAAAAAATACTGCAATAAGCCATATTAATTATGTATATAATATGGATTTAAAAACTGAAAATGATGATCTCGATGGAAAGATCTCGAAAAATTAGGCAATTTAAAAAAAAAATGACACTAAAACCAGACTTTGGATGTAAAAGTTATGCCCTTTTTAAAAAGGCATAAATGGTAACCAAAGGACCACGTTATGGTGTAAGTTGCTTTATGAAGTTACCCACTTTTATAAAAAGAAGTGAGGATCACTTTTACAATGAAGTTACTTTATGAAAGAAAATCCGCATGCAAAATAAAAAACTGTAAAATAAAATATTAAAGCTACTTATAGTGATTCACATTTATACTTAAAGTGAAATACACTTTACAATTGAGCATGAACTTTCATGCTCAATTGTAAAGATCTGATACTATGTTCGACAACACATGTATTATGTTTGAAAACACATGTATTCCTAGAGAGGACGAACACATTTAGTAACCACTAACACAATGAGATCAAAGATCAACACACCGATGTTTTGATGTGGTAAAGCCCCTACGGGGAAACATCCACAAACCCGAGCAATGAGGCCACTTGGAGTAGTTTATTAATGCAAAAGAAAAATATTACAGAGAGATTTTACAATAGACTTTCTCACAATCGATCATTGACAAATGACCCTCCATGCTCTTTAAATAGATATCATGGACCAATCGGGTTCTAAGACGCATATCAATGGTTGTTAAGATCGAGGAGAATATGAACCATCATCACTCTATGTCGCGAACATATCCTGGCCATCAGATTTCCGAACTACAAATGCATACTAATGCATATTAAATAAACACGCTAAGAAACACACTTTTACCTAATGACACATTAGACCAAGTAGATCTTAACTAACTCCTAATTGTCTAAATATCCTAACACATCTATTCAACAGGGACATTTAATGAAAATATTAAGCACAACACAACCAAAAGTAATTAAATATGTCATCCATGATGGATACCATACAAAATGCCTCAATATAATCATATTTGCATCACCAATCACTCTGCATACATTAATATCTCCTTGGAGGTGACTATCTACAACATCCCTTCGAACCGTCTTTATTTCATCATTGATGTGTGGTTATTATTATGGATTGGATCTCTAGTAAACCCTGAGGAATGTGCTTAATGAATCTCTATCTCTGCTACCAACATTATCTTCACCACGATATGTGTATATGATATCACAATAAATCCTGCAATGACAAACCCTTATACGACATGGTTCAAACACTTGGCCTCCATTCACATCGATTCAAGATTAAGGATCATTAACATGAAAATTCAACTGCTACAATTA
>ML779669.1:237271-250278 GCA_009831015.1 Picea engelmannii
CGATATGTGTATATGATATCACAATAAATCCTGCAATGACAAACCCTTATACGACATGGTTCAAACACTTGGCCTCCATTCACATCGATTCAAGATTAAGGATCATTAACATGAAAATTCAACTGCTACAATTAGTTCTCCTAGATCCCTCTTGTTTCGACTCCATGATAGTGGGATCATGGTGCTCCCTTATATATTACGATCCATCTATACATTCCTCCTCTTCCTTCATTTATCCTCAACCAAAAGGATACATTGTTGTCTCTTCTAAAACGATGCTTGTGATCTACAAAGAAAAATAAAAACTAGGAAGCAATGGAGAGATTATACAAATAGAGCATGACTAGGGTAGGCCTTTGATCAAGAATCGAAAACAAAAACAAAAAATCGAAGTCCTCCTCGCTCCCTCCCTTGCTTGATTGAATGAATTCATTGATCACTCGATTTGATACCACTTCTTAGATATAAGAGAGATTAAAAATAGGCACAAGAAGTATATCAAGCACATCACACCATAATTATCCTAGAAACCCAAAAGCGAGAAAACCAACAACTAATAGATGTATTAGTCTTGTCCAAACCGACCAAGCCATGCAAAAGGCTAACTAATCAAGGCATCTTACAATAAATATATCATGTCTTTAAATAGGCTTTGGTGCATGAAATAGAGTGGGAAAAACCATGGGTTACCAAAACAATGAGCTCTCAAACTACCATCGCTAAACCAATTTAATGACTATCATCTTTCACTCTTTCATCAAGTCAAGTTTAACCTTGGAGACAATTAGGCACCCATGTATTCTAGTGGATTGTTGCTCATTTGTATGGACTTTGACAGTTTGGTGATGTCTACATGATTGAGGTATGAGATGTAGGTTCCATGATAGATTTGATATAAACTTTGACGATGATAGTTGTCTTCGATTCCTGTCCCTGAGATGTAGGAAAGTCGATGACGAAGTGTGGTGTTAAGGCACTCTGTGATGTTAAAGTCACCGGTTCAAAACCTGCGGGAACAAAAACTCCAGCCATGTTAAGGGTTGATGTGGCTCAGGCCGGGTGAGATCTCTGGGTGATTTTGACGGCTTAGATGCCCCTGAGTCACGATTTCTTAGCCACATGTTAGTCCCACATGTCACGGACAAACTAACAAAAAAAAAAAGATAGTTGTCTTCGATTCATGATGGAGCATATGTTGCAAATGACTAGTGGCATAGATTGAATTAAGTACTAGTTAATGGGGAGTGTTGGAATTATTAAAACCTACTTGTCTTATAGTTTAGTGTGTCATATTGGAGCATACAAGAAGACATGATTGTACTTTGTTATTAGTTTGGTCATTGTGAGGTAGAGTTTGTTTCTTCATGAGAAGAGAGTTTCTATGTTTTAAGAGGTTGTTAGATCTAGTTGAATAAGAGAGTTTGCTTGGCTCCTATTTTTAGCTCCTATTTTGGTGTTTGAATGAGATTGTGGAAACTATGTATACTCTGTCATTTATTTACATAAAAAAATCACTTAACACAGCTTTGATTTGTGAAAACCATTTCTACACTCTCATTATTTGAACATGAACATACTTATATATCTCCCTCACTCACTCCTTATTGATTCTTGAAAGAACCTCTCACCTCAAAAACCTTTGAGTCACTAGATTCTAGAAAGAGTCTCTCACCCCTAAAATTGTTTGACTTTAAATAAAGACAAAAATATTGCATATGAATGTCCCCATTTCAGTAAATGATATATATTGGGTAAGTAAATTAAAATATACAATAATGCATATTGAAGATTTTTACTTTTGAGATGTGACTTCAATATATAGTTCCTTATTCCAATAGCATACAGTAGTCTAAATCAACATCATAAAGGTAATTCATTTTTCTAGTTCAACGTCATGATAGAAGGTTGATTCCACAAGTACACTTCAATTATACCAACAAAAAAACGTATGGAACATTGCCTTAAATTTGGTGTTGAACTGTATACAGGCCAATAATCCACATTAATGAGGACTAACAGACAATGGAAAAGTTTCAAAGCACTCACATTCTCTCATCAAGTATTCCAAACATTCAACAACGTAAACTGTTCATTAAAAATGGACACTTCTTGATTTTTTTGAATCGATTCATCCATCCTTTTGAGTAGGAAAAACTGAAACAAACATTTGTAAAGATCTGCATAAGCAATTCTTTGTTTTTTACACAAATATCCTTAGCAACAGACGCCCTAAATAAATCCTATTATCATCATTTCAATTGGTAAAATATAGGAATATCAGCATAAGAAAATTTATTATCCTTATCCATAACGAGCAAATTAAAGACAATAAATATAGGAAGATTTGTTACGCGACTGGTCCAGACAGAAGGAAATTGATTTAACTCTACTGAATCTTAATGATAGGAGGGCATTACTTACTTATGAAATTATATCTGGGAAAGTGAAAAGCTAGCTCGTCTATCAGTTATATATTAGACGAGGGATGCCATCAATAAAATCCCAGCGCTCCCTCCAGAGTTGAAGTTCTTCACGTTCACCATCGAAATATAATATGGCGTGCCTCTTCGAATTGGGGTCATACGATTCAACAACGCCCTCATAGAACTCTTTATCAGAAGGCCACCAGACCTTCACCTTCCGTCCAATCAATTTCTCATCTTCTCCGCTTACTTCGACAGTCCTCTCCATTGCCGAGATGCTCTTCTTTCTTGCAGATTTCCTTGGCGGCCTGTTACGATTTAAGTATTTCGACACTGAAATATTATTGTTCGATTCACCATCATTGTATCCTGTATCTGCACTGTGCGCAATCCGCATGGGATCTTCTCTAACACGTGATCGTTTTGTTGGACGCTCTTGTCTACGTCCACCCGAGCTTACCAACTTATCCTCAGCTTCTTTCCTCTTCTTCTTACCATTATTTTTCTCAACCCTAATCAATTCATCATTCTTTTTCTCAACCCTAATCAATTCATCATGATAGTGATCGGGATACAATTGAGAGCTTGCGACTTGAGAGCTTAAATTATCCACGGAAGATGAACATGTTTCTGTATTAGAGCTTCCTGTTAGCAATATAGGCTCTGGACAAGCAGTTTTATATCGTTTAACTTCAATGCCCTGACTTCCATGTCTGCACATATCATAAACAATTTCTTCGTACCCATGTCGACAAATGCAAATAATTGCCTGATTGGATGACATCTTTGCTCTCAAATACGGTCTTAGCTTTTCAGCACAAGATGCAACAACACTCAAGGATAACGAATGGGCAGCCGGTGAAGAATCCTGCATTTCTCTTCTCAACTTCGTGAGTAAAACAGACAATAGTTCCTCCGAGATATCATCGCTTTCATCCAAAACCTTGCACATAATCATTTTCATGGAACCATATACATCTGCAGAATAAGGATTCTGAGAAACTGCAGAAAAGAAATGTTTGAACATATCAAGGAGAAGGTCGTCTAATTCAAGGTCCAACATGAACGTGCACAAGTGGAGCTGTCCAAAAGTTTGGAGAATGGAAAACCTTCTCGCGAAGGAGCGATTGTTCATATCCCCCAGCTCCTGAAAACTTCCCACTGTAAGCTCTAGTATTACTTTCATCAGTGCGTTGCAGTATTGTTCGTCGGGTGCTGTTATTCTGAGTATTTGGGTCTGGCAACTGATGACCAACAATGTCACATCATTGTCATTGTGCCTCAAATAGAATGGCATTCGCAGTGCATGAATTGATGGAAACATTGCTTCGAGAATTGATTGAGGAGGTTTTTGTTCTACCAAAAGTAAATAGGCCTCAACCTGCTCTAAAGCCTGAAGCAGCTCATCCTTCGAGCTAGGCGGAAGTTCCAGCCGCCTCCCTGCTACAAAGAGTTTAAGCTCGAATTGAAGCAGTTCCACACCCTCCATCTTCATTTCTTCGTCAAAACCACCTCAATTGCAGAGAAATAATCAATCTATCACAAAGAAAACAAAGACGGTCCAGATTATCTACAAGAGGGAAGGTAGTTATAATGGTTGAGCACCAAAGCTATCTAATATGAATATATTTTTATTAATAAAGATTACATTTTTTATTTTTTATTATATTTTTCCAACCGAACCGTGTTTTGTGCGTCTCTTGGGGCAAGCAAACAATTATATTATAATATTTAAAAAATATTATATAATATAAAATATTATAATATATATATATATATATATATTATTTTAATTTATGTTTACATTGAAAATCTTTTTAATTCTCAAATTTCTCGATTGATTAGCTTTTACAAATTTACACTTGTGTATTTATTATTTATTTTATTTTTATTTCACAACAACTTATTATTTTATTTCACAAAAATTACAAAATTTATCTAAAATAATTTATTAATGTGTTTTTTATTTAAGTAATATATATATATATATATATATATATATATATATATATATATATATATATATATTCCAAAGAATCCCTTACTAAAAACCCTCTTCATGATTTATGGGTAGTAAACTGGATAAGTTATCGGCCGTTATTACCCGTCTAACTTGTGAGACATATATCTAGGTCAGGAACTTATACCGTCGGGCTAGCTTCATTATGGACCTACCCATTTGGGTGGACCTAAATATCCATAAAAAAAAAATCTTATTCAATTAATATATTTTTTATAACTTCTAAAAAATTATATAAATATAATATATATATTCCAAAAAATCCCCCGAGGAAAACCCTCTCCATGATCCATGGATATAAACCGGTAGGCCCTGATTAAGGGAGGAAAACTCCCTTTCAATGATCGATGGATATAAACCCTTCAGCCCTAATTAAGGGAGGAAAACCCCCTCCGTGATCCTTGGTTATAAACTCGTCGGCAGTGATTAAGGTGCCTAACAAGGTGAAGACCTCTGCTTGAATGGAGTGTTCAATTTAAACATTCAATATTTCAAAATATTTTACACCAATTATTTTCAAAATAAATTTTCTTATTTAATTAATAATTTTTTTGACAAGGATTTTCTCATTCAAAACATCTTCGATTTTGATAGGTTCGGAGTTAAATGGATCTAGTTGTTATATATATAATAAAGGGATATAAATTCTTATTATTTTATTATATTTTATTAAGCATTATGTTATATTCTCGAGCTATTAAAGTCTATGAAGGGTACAGCCCCACATGTTATTAACCATTAGGCCCACTCAAATTGTTATATGTGTGTGTGGGCAGGAGGGGGGGTTCATTTTATGATTGGGAATGCATGAAATACTGAGGAAAATGTTCTATATGATTGGAAATGCATCCAATTAATGAGGAAAAGGTTCTAGTAGTCTTTCATGACCTATCCCTTATAAAGAAGAAAATAGTTGTTGAGATATCTATAAATGGAGAATGTTCAATTGGACACTTCTCAATCACTATAAAATCATTATATCATCAAACCCATCCAAACAATTTTAGACTCTCAAGCTTCACACAAAAGATTATAAATTTGTGTTGTCATTTTGAAGAAACCTCCACTTATCATGTTTTAAGGGTAAAAATTAGAGAGGCTAATTATTAGGCAACATCGGTGCAACAATGGATAAAGGAGTAATACAAGTAAGTGGGAGGGTTCCTCATTCCACCCTTATCCCATGACATTAAGGGAGTTTCATGTGAAGGCTATTATGATGCAACACACATAGGCATGGAAAACAACCACTACCACCCGAGCTACAAATATTCTCCACATAGACCATGGAAATAGTAAATGGAAGAACACGTAGAGTTTTAAATGACAAGAAGTCGCATAGGGAAAGCTCAAATAAGAAAAACCTACACTTCTATTAAATTTTATATTTTATAAGCTTCATACATAGACCTTAATGGGATTCTATTGCTATAATAATTGTAGAGCCAAATGCTCTTTTCTCATAAACCAAATTGGGAGTGATCATTGGTCTAAGTCTTAGCCAAACTCACATAAGTTTAGAGGGAAATCCACAAAAATAGAAATTAAAATTAACTTCAGGCTCTTATGATTTGTTGTTTCTAGGATATGACTTCTTATGTCCTTTGTCTCTCCTTCTCTGTGTTTTTCTGCTTCTTTTACTTAATATCTAATCAAGCAACTACAATATTATTCCTAACTATCTCTTATCAATAGAAATTTTGCCAAGATGTCTATTGGAATTGTCTTTTCCCGTTTTTTTCTCCCTCCTTCCTTCACTTCCACTTTCGTCCTCATCTAGTCTCTTCAACACTACCCAATAGGTTGGTAGAATTATCTCTCCTCTCTAATGTCTTCCTTTTCATTTAAGAAAAGCTCCTCGAAGAGAGCCTATCTCTCATTTCCTTTATCTTTCTCCCTTATTCTTTTATGTCCTCTCTATCTTTTTGCACTTGTCTTCATTGAGTTCTTTGTCCTCTTCTTCTTTAGGAAGGATAGAATGAATCCCCCTTCCAAAAAATTCCTCTTTATAATTAAATATCCATTCATTATTTCCATTGAACTCTCATAAAATACATGAGGCTTAGGTTATTAGAAAGAACTCCTTTGTATTCTTCCTACCCACCAAATTTATTGTTCTTAAAATCTGAAACCAAGTAAATGGTCACTCCTTAAATTGACTAGAGGGTGATCACATGAATAATTTCTTTGAGGGATCCATCAAAGATTAGTGAAAAGAAGGAAATGGTGTGGGATCCATGGGAGCAATTGGATGGGGTAAGAGGATCCAATGGATTACACTTTTTCAATGCTTGACCTCTCCCTCATTTCCATAACTCAAAATAAATCACCATAAGAGGATCCAATGGCTCATACTTCGTCATCTCTTGAACTCTCCCTCCTTACCACAACTCAAGGTAAATCACCAGGATATATGACCATTATCGGATGGGAAATGATTAGAAAATTCAAAAATAATTGAGTGACTACTACACATTTTGTTGCAATCATTCAACCCATTGTGATTAGAAATTGCTTATTGCTTGCTGAATAATCTTATTGTTTAAATTTATGAATTTTTTTAGGCTTAGTTAATTTATGGTTCTTACACATGGTATCATAGCTTCAGTTTGAAGCACTGGAGCCTTAAGGGCCTACCTACCCACCTACCCAACTTAGGAATGAAATTGTACCCACCCATAAATTTAAACAACCATAAATAATCTGTATAGGATAAATATATATATATATATGTATATGTATATGTATATATATATATATATATATATATATATATATATATATATACATAAAGAAGACTAGGGGCCCTGAAACCCTTAATTAGATCAATTTGGTCCAAGCTCCAGCTCTGCCTAACCTGCAAGACAAGCACATAAATTTTTAACACAAATATAAATATAAATGACATACATATTGAAAATGTAAAGGAAGCAGAGGCCTTACATCATAGCAAATATCACAACAAAAACAAAACCTTAAAGACCAAAGACAAAATGAATGTGATGATTATCAATGGCTCATATCAAGTGTGAGATTTAATCTCTCTTTGTAGACACTAGTTCAAGAGTGGCATCAACATATAACACCTTCAAATGGGGTCATCTACTCAAGACCTCTCTCTTTCTGATCATTGCCAACATTTCCCTATTCTACTCATTAACATTTATTCAAAAAGATGACAGAGAAACAATGGCCATGTCTCATTTTTCTTAAAATATACTTCAACAAAAAGGAAAAAAAAAAACAAACCAAACAATGACCATGTCTCATTTTTCTTAAAATATACTTCAACAAAAAGGGAAAAAAACAAACAAACCAATATAGGTCAGTTAAGTTCCAATCTCAAGAGTTATCTTCTCTATGTCAGGCCCTTGCCAAAACCTTAGCAGAACTGACCCGAGAAATCATGGTAGAACCACTGACAATGGCTCCACCCAGAGATCTTCTTTGTAGTTAGAAAGAGCCTCAAACAATGTCAGCACTCTGATTTGGCTGATTCATTTGCATCCTCCCTATACAATTTTTTTTTCAACTCAAAACTAGTGTTTAAGATTTCATTAATAAAGAGATATTGAAAAATTTTCAGAAATCTTTCAACTTTAAAAGAAAACGGCAACGAAAATCCAGAAAAAACAAAAAAAAGAATTGATACAACAAGAGTGCAGAAAAGATTCAAATTGGCATCAGTCGCCATTCACATGCGATGGATCCAACAAAAAAAAAAAAATTAAGCACAAAGCCCAATGCTAAGCGCCAAGCCCACAAGACCATATATGTCATATAACTCATCGTTGTTCAGAGTTCATACACTGCTTTGCCATCAAAAGAAGGCAACGTGGTTGAGATTGAAAATTGTTACTCCACCAAAGCATAGGGCTTTAAACACCTCATCACAAATAACAACACATAAATAAATATATTGGGTACAGGCCCAATTTCAAATCCCAGCAACCAAGCCACAAAGGAGGGAGCTCGCACGAAGAGATACTTCCTGCAGTATGCATCAAACAATGAAGAAGTGCCCGAGCCGTAGTTTCAAGAATCAAGCACCTACGAGTCTATATAATGAACTACGCGTCACCATAGATAGGCCGGTAATCAACCCTATCGAGAATACAGAATGTAGGTAAAATGTTACTAAACTATTCCATCTTTCTACTACTAAATCTTATATATTATGCATAGAAAGTGAAACTCTACCTTTCTGTTCGACCATGCATGACACCTGCCCACCCACTTTCCGAAAAGAGATTGTGGCCTGCACTAGGTGCCCTGTAGTATGCTCATACATGGAAAGTTGGATATAGAACCTCTCACTTACCTCGATTGTCATCGATGTATTTGTCAGTTTGAATTTTATCAATTCTCCCAAACATTTTTTTTATCTTACGTCTATCCTCTTGCTTTGGAATTCAACCATGGTGTCGGATACTCGACATCCATGATAACTTAAGACATCAATGTGCTTAGTCTATGATGAGATGTATGCTGCTACAGTGTTTAACTTCATCTTAAACTTGAAAAGTTCAGGCCTCTCTAGAAACTGGACATTGGAAGAATCTAGGTGGTTAAAATTACTTAACCATGGCGAGGGTCTAATTACAAAAAAGAAAGAAATTGCAAATAGATTATCAAAGCCTATCAACCCTAGGGTATTGTCTGAGGTTTCTGATAAAACAAATCTCGCCAGGAAGCCATATAATGGACAATAAGAAAATTCAGGGATAATTAAGAGCTCTATTCCTAAAAATCATCCCATAATTTTTCTTTCTCAATAGATAAAGCAATCTACTATGACATGGATCAATTATCACATACAACAGTTCGCACTGTGCACCTACAAAAAACGTTAATAAAGAAATATAAAGAAAAAAAATAATGGTAACAAAAAAATGATTGCTCCCGATTTGGTTACTCCGCTTAGTTTACGCATGCCCAACACACACAACCAAGCTCAGCACCAATGTCGAAACTAGCGCTCAGCCACGGCCAAGAGAGGAGCCTGGAAGAGGCATTTTCTATTGCACTATATGTCAAGCTAAGCGTTCATTCAAACCGAGACCAAACACTCAAGCACCGGGCTAAATGGGAAAACCCTTACTAGAGTGCAGAGAAGGGAGGCAGTCAAATGATAGGCGAAGAAGGGTTGGGCATGTAGAGTTAGGGTTAAGAAAGAGAGTTGGGAAGTGTGTAGGGTTTTACCCGATGATTGAACTAGTGGGGGGCACGTGGGCCTCATGCGAGGACCCGATGCCGTTTGGAATTTAGTTTTTTTTATTATTTGTTTTAATTTTATGTAATTTTAATTTAATTTTATTTAATTTTAATTTAATTTAATTTAATTATTATTATTTATATATATTTATACATAATTTAAATGTTTATAAATAAATAAATAAAAGAGATTTTTTTTTAAATTTAATTCAAATTTAATTAATTCAAAATAATATGGAAGAGATATAGTGGAGATATTTTTAAATTACATTTTAAATATAATTTTAAATTTTATATTTTAAATTAATTTAAATTATATAATTTTTTTAGGTTTTAAACTTGTATAGGTTTAAAACTAATGAGTTAATCACCTTAGGTTGAAAATCACATTAATTATCTTTAAATGAAAAGTTTAAAGGCTTAGATCAAGATAAGCGGGAAGGGGTTTCATGCATGCTAGGAAAGTAAGCTAGAGGAATTGACGAGTGTGGTGTGATGCTAGCATAGCTACCAAGAGAGGGAGTCAGTAGTTTTCTTAAGCAGTGACACCAAGATTAGACGCTTTAAAACCTAACCTAGCCACCTCCCCTAAAGACAGTAACGTCTATTTACAAATGTGAAATGTCCTTGAAATCACCCCGACAACTTTGGTTGATGTAGGTTAAATCATACAGGATGGTTATGACTCGAGGGAATCGAGGTAGAGTAGCATCATCGTAGGCACCGCCAACACTGCCAATGCCACCACCACCATCACCAGAACTAGCTCTCATATTGCGCTCTTTGGAGGCCATAAATGAGACTTTAAAGGGGCAACAACCAACAGGAATCGAAGTGGATCCCCCACCATCTAGAACAGGTAATCCAGAAGCATCAAGGGATTCAGGGGGAGGACCTCCACCCAAAGACATCACTAGAGAACTACAAAAGATCAAACTTTCAGAATTTTCCGGGGGTCGCGCCAATGAACATGCAGAAACATGGTTGGAAGGCATGACAGGGTGTTTTTCCTTAAGGGACTATGCATCCACTTCAAAGGCAAAGATAACAATTTTTTAGTTGAGAGACAGTGCCTTGAACTGGTGGGGCAACCTGGAAAGGCAACTGCATCTTACCCCAGATACCATATCTTGGGAACTTTTTGAGGAGAAGTTCCAAAGGAAATATCTACCAGCTAACTATGAGGAACAACAGATAGGAGTGTTTCATGCTCTAGTACAGGGAAACAAAACTATAGAAAAATATGAGATTAGGTTTATGGAATTGGTCAAGTATGTTTCATATATGGATAATGACCAACAACAAGCATAATGCTTTCTCTATGGGTTGAACCCGAAGATAAGGGCTATGGTGTGGATGTGGAAACTGTCTTCAGTAGCGGAAGCTGTGGAAAATGCGCATTATGCGAAGGAACACATGAACTTAACTAGAGGTACAAGACCAACCTTTCTGCATCATCTTGGATTTGTGGGGAAGGCCCCTAGGAAATTTTCCAGGGGAGGGAGCTCAAGGCCACCTCCATATGGTAACAGAGTTGCACCAAGGACAATAGCCACGGGGATTTCAATGGCAGCGAGTGCAACATTTTGTTCTTCACCAACAATAGAGGTAGGTCCACGACCATCTCAGGGAATAACTATTAGGGGCATGGGTTTCAGGGGAAGGAACTCATTTCAGAGACAGTCACAGAATAGTACACATGTTCAATCTCGTGTTACCTATTGGGGATGTGGAGGACCCCATTACCAGCGTGATTGCCTAGAGTTACAATTAGTATTTGTGCATAGAGAAGGAAAGGCCCCAATGGGAAGAGCAAGTAGCAGCCACCATATTTACGCAGTGGTTAATAATCGCCAGGCCGAACATCAATCCACGGTGGTGGAGTCATCAGGTACACTAAATCATATCATTGTAAAGATTATATTTGATTCTAGTGCGACAGATAGTTTCATTTCACCATCTGCATTAGAAAAGAGTGGGTTGGAAACCTATGAGCACGATGACTTTAAACAAGTCGAGATGGCTTCGGGGGAAAAACAAGCGGTAGGACCTAGCATCGATAATTGTATAGTAGAACTTGGAGTGTGTACTACTAGGTTGAAGGTATACGTCACTACTCTAAGGGCATATGACCTAATCATTGGAATGGATTGGTTCGAAGCTCATCGAGATTTGGTAGATTGTTTCGCAAAAAGGCTGCTCAGTATAGACGACGAAGGAAGGCCAGTGGAGATACAGGGTGTATGGAGAAGGGTGTCATTACGCTTTATCTCAACTATGAAGGTTAAGCAATGCTTGAGTCAAGGGTGTTCACTATATGTAGTGGAATGTTAAGAACCAAACATCAATATAGCATAGAAAAACCTCAAGAAAAGTACTCAACGCCTTGAAAAAGAGACAATTTCAGATAATAAGTATCTTTGAGGGGGCAACCTCCTTTTACCCCACTTAAATGTTCAAGTACAAGATGATTCAAAATGAAAATGTCTCCTTGGTATATATAGGAGACTAGGAGGTATAATTACAACTAATGGCCTAAAGCGGACATAAATAAAATAACATTACTAATATAATATGCCCCAATTAAGGGATAATGAGCCAATATGAGGGATTAACATGCCCCTCCCCTTGAGACAAGTGTTGTTCGCAATGCTTGAGTAACTCTAGATGCTTCTGTATAAAAGACTCATCTTCCCAAGTGGAATCTTCAGCCGATAGTTTCCTCCATTTAATGAGATACTTTGAAATGGATCTATTCCTCAGCTAGAGAATTATTGTGTCAGTGATGACTTCAGGATCCAATATAATTTTTCCTTCCTCATCAAGTTCTGGAAATATAGTTTGAACTAGGATCTTGTCACCTATAACCTTCTTTAAGCATGAAACATGGAAAACTGGGGGTAATCGTGAAGATGCAGACAA
Organism: Picea engelmannii; assembly: GCA_009831015.1. Classification (NCBI taxonomy): domain Eukaryota; kingdom Viridiplantae; phylum Streptophyta; class Pinopsida; order Pinales; family Pinaceae; genus Picea; species Picea engelmannii. Next base: position 249,851 of record ML779669.1, read on the forward strand.
CTCCAATTTGTATGGCATAGTACCAATCTTTTGCAACACCTTATAAGGTCCAGAGTACTTTGGTGATAATTTATTATCCTTCTTGGATTGCTTGAGGGACATCTGTTTGTATGGTTGTAGTCTTAAAAAAACCCAATCCCCTACATCAAAACTTCTTTCACTACGATGTTGACCTGCTTGTTGTTTCATGTGATTCTGTGCCATGGTCAGGTTGTCCTTTAAGATTTAGAGAATTTGTTGTTGATTCTCGATGTGATCTTCCACTGCATGAAATTTAGATTTTTATTTTAGAGAAGAAGTGATGGAAGGAGGGTGGTATCCATAAAGTGCCATAAATGGTGTCATTTTTGTTGCAGTATGAAAGGAAGTGTTATACCACCATTCTGCCAAGGGTAACCATTTGAACCATAGTGTTTGTTTATCAGAGA
>ML779669.1:266352-311631 GCA_009831015.1 Picea engelmannii
GAAGGAACAAAAGAATTTACTAGGCAATTGTGTTCTTCACTCCAAGACAATCGCACGGGTAGTATAACTTCTACTTAGTAAATGTTTTGGTGAAGATGTATGTACTATGCTTGATGGATAGATGGTACTGCAAATCAATGATCGTGTCATGTACCATCTCTCTGATGTAATGCATATGGATTTCAATGTGTTTTGTCAAATGTCGCTGCACTAGGTCTCTACAAAACTTGAGAGTACTTTGATTGTCACACCAAATGACAGTCGGTAATGCATATGGATTTCAATGTCTTTGGTCATATGTCGCTACACTAGGTCTATACAAAACTTGAGAGTACTCTGATTATCACACCAAATGACAGTCAAATGATGGAACTGGATGTTGAGCTCAGTGACAAAGTTCTAAAGGCAAAGTTCTTGAATAGTGATGTTGATCGCTCCTTTATACTTTACCTCTATTGACTATAAATAAATGACTTATTTTTTTTTCTCAACCAGTGGATGGGACCGAAACCTAGTTTGTACCCAAAAGTGGACTTGTGATCTTTGTTATCGGCAACCCAATCAGAATCTGTGTAGCCCATGAAATCCAATGCACAAGTTGTTTCATAATGGATCCCATAATGGGTCACACCCTGAACATATCTAAGGATTTTCTTGGAAACCTTCAAGTGTAACTCATGTGAGATCCAATGCACAATTTGTTGCATAATGGATCCCATAAATGGTTGTACCATAAACATATCCAAGGATGTAGTAGGTGTGCATGAGATACAAACGACTCCCCAAAATATTTTAATAAAAGATGCTATCCACCAATGGTATATCCCTCCTATCCTAAATATGTGCCCCAATCATAAAGGGTTTGGTTTCCAACTTGCAGTCATTCATGTGGAATCTAACCAAGAGATCCTTTGCATACTTAGTCTGAGATAGATTGATGCTTGAAGCATCCTAATTGATCTCGAGACTAAGGTAAACATGTTGGTGACCCATGTACTTCATAAAAATCCTAACATCCATAATATATTTGACCACAATGATTGTTGAGGCCAAACATTTTATGATCAAGAGGTCATCAACATATAGAAATAGGATCAACAAGGAGTCTAAGGTTCTTATCATGTAGAGGTTCAGATCTGATTTACATATAACAAAACGCTAAGAAATAAAATAATCATATGTCTTCCCATACCACACTATAGGCACCCGCTCGGGTCCATAGAGTGACCTTTCGAGTTGACATACTAAGGATGAGTTTTATATGAACCCTTGTGGATGCTCCATGTAAATATCCTTAAAGAGATCCCCGTGAATAAAGGAATTCTCCATGTCTATCTATTGAACTTCCCACCCCCTATATTCTACAATGGAAAGGGATAATTGGATGGAGTGCATATTTGCTACTCGAGCAAATAAATCATCATAATCTATCCATGGATCTGCTGAAAACCTTTCCTAAACACTTTTTCCTTGTACCCACTCACTTGTCCATGTGTTTCCTTCTTGTTCTTGTAGATCCATCTGTATCTAACGAGATTCTTGTCTTAAGGAAGCAGAACCACATCACAAGTCATGTTCTCAAGGAGATATTTGTACTCTTACATAACTGCTTCCCATATGGGATTCCCTGCAACCTCTACATAGGTCTATAGTTTGAAGTGAGGACTATGTATCAATGCATGGGAATCATTTTTTTGGTAGATGAAAATTCATGAGGAGGATCCTCAAACTAGGACCTCATCCTCCTTTGATCTGTTGGATCCCCCACAAGGTCACCTGCTTCTTATAGGGTGTCATGTGTCCACTTGGGAATTTGTTGTGGCTCATCATCTACATTCTCATAATCAACATTCTCATAATATTCCGAATAATATTTGGATCTCATATTTGAACCATGATATGAATGTGTGGACTCATAATATCAGATGTCTAGTGCAGAAAGAAGTGTGGAGGTCTCTACATGTGGCTCCAATGGTGCATGAAAGGGACATTCCTCAAACTGGACACTTCGATAAATAATGAGCTTATCCATTGAGGGATCAATCATCTCGTAAACATTCACTCCATTATAATATCCCACGAATATGCATGGGCTACTCTACCGATCTAATTTTTTTCTATTTTCATAGTGTACGCAAGCCCACATGCATGATCCAACTATTTGAAAGTGGGTGAATTCCAATTTTTTACCATTCCATGTTTCAAAGGGAGTCTTTTCCTTCACATATATGTGAGGAGATATATTCTAAATTTATTTATCACAATTAAGTTTCTTATTCCAAATCTTGGAAGGTAGAGATCTTGCATGCAACATGCAAGTGGCCATCTCTTTGAGGGATCTATTCTTCCTTTGACTACTCCCTTCTACTGTGGAGTTTAAGGTATTGCATGTTGTAGTCGTATACTAGATTTTGAACAAAGATGTCGAACATATCATTCCACATATTCCCCTCCATTGTCTATGTGAAGGATTTTTATTTTTCTCTTAGACTGAGTCTTTGCATGAGCTTTGAATTCTTTGAGATGCTCAAAAACTTTGAACTTCTCCCTAAGAAAATACACTCAAGTGTATCATGTGAAATCATCAATAAATGTAAGAACATACCTCACCTTCCTAATAGAAGGATACAAAAAGGGTCCCATTAGATCATTGTGGATGAGCTCCAAGAGAGAGGAGACCCTCCAAGCCTTCCCTTTTTTAAACTTCTCTTCAGAATGTTTTCCAAGAATGGATCCTTGAAAAACTCCTTTGGAAAGGTGTATGTTGGGAAATATTGTGACCATTCATTGTTGGCTAAGTTTCTACATGTATTTGAATTTTAGATGACCAAATATCTCGTTCCATAATATACTTTCATTATCAACACACATCATTAGTAAAGGAAAATTAGATTTAGCAATAACCTTACTTAATGTCTACAAACAAGATTGGTGATTTAGTCACCAAAAAAAATATTTGAGTTACCATGCATGTCATATATGGTGATGAAATTAGTTATGAACTCCACCCTTTCCCATGTGCTCGAATGTGTTGTCTAATAAAAAGAGGGTAGATTCATGGGGAATTTTGGAACATGCAAGACATTCTCAAAAAGTCCTTGTTGGAGGTCTACCCTCTGTTGTATAGTGACCTAAACTAGGGTATCATATTCCATGATGATAGGATTCGTGCATACAGTAATAGAATATAAAACATGTTCAAAGGTTGTCATATGATGGGATGCACTCAAATACAAGATGCATGCATAAGGAGATGAACGAATAATAATTAAAGAATGAGGGTTACCTCGTTTTTCTGGTGGTTGACCATCCAAATTCTTCTTGGAAGCTTCAGGAATGTCTTCTCCAAGGTTGTTCCTCTGGAGTATCTACACCATCATATCGATTTGTTTATTCATGGATGTTAATTTGGGATGATAGTCATGATTGTAGTAACTGCATTTAGACTTCCCTTTCTTTCCCTTTACACTTTTGGAGCTAGATGAATAATCAAATGGTTTAGGATTTCCTTCCTTCTTGTGTTCAAAATGTTCCTATCCCTTTCCTTTTTTATTTGTCTTCATGTAGAATGTGTTGTTTCTCTCATGCACAACAAGTGCGTGGAAATTGGGTTGATTGAGTATCCCCATATTGATGAGATTATCATTATCATGCGTTAGGGACTCAATCAACTGAAATAATGTCGACATTTTCAGGCTTCCCCTGAAGTGAATCTCATTGTATGTAACAGTAATAAAAGCACACCATACTCCATAACAAAATTTTCCAAAATATAAATCATCAATTGATTTCTTTGAGTTGATTTTCCAATACCACATCCCTTTAGATGAAGAAGGAGGGACCTGAGCTTCATAAATAAGTCTTGGACGTTATCGAAATTCCTCGCATTTAAGTTATTCAACTACCTCAAGTATATGGCCTCTCATTTCATCATGTTTTCCAAAGAGATCCTTGAACTTTGTCCAAATATCATCTAGTGTGGTACAAGCTTCAATTTGAATTAGAATCTTGGGGGACACAGACATTCTATTAGGTCGATATACCTATTCTTATTGATATATGATGTTGGATCCAATTTTGTAGCCATTGTAATCCGATACAATCCTCTACATATAAGTTGATGCAAAAATTTTATCTTCCACTCGAAGGAATTATGAGACATGAGAAGTATTTATGGTAAATAATCCATCCTTTATGAATGCATCTTCCTCTTGAACGTGAAAATAAAATGATTATGAACTTTCTCTTATCAAAAAATATGTAATACCATGTAAAGTTTAATGGATGTTGTCACAAAGAACCTATCTAGTAGAATAACCACACAAAGCTTGTACCAGAGAAAGATAAAGAGACACAAGATTGAGAAAAAGAATCAATTGTATTAAATGGATGAGTAAAATGAGTAATACACATGATACACTCTACAAGGTTAAGTGATGTATCCATATTTGTGATCTAGATATATATAGACACTCACCGATATAAACTGAAGTAATCTACCACCTAGTCCTAGTCAACTAATCCATGTAGTTAGTCATCAGTTAATTGATTCACATGTGTGGAGGTGAGAGAAACAAATGAAATCACAAGATAGCCTCCCTCTTCACCACATGCATGAGATATGCACCCCCCTAGTGAGGAAATTGAAGTAAATATGCAAATCTTGGTGATAAAACTGAGGTTTCCATGCATGAGTAGCCTACACTAGTCTAATTGTAGTGAAACTAACTCTAAAATGAAGAGTTGAAGGAACCCTATTTTGTAGGAGGTTCCCTAATATGTAGGATAATATTCTCAAGAGAGAATATTATAATCTATGGAAGCTCCGTCAACATTGCTCTATAAACCTTAATAAAATAATTACCTAGGTGAGTGTGTAATATCTCCATCAACAACCACCTTCTCGACGACCAAATATGTATAGTAGAAACCAACACCAAAAAATATAATCATGCTAACATATTTTTTGATAACAGAGGATGAACACCTTTAGTAACCACTCACACAACACATTGATGTTTTGACATGGTAAAACCCCTACGGGGAAACATCCACGACCCCAACCAATGCAACCACTTGGAGAAGTTTATTAATGAAAAAGAAAAATATTACAAAGAGATTTTACAATATATTTTATCATAATCGATCATTGACAAATGAACCTCCATTCTCTTTAAATAGATATCATATACCAATCAGGTGTTAAGCCATGAATCAATGGTCATTAAGATCAAGGAGAATATGAACCATCAAGTCACTCTATGTCGGGAACATATCGTGACCATTGGATTTCTTAACTAAAAATGCATACTAATGCATACTAAAGAAACACAGTAATAAACATAGTGTTACCTAATCACACATTAGACCAAGTAGATCTTAAGTAACTCTTAAGTGTCTAAATATCCTAACATGCCCCCTTAAGAAAAAAAATGGTATAGGATTGAATGATTTACAATATTGACACAATAGGAGAAGGAAGGAGGCATTAGAGCCTATCCCCCTTTGATGACAACTTCCTGAACTTCTAACATAGATCAAAGTTTGGAGAACTTTGCTTCTTTAAGAGGCTTTGTAAAAATGTCTGCAACTTGATCTTCTGTAGGGAAAAAGAGCACTTCAATAACTTGATCATGAAAGAGATTTATGATGAAGTGCATGTGTATCTTGATGTGTTTGGTGTGATAATGTTGAACTATGTCTTTAGTGATCTTGATGGCACTCTTATTGTCACACCAAAGTCTAGTCGGATGTCGTTATTGTAATCCAAACTCTAAAAGGATCTGTAGAAGCCACAAGGCTTCCTATCTTGCATTTATCATTGCCTAATACTCTTCTTCTACTGAAGAAAGTGCAATAGCCTCTTTCTTCTTAGAAGACCAAGTGATAGGTCATAAACCAAGGAAGAAAACATAACTTGCAGTAGACTTTCGATCATCAGGTTTGCTGGCTCAATATGAATTAGTGAAACCAACCAATAAAGGATTCCCTCCTAAACTATAATGTATCTCGAACTGAACTGTACCATGGACATAGCGAAGTATCATTTTAGTTTCTTTCTAATGGATTTCATGGGGTGTTTGCATATACCGGGAAACAATACCAATAGCAAATTAAAGATCAGGACAGGTATGAGTCAAATATAATGGGATACCAGCTAATTGACAGTACATGGTGGCATCAACTTTAGGAGAAGTAAAGGTGGCAATACGATTGAATCTAGACTTGAAGGGAGAAGGGGTTCATTTACAATCATCCATGTGAAAGAAACGAAGAAGGTCACAAACATACTTTGACTGGGAAAGAAATTTTTTTTCATTGGTTTGCAAAACTTGGAGGCCAAGGAAATAGTGCAAAAATCCTAAGTCTATCATTTCAAATTTCTTCTTAAGACTGATTTTCACATGGTTTAAATTTTTTGAGTCACTACCAGTAAGGATAAGTTCATCAACATAAAGGACAAGGATGATGATATGACTTCCTACTTTCTTTGTATATACATTAGGATCAGAATGACATCTAGAGAATCTAATTTGAATAAGAAAGTTTTCAATTTTGGCATACCAAGCTTGGGGAGTTTTCTTAAGACCATAAAGAGATTTCTTAAGGCAACAAACAAGGCTAGAGTCATTATGGACATATCCAGGAGGTTGTTCCATGTAGATTTATTCTTGAAAATATCCATGCAAGAAGGCATATTTAACATCCATCTGATGGACCATGTATCTGAGGAAACAAGGGAAAGAGCAAGGGAGTTGGAATTCATTTTTTCTACAGGGGAAAAGATTTCATTATAGTCAATTCCTTCAACATGGGAAAATCCTTTGGCAACTAACTGAGCCTTGTGTCTTTCAACACTTCCATCTGATGCATACTTAGTTCTGTAGACCCATTTACATCTAACAAGTTTTCTTCCTTTTGGAAGAGTTATAAGATCCCAAGTATCATTTTCCATTAAAGAACAATACTCTTCATTCATTGTTGTATCCCAATTTGGATGGCGTAAAGATTCTGCAAATGTCTTTAGATCATGAGTCTTTGAAACTTGAGCCAAAAGAGAAGAGGCTCGATGGAACTATGAACGTGTCTGGTGTTGATATAAAGGATCACCTACAAGATCATGTGCATGTTGTGTTGAATGGACCCATATAGGAAGTATAGGAGTTGGTGTTGGTCCAGGTTTAGAGGAATCATTTGGAGGAAAGTGAGAAGGAAAAGGTGGATTTTCATCCTCACTATGATCATCTGAAAAGGAAACCATAATAGGAACAAAAGAAGGCACAAATGTTGAATATGGCTCGCAGGCTAAAGAAGGCACAAATGTTGAAGATGGCACATAGACCGAAGAAGGCACAATCATTGAATTAGTCTCACATGCCAAGAGATTTTCATCAAATTTGACATCTCTTCTAGTAATAATTTCATTACAATGTGGTTGAAGAAGTCTATAACATTTAACATCTTCAAAATAAACAACAGATATACACCTCTCACTTTGAGGCTGCAATGCTTTCCTTTTGTCATCACGAATGTGATCCCATGATATACTTCCTAATACACAGAAGTGACTTACATCTGGTTTAATTTTAGTCCAAGCTTCTTCCCATGTTATACTTTTCAGAGCCTTTATGAGAGTGCACTTTACTATGTATTTTATACAGTTTATGGATTCCTCCCAATACCTTAGATTTAATCCCTTAGATTGGATCATACAGTTATCCATTTATTTTAATGTGTGGTTATTTCTCTCAACAACACCATTTTTTTGTGGTGTATATGGAACAATGTGTTTCATTTGGATGCCCTATGTAGTGTAGTAACTTGTAAAATTATTGTTCACATATTCTCCTCCATTATCTGTTCTTAACCTTTAAATTTGATTTCCAGATTTCTTTTCTACAAGGGCCTTGTAGGCCAAAAACTTGTCAAAAACTTCGCTCTTAATTTTTAAGAAGTAAACCCAAGTACTTTTGGAAAAGTCATCAAAGAAAGTTAAGAAATACTTGCACCCAGGAAAAGGAGTAGAAAGTGGACCACATAAATCACTGTGAACAAGTTGCAAAGGGCCCGAGGCATGCCAAGAGGCACGCTTGTCAAAACTTTCCCGGTGATGTTTTCCAAGAACACAACCAATAAAAACACTATCTCTGCATGAAATAGGAGGAATTCTAGTCAACATTTGTTGAGTACATAGCTGTTGCAATGAGCGATATTTTAGATGACCAAACCGCTCATGCAAAATTTTGTTGAATTCATCGCTATGAGAAACAAAAACCGATGAAAAAGAAGATGACCCAAAGTTGTCAGACTTGTACAACCTAGTAATATCATCACCAATTACAATTGCAAGAACATGCTTAGGATATTTCAGATCCTTGATTACAACTTGGTGAGCTGAAAACTCTACGGTTTTACCTTCACCTGAATGAGTGATTTGATATATTGATAGAAGGTTGCAAGAAAGACTTTTAACACATAATACATCATTGAAATGACCATTATCTACTTGAATTGTTTCAATTCCCACAATACTAAGCGATCTATCATCACCAACAAATATTTTCTTGGTGTTACATTCATTTAGAGCAAAAAATATTTCTTTATCCTTAGCCATAAAGATGTATTTTCATGCTCAATTGTAAAGATTTGATACTGTGTTCGACAACACATGTATTATGTTCGAAAACACATGTATTCCAAGAGAGGAAGAACAAATTTAGTAACCACTAACACAATGAGATCAAGGATCAACACACCGATGTTTTGACGTGGTAAAGCCCCTACGGGGAAACATCCACAACCCCGGGCAATGTGGGCACTTGGAGTAGTTTATTAATGCAAAAGAAAAATATAATAGAGAGATTTTAAAATAGACTTTCTCACAATCGATCATTGACAAATGACCCTCCATGCTCTTTAAATAGATATCATGGATCAATTGGGTGCTAAGACACATATCAATGGTTGCTAAGATCGAGGAGAATATGAACCATCACCACTCTATGTCAGGAACATATCCTGACCATCAGATTTCCTAACTACAAATGCATACTAAAGAAACACACTTTTACCTAACAACACATTAGACCAAGTAGATCTTAACTAACTCCTAATTGTCTAAATATACTAACACATCTATTCAAAAGGGACATTTAATGAAAATATTAAGCACGACACAACCAAAAGTAATTAAATATGTCATCCATGATGGATACCATACAAAATGCCTCAATATAATCATATTTGCATCACCAATCACTCTACATACATTAATATCTCCTTGGAGGTGACTATCTACAACATCCCTTCGAATCGTCTTCATTTCATCATTGATGTGTGGTTATTATTATGGATTGGATCTCTAGTAAACCCTGAGGAATGTGCTTAATGAATCTCTATCTCTGCTACCAACATTGTCTTCACCACGATATGTGTATATGATATCACAATAAATCCTGCAATGACAAACCCTTATACGACATGGTTCAAACACTTGGCCTCCATTCACATCGATTCAAGATTAAGGATCATTAACATGAAAATTCAACTGCTACAATTAGTTCTCCTATATCCCTCTTGTTTCCACTCCATGATAGTGGGATCATGGTGCTCCCTTATATATTACAATCCATCTATAAATTACTCCTCTTCCTTCATTTATCCTCAACCAAAAGGATACATTGTTGTCTCTTCTAAAACGATGCTTGTGATCTACAAAGAAAAATAAGACCTAGGAAAAATTGGAGAGCTTATAAAAATAGAGCATGACTAGGGTAGGCCTTTGATCAAGAATCGAAAACAAAAAAAAAATCGAAGTCCTCCTCGCTCCCTCCCTTGCTTGATTGAATGAGTTCATTGATCACTCAATTTGATACCACTTGTTAGATATAAGAGAGAATAAAAATAGGCACAAGAAGTATATCAAGCACATCACACCATGATTATCCTAGAAACCCAAAAGCGAGAAAACCAACAACTAATAGATGTATTAGTCTTGTCCAAACCGACCAAGCCATGCAAAAGGCTAACCAATCAAGGCAACTTACAATAAATATATCATGTCTTTAAATAGGCTTTGTGGCATCAAATATAGTGGGAAAAACCATGGGTTACCAAAACAATGAGCTCTCAAACTACCATCGCTAAACCAATTTAATGACTATCATCTTCACTCTTTCATCAAGTCAAGTTTAACCTTAGAGACAATTAGACACCCATGTATTCTAATGGATTGTTGCTCATTTGTATGGACTTTGACAGTTTGGTGATGTCTACATGATTGAGGTATGAGATGTAGGTTCCAGGATAGATTTGATATAAACTTTGTCGATGATAGTTGTCTTCAATTCACAGAGGATGACGGAGTGTGGTGTTAAGGCACTCTGTGATGTTAAAGTCACCAGTTCGGCGGGAACAAAAAATCTAGCCATGTTAAGGGTTGATTTGGCTCAGGCCAGGTGAGATCCCTGGGTGATTTTGATGGCTTAGATGCCCCTAAGTCGCGATTTCTTAGCCACATGTTAGTCCCACATGTGAGGGACAAACTAACAAAAAAAAAAGATAGTTGTCTTCAATTCATGATGGAGCATATGTTGCAAATGACTAGTAGCATAGATTGAGTTAAGTACTAGTTAATGGGGAGTGTTGGAATTATTAAAACATACTTGTCTTATAGTTTAATGTGTCATATTGGAGTATACAACAAGACATGATTGTAGTTTGTTATTAGTTTGGTCATTGTGAGGTAGAGTTTGTTTCTTCATGAGAATAGAGTTTCTAAATTTTAAAAGGTTGTTAGATCTAATTGAATAAGAGAGTTTGCTTGGCTCCTATTTTTAGCTCCTATTTTAATGTTTGAATGAAATTGTGGAAACTATGTGTACTCTATCATTTATTTACATAAATAAATCATTGAACACATCTTTGATTTATGAAAACCATTTCTACACATCTATCCATTATTTGAACATGAACATACTTATATATCTCCCTCACTCACTCCTTATTCATTCTTGAAAGAACCTCTCACCTCAAAAACCTTTGAGTCACTAGATTATAGAAAGAGTCTCTCACCCCTAAAATTGTTTGACTTTAAATAAAGACAAAAATATTGCATATGAATGTCCCCATTTCAGTAAATGATATATATTTGGTAAGTAAATTAAAATATACAATAATGCATATTGAAGATTTTTACTTTTGAGATGTGACTTCAATATATAGTTCCTTATTCCAATAGCATACAGTAGTCTAAATCAACATCATAAAGGTAATTCATTTTTCTAGTTCAACGTCATGATGGAAGGTTGATTCCACACGATCACTTCAATTATACCAACACAAAAACGTATGGAACATTGCCTTAAATTTGGTGTTGAACTATATACAGGCCAATAATCCACATTAATGAGGACTAACAGACAATGGAAAAGTTTCAAAGCACTCACATTCTCTCATCAAGTATTCCAAACATTCACCAACGTAAACTGTTCATTAAAAATGGACACTTCATGATTTTTTTGAATCGATTCATCAATCCTTTTGAGTAGGAAAAACTGAAACAAACATTTGTAAAGATCTGCATAAGCAATTCTTTGCTTTTTACACAAATATCCTTAGCAACAGACGCCCTAAGTAAATCCTATTATCATCATTTCAATTGGTAAAATATAGGAATATCAGCATAAGAAAATTTATTATCCTTATCCATAACGAGCAAATTAAAGACAATAAATATAGGAAGATTTGTTACACGACTGGTCCAGATAGAAGGAAATTGATTTAAGCCTACTGAATCTTAATGATAGGAGGGCATTACTTACTTATGAAATTATATCTGGGAAAGTGAAAAGCTAGCTCGTCTATCAGTTATATATTAGACGAGGGATGCCATCAATAAAATCCCAGCGCTCCCTCCAGAGTTGAAGTTCTTCACGTTCACCATCGAAATATAATATGGCGTGCCTCTTCGAATTGGGGTCATACGATTCAACAATGCCCTCGTAGAACTCTTTATCAGAAGGCCACCAGACCTTTACCTTCCGTCCAATCAATTTCTCATCTTCTCCGCTTACTTCGACAGTCCTCTCCATTGCCGAGATGCTCTTCTTTCTTGCAGATTTCCTGGGCGGCCTGTTACGATTTAAGTATTTCGACACTGAAATATTATTGTTCGATTCGCCACCACTGTGTCCTGTATCTGCACTGTGCGCAATCCGCATGGGATCTTCTCTAACACGTGATCGTTTTGTTGGACGCCATTGTCTACGTCCACCCGAGCTTACAAACTTATCCTCAGCTTCTTTCCTCTTCTTCTTACCATTATTTTTCTCAACCCTAATTAATTCATCATTCTTTTTCTCAACCCTAATCAATTCATCATTCTTTTTCTCAACCCTAATCAATTCATCATGATAGTGATCTGGATACAATTGAGAGCTTGCGACTTGAGAGCTTAAATTATCCACGGAAGATGAACATGTTTCTCTATTAGAGCTTCCTGTTATCAATATAGGCTCTGGACAAGCAGTTTTATATCGTTTAACATCAATGTCCTGACTTCCATGTCTGCAGATATCATGAACAATTTCTTCGTACCCATGTCGACAACTGCAAATAATTGCCTGATTGGATGACATCTTTGCTCTCAAATACGGTCTTAGCTTTTCAGCACAAGATGCAACGACACTCAAGGATAACGAATGGGCAGCCGGTGAAGAATCCTGCATTTCCCTTCTCAAGTTCATGAGTAAAACAGACAATAGTTCCCTGGATATAAACCGGTAGGCCCTGATTAAGGGAGGAAAACTCCCTCTCAATGATCCATGGATATAAGCCCTTCAGCCCTGATTAAGGGAGGAAAACCCCCTCCGTGATCCTTGGATATAAACTCGTCGGCAGTGATTAAGGTGCCTAACAAGGTGAAGACCTCTGCTTGAATGGAGTGTTCAATTTAAACATTCAATATTTCAAAATATTTTACACCAATTATCTCCAAAATAAATTTTCTTATTTAATTAATAATTTTTTTGACAAGGATTTTCTCATTCAAAACATCTTCGATTTTGATAGGTTCGGAGTTAAATGGATCTAAGTTGGTTGTTATATATATAATAAAGGGATATAAATTCTTATTATTTTATTATATTTTATTAAGCATTATGTTACATTCTCTAGCTATTAAAGTTTATGAAGGGTACAGCCCCACATGTTATTAACCATTAGGCCCACTCAAATTGTTATATGTGTGTGTGGGCAGGAGGGGGGTTCATTTTATGATTGGGAATGCATGAAATACTGAGAAAAATGTTCTATATGATTGGAAATGCATCCAATTAATGAGGAAAAGGTTCTAGTAGTCTTTCATGACCTATCCCTTATAAAGAAGAAAAGAGTTGTTGAGATATCTATAAATGGAGAATGTTCAATTGGACACTTCTCAATCACTATAAAATCATTATATCATCAAACCCGTCCAAACAATTTTAGACTCTCAAGCTTCACACAAAAGATTATAAATTTGTGTTGTCATTTTGAAGAAACCTCCACTTATCATGTTTTAAGGGTAAAAATTAGAGAGGCTAATTATTAGGCAACATTGGTGCAACAATGGATAAAGGAGTAATACAAGTAAGTGGGAGGGTTCCTCATTCCACCCTTATCCCATGACATTAAGGGAGTTTCATGTGAAGGCTATTATGATGCAACACACATAGGCATGGAAAAGAACCACTACCACCCGAGCTACAAATATTCTCCACATAGACCATGGAAATAGTAAATGGAAGAACACGTAGAGTTTTAAATGACAAGAAGTCGCATAGGGAAAGCTCAAATAAGAAAAACCTACACTTCTATTAAATTTTATATTTTATAAGCTTCATACATAGACCTTAATGGGATTCTATTGCTATAATAATTGTAGAGCCAAATGCTCTTTTCTCATAAACCAAATTGGGAGTGATCATTGGTCTAAGTCTTAGCCAAACTCACATAAGTTTAGAGGGAAATCCACAAAAATAGAAATTAAAATTAACTTCAGGCTCTTATGATTTGTTGTTTCTAGGATATGACTTCTTATGTCCTTTGTCTCTCCTTCTCTGTGTTTTTCTGCTTCTTTTACTTAATATCTAATCAAGCAACTACAATATTATTCCTAACTATCTCTTATCAATAGAAATTTTGCCAAGATGTCTATTGGAATTGTCTTTTCCCGTTTTTTTCTCCCTCCTTCCTTCACTTCCACTTTCGTCCTCATCTAGTCTCTTCAACACTACCCAATAGGTTGGTAGAATTATCTCTCCTCTCTAATGTCTTCCTTTTCATTTAAGAAAAGCTCCTCGAAGAGAGCCTATCTCTCATTTCCTTTATCTTTCTCCCTTATTCTTTTATGTCCTCTCTATCTTTTTGCACTTGTCTTCATTGAGTTCTTTGTCCTCTTCTTCTTTAGGAAGGATAGAATGAATCCCCCTTCCAAAAAATTCCTCTTTATAATTAAATATCCATTCATTATTTCCATTGAACTCTCATAAAATACATGAGGCTTAGGTTATTAGAAAGAACTCCTTTGTATTCTTCCTACCCACCAAATTTATTGTTCTTAAAATCTGAAACCAAGTAAATGGTCACTCCTTAAATTGACTAGAGGGTGATCACATGAATAATTTCTTTGAGGGATCCATCAAAGATTAGTGAAAAGAAGGAAATGGTGTGGGATCCATGGGAGCAATTGGATGGGGTAAGAGGATCCAATGGATTACACTTTTTCAATGCTTGACCTCTCCCTCATTTCCATAACTCAAAATAAATCACCATAAGAGGATCCAATGGCTCATACTTCGTCATCTCTTGAACTCTCCCTCCTTACCACAACTCAAAATAAATCACCACGATATATGACCATTATCGGATGGGAAATGATTAGAAAATTCAAAAATAATTGAGTGACTACTACACATTTTGTTGCAATCATTCAACCCATTGCGATGTCTTTCTTACAATAGGATGGAAGATGATCATAAGTAATATTTTTATTTTGGAAACCCATTATTCCTTTCATTTCAATCCTTTAACCCAATAGGGATGTGTATCATTTGATAGATGAGGTGACAATCACTGATTAGGATTTCATGGATGGCCCTATATAATTCCCTTATATCAGACTTTCCAATAAATAGAAAAACATGATCTCATACTAAGGCCACACGTTGTGTCTAAAAATTTGTTGTTTCTCACTCAATGTACATCCCATTTTGAGATGCATATACGGAAAAATTTTCTTCTTTTTATTCTTCGTCTAACTCTATACTTTGAACAATTCTGGTTTTGTACTTTGCTTCTCCAAGATTTTTCATGAGTCATTGAGTCTTTTTTCACTTTAACAAAATTTTAGATGGAGTAGGATACGTCCATATCCAACTAAGAAAAATCCCTTGTGACTCTTGAATTTACACCCACACATGAGAGAATAATACCCTCTTCTTCTTAGGCAACTACCATGAAAAACAACATTCATATTGATGCTATGTGAATACAATAAATTCTAACATGTTTTTTTCTTCATTTCCCGAATTGGAGGCATGCTCATCAATGATCCTCTTCCACTTTACCATATGATAGTAGTAATTTTCTTCCTTTATGATTAAATACATATCAACAAATTTATTGTGCTCCTCTCCCATCTTTCATTGTTTACATGTAATGCCAATGTTTTCTTCCATCACATGTTTCTCCTTGAGTTTGTAACAAGTCTTATCAACAATTGAATATACTTGCATACATGATGGAACATTTTTTTCCTCATCCTCTAACTTAGGCTTACACATAATAAATGTTGAAACTACATGCAAATAGACCACAATAACATGTTCTTGCATAATTATTGCTATAATTTTCTCCTCATCTTCTTTTGGATTTAAATTAACAACATATCGATCATCCTATTCAACTACCTCTACATCAATGTAACATTATTTTTCTACTTCCACTACTTTTAAATTCAACTACCATCCATTATCGAGGTGGATATTAGTGGCCACCCACATATTCCACTAGTTCAACATAGAGTGTTCCACCTTGGAAGCTTTTCTACAACTTTTTGGGTCCTAAACTTTTGGGGGAATTTTGATTCCATAAACAACATTTGTTTTACTTTGCATGGCCTAAGTGATAGCCATAGGTTGTGTCCCTGGCCCAGTTGGTATGTGTACTTTTCATTCAAACCTTCTGAACTGTATATCGAGCATCTAAAATGGAGATCCTATGCAAAAGTTGTGCCCTCAAGGAGTTGATGTATCAACTACCCCAATCGGGGCCCAAAAACCTTTTGTTGTTTCATCTACTAGGGTTATGGTTTTGGATGTTTAGGGTTTTCTCATTTATGTTTTATGTTCAATAAGGCCTTTGGAGCCACGTTGTAAACATATTATTGTGAATGAGCGTAATCATCACATCTCTTCTCTGTAATATCCCTTGGTTGAACCCAATTGTAATGTAAATGAAAATGTACTTAAGATGGTGAGTTGCTTGATATTTGATTTTTGTATGCACCTTTCATGGCACAGTGCATGCATGTACTTCACAACAAAATTATGAAGTGTGCACATTCCAGAATAATGCATGCATCAACTTAAGTGTGCGTGATTTTGAGGCCACGGAGCCTTTGTCTATATGTTGTGTTTTATTAGGCTGGAGAGCCTAGATGTTAAAGGCCAATTCATGTACCTTTGTATATGTCTCATCATTAATATAAAATACACCGCTATGCGCAAGCCGACCATGATAAAAGAGTATTGGGGACTAAACTCCTCTAGTTAGGGAAAGGGAGGGCTAAAAGTTAAAGAAAAGGAATAAGCTAAGGAGCTTAAGCCAAAAAGGAATATTATATTAATATTTCTTAAAGTATAAAGTATGGATAATTATTTTATCCTAAGTTCCAAAGTTGGGGACAAGTGGGCCAAAGTAGCCCCCAACATGACAAGTGTCAAGTTGGGGACATGAATACATATTGTTTGGACTTAGTTCATTTTTCGATCATTCTTTCCATTATTCCTTCTATCATTGAGTCAATCACTCCATCATCATTCAAACACTCATTGAGCTATCCTCCATACCCTCATCTAATTGTACCTGAACCTATATCCACACCTAGACCTATTTGTGTATCTAGTTAGCTTGTGATTTGGATTGAAGAAGCAGGTTGTCATGCCTGTGGGATATTGAAGAGGCGGGTTGTCATGCTCATGAGCAATCTATCTGGGTGAGAGAATTGTTGGGAATTGATTTTCTGAAGGTGCTAAACTATAGCTACAAGACTCTGAGACTTCATGTTCGACTTGTTTCTGAAGCCCGAAAAGAAACGGGGGCAACCAAAGGACTGTTGAGTAGAGAAGGGGCACACTTCCTCGGGTGGGACAAGCATGTGGGGAATGAGGGACTGTAGGTTGTTAGTTTGAGTTGTCACTTGTGACATAGTCTTTCCTGTTGTCTGTGATACATTAGCCTAGTTAGGAATCCCTTTACTCGTGTGGAGTTTAGTCCTAACTTTGGGGTGACCCATTGCTGAGAGTGACGAGCAGTGTGGTCTAAGGATGGGAGGTGTGTGGAAGGTTTGGATGCAATTGGCGATATTCTTATCAAGACAAGTGTCAATTGTGTGATAAATTTACATGCTACATTATTATTTACGTGTTTATTTTTATGGGTTTATCTTATGTGTTTATAATTTTCTGTATATTTATGGGTATTTCATGTATATGTTGCATGTATACATTTACTGTTATTTCAGTATGAATCCATGCATTTACAAAATGTATTTGTCTGTTTACGTTTTATATATAAAGCTCTGTAAGAATTCTGTGTGTATATAGTTTAATTGCATGTAGTTTAAAAAATGTATGTCGCATAGCTCAGTTGGATGTTGGGTATGTTACAACATGGTATCAGATAATGAAAGACTTTTCTAGAGTAGCATGGCCTAGCCTGGATGGCCGACGATGTTACAATATGGTATCATAGCTTCAATTTTCAACACTAAGCCGGGATGGGCCGAGAAAGTTGATTTGAAGCGAAATTTCATAGAGGATTGATTTCGAAGGGGCCAAATTTTGAAGTTACATAGAATTCATAGTAAAATTTAGAAGCAACGACGCAGAATTGGGAAAAAACCCCAATTTTTGTTGTTAAATTCATGAGAAAATTGAGAAATTTGGCCAAGTGGTGAGATATTCCTGATTTAATATCTGTTGTAGAAAATTTAGACCTGGAATTGGTTGAATTTGAAGTTACAGTGAAGCCATGATAGATGGAGCAAATTTAGTAATTAAAATTTTCAATTCATGAATTGACTATGGGAAAAATTCGTTCCAGAAATGTCAACAGACAACGATTTTTTTTTACATAGTTTGAATTGGTGTTATCGAGATGAAATTGAGAAAATTTCATAGTTGCAGAATGTCTATGGTAAAAATTGGGAAAAAGTTAAGAAAAATCCCCAATTTCTATAGTGGAATTCACAAGGAATTGGTGCACATAAAAATGAATGTGCGCAAGTGAGCGCACTAAAAATCCATGATGTGTAGTAAAAAGCTTGTGATATGTAAAAATTGGGTGTCTCACAGAAAAATGTTGGTGTTCTGGTGTACGTGCTAAATTTTGGCACTGCACAGAAAAATATTGGCGTGCTGGTGCATACACTAAATTTTGGCACAGTGCGGAAAAATGTTGGTGTGAGGGTGCGCACACGAAATTTTGGCGTCGTACAGAAAAATGTTGATGTGCTGGTGTGCGTGGTACATTTAGCATTGCGTGGTGTGCATATGCATAATAAGGTGTATGTGGTGTGAACACACATAATATTGGCAGAGCGCAGAAGAGTTTGGTTGGTGCGCATGCAATATGAGTATATGTTGTCGCATGAAAATTTAGTTAATGGTATGCACAGATTATTGGTGTGCAATGGAGGCATACTAAACTTTCGAATGGTGTAGCACGTAGAGTGAAATGCGCGTGGAATATCAATGTGCGATACATAAATTGCGTGCAATAGGTTATAGTGCAAGAACCAAAATCTTGCATGGTGGATATTAGCGTGCGACACAAAAGTAGTTGGCGCCAGCTGTTGGCACGACAGAGAAGTGATGCACAGTGGTTATAAGTGCACATAGCATAAATTAACTTGAGGTGTTGTTGTGCATGTTAAATATGGATGTACAGGTTGAAATTTGTGCACGCGAAATCATTTAGATGGTGAACAAGAGCGAAAAACCAGCGAAATTCCATGACATTTTACACTATT
The DNA here is from genome assembly GCA_009831015.1 of Picea engelmannii. Lineage (NCBI taxonomy): Eukaryota > Viridiplantae > Streptophyta > Pinopsida > Pinales > Pinaceae > Picea > Picea engelmannii. Next base: position 285,647 of record ML779669.1, read on the forward strand.
TGAACGTCATCTTTTTGCAACACGTTTTTGAGGCCCTTAAGAGTGTTTTTAGCTACTCAAAAAGCACGAGAATAGAGTGTAACAAGGTACACTCTATCTCTGCAACTCAAATAAAAGAACTCAGAGAGATCTTTGTAATGGTGTAAATCGTTTGTCAAACAAAGCCTTTATGAGAATGTTATAGCACAAAGAGTGGAGGGTAAATTTTAAGACCCAACTAACTTCAAAGAGCCATAAATTTCTACTCCAAAATCCGATTGAGGCGCAGGGGTAGTTAATGGAAATATATTGAACCATAGAAGACATTCCCAGAGCGGAATTAAATTTTTGGGCATGTTAAAAATTCTTATTATGGAAAACAAGGTACCTCTAACATTCTAGACCAAAAACACGAATTGACCTAGAACTTCAACAGGTTGCAACTAGTAACCCAGAACCAAGAAAAAGGTGAAACTTGGACAGAATGTCCATAATAGGTATATGAAGAAACCCAATGGATCTCGCATGGAAATTCCAATGGAGTAGGTGCGAAAATTCATATTTAAAACACAGAACTAGGCCAAGTTGAAGAATGAGCAGAAACATTCATGGACAATTTTCAAATAACCCTAACTTTCTGCTCAAAAATTTGAATTGAGCATGGAAATAGGTGCTGGAAAGGTCTCAAATAGTAGAATATAATAATTCACCCAGAAAATTAAACTGGGCATCCAATTTTCAGGAAATCATAAGAAATAATTATGAGATATTATTGAACCATAATGGTTCATATTTTCAGGAAATTGTTGAAACGGTTATCGTGACAAAGTTTTGTTGGATGCACATTTTATAGAGTTAAAAAAAACTATATCAGATTAGGATCAAAACAAAGTCCAGAGGAATGGAAGAGGAACAAGGGTCTTACATCCAAGAAGATTATATTAGAGGGATGGATGTCCATTTGGGCGTTGAAGGGACAAACTCCAATGGCCATGGAGAAGAAAGGGATGAAAACATGAAGATGATATAGACCATTAAAAAATTGCAAAAGGATGTCCAAAGACATAAACATGATAATGAAAGGCTTATTAGATCCAAGGAGAAACATTATGACTTCAACATGAAGTTAATGCAGAGCTTGAACATAATAGAAAATAAATTGGATAAGGAGAGTAGCCCAAGAAAATGCGGAAGTCACAGTTCTCCTGATGAGAAAATAAGAACAAGAAGTGTTAGCAGACATCATCATCACTACTTGAGGTATTCAAATAACAGGGCACATAGTAGCTCAATTCCATTCCCTGTTAGGAAGCATAATAGGTCTGGGGTGGATGAGCTACGAGGAGAAATGAACAAAATCAAGCATCCTACATTTGATAGTGAGAACAAGGAGGATTAAGATGAAGAGACATGGATGTTGGGCATGAGGAATTATTTTCAATTACATAATTATTCATCTCATGCAGAACGTATAATTTTCATCTATCAACTCAAGGGAAAGGCATCCATGTAGTGGGATTAGCTTGTGCAGGTGCAGTACATTAAAGAGAAAAGTGTTACTTGGAGAGAACTCAAGAAGTATTTAGAGAATAAATACTTGAATAAGAGATACTATGACAAGAAAATGAAAGAGTTCTTTGAACTCAAGCTTGGGAGTATGACCATATATGAATATGAGAGAAGGTTTTTAGAACTATTGAAGTATGTCTCTTTTATCAAGAATGAGACAGTTAATATTCAAAGGTATTTAAGTGGATTTCCATCATTCATCAATGAAAAAATACAATATGATGATCCAAATACGTTGGAGGAGACCATAAGGTGAGCTAAATGCCTAAATGATCAACAAAAATCAAGGCCAACTTTCCAAAAATATTGGGAAGACAAAATGAAATTCAAGATAAATCAGAAGAAGGGAACTAAGCCACCATTCTTCAGAAATAACACTCAGGGACAACCAACTTCTAGAGAACCCAGAATGATTGAGGCGGGGGGTCAAAGGCCAAGGAAACCATCTATTCAATGTTGGGGTTGTAAAGGAGATCATATGTTCATATATTTCCCTCACAGAGGTGAAAAAGTGAGGATTGTTCACTATGTACATCAAGATGAAAAAATAGAGGACATGGGCAGAAATGTGCCAAGGATCTATGCAACCATGGAAAACAAAAAAGGAAAGTATTAGTCACATATGATTGAAGTGGGAGGTATGATCAACAACCAAAACATTTCTATTTTAATTTATTCAGGAGCTAGTCATAGTTATGTAGATCCTAAGATTGTGGAAAGTTTTCATTTTCCAAGAATCAAGCATGGAAAATATTGGTTGGTGCAGCTGGCTACCATAGCTAAAAGAAAAGTTAATGAGATGGTTAAGTCATGTCTTATGGAAATGAATGGGATGAACACCAGGGAATATATGAACATCTTGCCTTTAGGTTCCTATGACTGTCTAATTGGGATTGATAAGTTGGACCAACATCACACTATCCAATACTTTCATAAAAAGGAATTTACTTGCTTGGATGAGGAAGGGAACCTAAGGAAAGTGTAGGGAATTCCCAGGGATGTAACCATCAAAGAAATTTTAGTATTACAATAGAAGAAATGTTACAGAAAAGGGTGTCAATTATTTGTAGCTCATATGGAAGAGACACCTAAAGACAAGATGTCAAATTAGGAAGATTATGTAGTCCTAAAATAGTTTGAAGATGTGTTCAAGGAGGTACCAGGACTACCCCCAAAGAGAGCTATTGATTTCTCTATAAATTTAATGCCTAGAGCAACTCCAATGTCAAATACTACTTATAGAATGAGTACACCAGAGCTTAAGGAGTTGCAAATGTAGCTTGAAGAACTTCTAAATAAGGGGTATATATGCCCAAGTGTGTCACCATGGGGTGCCCTAGTCTTGTTCGTGAAGAATAAAGATGGGACATTAAGATTGTGTAGTGTCTTCAGACAGCTGAATAAAGTGACTATAAAGAAAAAGTATCCTCTGCCAAGGATTGACAATCTCTTTGATCATCTAAAAGATGAAAAAATATTTTCAAAGATAGATCTCAGGTTAGGATCACATCAGGTAATTTAAAGAGGAATATATCAGCAAGACCACCTTCAGGATAGGGTATGGTCCTTATGAGTTCACAGTGGTGCCATTTGGGTTGTCAAATGCACAAGTTTTTTTCATGTGCTTAATGAATGGTGTTTGTTAGCACTAGGAATCACCCTCAGATTGCATAGAAGGTAGGCCCAATACCCATCAGGTTATGTGTAAATGTAAATGAGTTTTAAAGAGGTAAAATGGACAAGACTCAAGATAATAATGTTCTAACTTAGAAATCTAGGCTAGCATGCACAGGCAATTGAGGTCTTGGCTAACTTCAGTCGGTAAGTGCGAGTAAAGGTGAATAGAGGGAATAATTTGATGAGAAAAATGTAGAGGTTTGTTATAGACATCAAGTCTGTAAGCAACCCAAGGAAGAAAAACTCAAAACACAAGATCTTCTTGAATTCAAAGTTTAAGGACACTGAAGAAACATCATAATAATATTATAATCAAACATCCATCATAATATCACTACAATTATTCATGTACATATTTCAATCCTGAATACTTCAGAACCAGAGGCAAATAAGTTGGAGTAAAAGAGTTGACTTCTATTAATCAATATGTCTCAAATCAGGTACATAACTAGTTCACAAAAACTTCATCAAAATATTACAACATAAGGGAGCCTAGCTCAACCATTCAAACCCACTAAACAATTTAGACTATCTATTTATAACAAAGGGGAGGCAACAACTGGAGGTGTGAATTGGCCTTCTTCCCATGAAAATCTCCAAGTAGTTATTCCATCTAATAGATTAAACTAACAACTGTGTGATAAAAAGAGAAAATGTTGGCCACTGATCCAACCAAATTTGAACTGACTTGACATTTTTGATATGCATCTCCCTTCATGCCAAGTGTCTTCCATATGCTTGTGACTTTCATCATGTCTCCAGCTACCATATTTTCCTTTCTCCACATCAGCATCCATCCACAAGAATGATATTTTGAGCTCCTTGATTCCCAGTACCTGTTGGTAGCTTCATTTAGTAGCACTCTAGGTAGTGAGCCTTTGTAGCATCTTCACCAAATTCATGTAATTCCATAGAGCGACCTGCAAACTAGGCACGTCGAATGGGTAGCACCACGCCTATGTGCCTCTATGAAAATTCATCCTCTGTCCAAAATTTCAGTAGCGCCATGCTTGTGTGCTTCTATGATGAATTTGACCTCTGTCTAATATTTCAGTAGTACCTTCCTGTGTGTCTGTGTACAATTGGTAGCGCCTTGACTGAATTTGAAGCACCACATTCCAATGTCGAGATATTTGGTAGCACCCCGGGTATTTAGCAACGCCATCGCTACATCAATATTAGGTGATTATGCAACATTAGAGGCAACAAACTGATGGGACATGAAAATTAGATAATTTTGTAGTGTCATAACGCTATGGAATATCCGCGCTACTACTGTTGAAGTGATTAATTCTTTGCAGAACACCAAAAAATTTGAGCAGTATGCATCAGAAGCCTGTATAGGTAGAAAAATTAGTATTTCCTCAATTACTTATCCTTGCGAAAAGGGGCCATTCCCAAATATGGAGCTTAATTTGCACCAATCACTTCATCAACCTCACACTCATTCTTGTAGAAGGAGGACTTCCCTTTGGCACAACAACATGCTTCCCTTTAGCCGTAATAGGTTTCTTCACTTGATCTATGCTTTCCTTGGCTACTGGCTTTTCCTTTGAGCTTCAACCAACACATTCAAGTTTCTTTGAGCTATCTCATCTTGGAATTGTTGCAACTATGCTTTGAGATTTCTCTTCTGAGACTGAAATTCTATGTTTTTCCTATAGAGGCTTTTGAGTTTCATATGAAGAGGCTAGGCTCTTCTTGCTACAAATATTTCTAATTCAAGAGTGTGTTTGTAGCCATCCATTAGTTTTTTCATCTTAATTCTTTAAGATAGGTCTCCAGATTTCAGACGAGACACCTCCTTTCTAGCTTCCTTGAGTTGTTTAATCAATATTTTGAAGTTTTGGTTGCTATGTGAATTGGTGATGTGGATAGTCTCAATAGGATTTTTTATGTCTTCATCTTCCTGTTGCATAGGAATTACTTCTTCTATCTCAACAGGATCCTCAATTTCTTTTTCCTTGTCTTTATTCTTCTTCAGAATGGAAGCCACAAACTTCTCAATGAATTCACTCTTATCCTTCTTTTTCTTTGGAAAATAGACCTTTGGTAGGACTTGTTCTTCAAAAACCTCCTTGAGAGATCATGACCTTGTGAAAATATTTTTTCTCTTAGTGGTAGCTTCTGAAGGGGATGAAGAGAAGTTTAGTTTCCTTCCTTTCTTGGTTGTGGCTTTAGTAGAGAAAGGGACTTCTTCCAGCTCTAGTGCAGGAGGGGGTGAAAGGTCTCTCTGTGGATAATGGTAAGACTCCTACTTATTTATTTCAACCTCCTTGATGGCTTATTGATCTTGAACATGTTCTTTACTCTTTCTTTTCTTTCTAGGACCTATTGGAGAAGAACTGGTGGATGGAAAAGGGATTTCTATCTATGATTGAGGAGTATCTTCTATCTCCAATTTCATGTGAGTAGCAGTAATGAAGTGTTCCCATGTGATGTTCCTCTATCTCAGCTCCTCAGAAACCAGCATTCTAATCAATCCAGAATAAAAAATTCTAGTAACCACAACCTTTTATTTGGATTGAACCTTCTCTGACTTAGAAAATAGAAATGAATGTTCATTTCAAATTTTCCAGTAAAATGAAACAGAAGCCTTATATCATACTGGTATAGTGTATTGAACCTCCCTTCACATGTGAAGTACCTTTGAATGATCCTCAATTTTTTATCAAATTCTCCAACCAGATGATTTCTTGGTACCCCTTTGGACAGATTGTCAGTTTGATATTAAGTTTTAAGGAAGTCTTTGACAAAGGTTGCATCCAAGGCCATGGATTTAAACCAACTCTCATTAGTGATAGGGATCCCTGTAGCTGTTGAAATAGAGGTCTCAGACACCTCAAACTCTAGGTCCCCTACCTTGGTCTTCAAGACATCGAAATGTAAGGAAAACTTCCTTGCCACCTCAGGATGACCTCTTTGCATATTTTGGCAAAAAGTGAGGCAACCCACCCTTTGGAAAAATTCTCTAGCCATGGGCTTTGCCTCGAATAAATTCATGTCTATAGATTCAGTTCTAACCACATTACCTCCCTTGTGCAGCCTTTTCTTCTGAGGAGTCCCCATAGTTTAGGATAAAATAATAAGAGCTATGGAGTGGTGAAAACCAGGAAAACCAAGAGTCATAATTCAAAATAATCTAATAGTGAAGAGTGGTTGCCCCTTTCTAGGAATTCTCCCTAACTCAGACTGATTGCTAGCTTAGGAAACACTGGTTGTGAATTTCTCTCCCTTGAATGTGTACATGTATTAAAACTGAGGAAAAAACATATGGTGAAGGGATGCACTGTAAATTTCTTTGAAAACTAGGTCTAAAACAATCCAATTCAGAAGATAGAGGAGGTAGGGGAAAAAAACATAGTTGTTTCGATAGTGTTCCTAGGTAGCACACTGCGCATACAGGAAATGAAATTTTCTTGGCTACTGAAAGCTCGGGAGCAATGGTGAGTAGATGTCTTAAGAATGATAACTAGGTGATCCTAACTATAGGTTTGAGTGGAAGGTAAATTGATATGAAGGCATGAGGAAAATATCTCCTCCAGCGATGCAGTCACGATAGCTACCAAAACGCAGAGCGATAATTTCTCCTTGAAATTGATACGCAGATGGAGAAAATCATGGAATACCTGAAAAAGGATGACAAATCAGAGTTTTAGTGAAATCTTAGGAACTTATCACGATAAACTTGACCTCCGTATCCACCTCAACATTTGATATGGTAGTGCCACTGCCAACTAGTCCGAATTGGTAGTTTGTGCAGAACAGAAATTTGATCTTTCAAAATTTGAAAACTGTTAGCAGAGATCATAAAGATGAATCCTTGAAGGAATATTTTAACTAACCATGGTTCTGGAAAGAAGAAAGAGATGACATCAGTGCAATAATAACAAATCATTATGAAATATGAAGGACAAGGAGTGTGCTATGGAAATTCCTAGTGAGTTGGCAATGCTCATTTTCAAACAATGATTTGACCAGTAAGCATATGACAAAGACATAAAATGGAAAGGATAAAATGGCATGAGTGAAGAGGGTGACATTTCAAGTCGATTTGGTGATGGAGTGAGTCGAACTTAGTGTAAAATCATGAAGGGGATCAAATCATAAGTCATAAAAATTAAGCTAGGCCAAAATTTCATGTGAGGATCAAATTTTGAGCCATGACTTAAACCTTTATTTATCAGGTTCGTCTAATTAAATTACACATTTAAGAGACAAATCAAAATTAAAATAAACACAAAGGCTTAGAAAAATCAAAACTAAGGGCTAAATACCCAAGGCAACTTAGTGTGATAACATTGGGTCCATAGGGGATGGCATGCTCCCTGCAAGCTGCCAAGAACAAGTAGTTTCACTGCCTTATTCTAGGGCCATGGGGTTAGTTATTAAAACAAAAAATAAAATAAAGATGATATTTACAATGGAATGGGAAGCCACACATGGCTCAAGAAAAGTATGTTTTCAAAAAATTCCCATTGACAGGGTCACCAAAAACTTTTTCATCCTCTAGATTCTGCAATGTGCGAGTGTTATTCGAGAATAACTCATAAATTTTGAAGGGGCTGATCCATAGGGATTAAAGTTTACCATGGTTCCCTTTGTATTTTTTTGGTTCATCCCACTTGAGCACCAAGTTTCCTAGCTGGAAGTCCTCTTTATTTACGTTTTTGTTGAAATCCTGCTTGATCTTCTGTTGGTGGTCATCTGATTTATCCAGAAGCTTCTCTCGAGTTTTTTGCACTTCCACTAACTACTTTATTATTCTGATCATATCATCCAACTCTCCTTGGTAGTATTGGAAGAATTTTTCCACATGCAAGGAAAGCTGAGAAGGAAATATGGCCTCCACTCCATACACAAGCTGGAAAGGAGAAAAGCCAAGGGATCTCTTTGTTGTCACTGTGTCATCACACAAAGAAAACTTGATCTTGGAATCCCATTCTTTCTTGTTGTCCTCTAATAGTCTTTTGATGATATTTATAAGGCTCTTGTTAGAGGACTCTTCTAGTCCATTCCCTTTGGGATAGTAAGGATTTGAGTGAATCGATGTAATTCCTAAATGCTCATAGAACTAGATCGATGGTTCAGTCTTGAAAGATGCAACATCATTAGTAACAATTCTATTCGGAAAACCAAACCTTGCCATAATATCCTCAAGAAATCCAGTGATCACTTTGTGGGAATCATTCCTTGTAGGGATAACTTCTATCCACTTGGTAAAGTAATCTGTGGTAGTCAAGATCCACCTATGTTGACTATTATAAGCAGGATGAATTTCCCCAATAAAATCTAGACCCCAGTGCTGAAATGGTCTTGTAGCTACAACGGGCTTCAATGGAAAAGACTTGGGCTTCTTCTTTCTAGAGAATTTATGACACTTGAAACGTGCTTTGATCTTAGCAAAAAAATTAGTGAATAGACTATTCCAAAAGTATCCATCCCTAAGAATCTTATATGTCGTGGTCCTCCAAAAATGATGCCCCCCACATAAATTGTCATGAAAATAAAAAATAATCTTTTGTTCTTCTTGTGGGTCCAGGCATCTCAAAATAAATCTCAATGGATCTTTCCAATACAAGACTTGATCAATAAGACATTATTTAATTGATTTTATCTTTAAGGCTCTCATCTTGTTTTTTTCCATACCATCAGGAGGCTGCAATTTCTATAGAAAAAATATAATGTCCTTGTACCAGTTGCAATCTGCCAATGGAGGGATTATTTGAGAATCTTTGTCAGACAATTTGGCCTGCTGATTTTCTAAGAAAGTGATGATGGAATTTATCCCCAAATATGAGAAATTAGATTCAACCAACAACTTGGCTAGACCTTGGACTTTAACCAATTTGGTGGGTTTAATATCAAGATCAAATTCAAGGATTTTCGCAATCCATTTGCTCCTTTTACTGTCTATATCACGATGAATGAGAATTTCCTTTACAGAAGTTGATGGGACATATGCAATGAATCTTGAATGCAACACATAAACTCTGAAAGCCTTGAGAGTTTTAATCAATGCATAGGCATGCTTATCCATGATGTCATACTTTAATTCAAAATCTCTCAATTCCCTATTGAAAAATGAAATGGGTTGCTCTAATCCTTCAACGTTCTTCTGCAATAAAACATATGCTACTGTGTCAAATGAAGAAAAAGAAAAAATTTGAAAAATCCTTAGAGTAGTCTAGAATAATGACAACAGGGGCTTCGGTCAAGGCTCTCTTTATTTGATCAAAATAATTTTGGGATTCAACAATCCATTTGATTTCAATTCATTTTCTCAACATGGTTGTAATATACTTCACCAACTCAACAAAATTTGAAGCAAACCTTCTCAAAAATTGGATTTTTCCCAAGAAAGACTGAACCTCCTTCTTGGAGATAGGGAGTGACAAGATTTGGATAGCTTATACCCTGCTGGAATCAATCCTTACCCCTTCATCTGACACAATATGCCCCAATAATTACCCTCCTTCATGGCAAACAATGACTTTTTTGGGTTTAAAGAGCGACAAAAATTTATGCATTTCAAGAAAACCCTTTTCAAATGATCATAGTGTTCTTTATCAGATTGTGAGAACACTGTTATATCATATAAATAGATAACTACAAAATTTTCCTTCTCTCCAATAAATGATATGTCCATGGTGCATTGAAAGGTCACCCATGAGTTCATCTAGCCAAAGGGCATCTTAGCATACATGAATGTACCCCATGGAGTGGTAAAGGTTGTCTTCTCTCTATCTTCTAGCAAGACAAAAATCTGATTGTAGCCAGAAAAGACATCAATCATGGACATCCTAGAAGCACCTGTCACCCTCTATAATATGTGATCTGTCTTGGGCAAAGGGTAATTGTCCATTTTATAGCTTTTGTTCAGATTCCGTAAATCGACACAAAGTCGAATTTCTCGATTTTTTTTCTCAGTGGGACCGAGTTGGCCACCCATTCAGAATACCTCAAAGGAATAATAATTTTGGCATCTAATAGCTTTTTTACCTCTTTTTCCATCACAGGCAGCAACATAGGATTTATTTACCTCAACTTTTTTCTGAAAGGTTTGGTCTCTTTCTTCAATGGGATCTTGTGCTCTATAATGCTTGTGTCATATGTTGTGAGATCTTCATAAGTCCAAGAAAACACGTCAGAAAATTCTTTTAACAACTCAGTATATTTAGCCCTTTTCTCCCTTGACAAGATGCTTGAAAACTCAACATATTTTGGATCCTTTTATGTACCCACATTGTACTCAGTTACATCATCATCATCAGTTGACCCTTTTCCCTTCACTTTCACATCATTTATGTCAAATAATATTTCCAAAGGAACTAGTCCTTTTGGAATGTGGTTTCTAGGCAACTGCAAAATATGATTGTTAGCAAATTTATTAATAAAAACATCATCATGAGTATCATTCTCAGAGTCATCATCTTGATCAATGTGTAATGTATAAAATTCATCAATGGTCTCAAGGAATTTTTTAATCTCAAGATCATCTTCAAACACCTTCCAATGCTTGACATTGTTAGGTATAGAGGTTCTATATTTGACTTCTATATCATACTTGAGTTTAGGTGGCAAGGGGACTTTGAAATTTCTTGTTGGTAAAACCAAAGAATCAACCATGGTATTCTCTTCTCTTGGAATAAATGAAATGTTGAAATATAAGAAAAAACTGTCCACTAGGTCCAACACTTCATTTCTATATGATCTAATCCTACTTTGCTTAGTTTGATAAGGATTTTTTATCTTATGGACAATCAATTTAACATCCCAAAATACTGATAGGTATTTAATCCCCATGTATTTTTCATCCCTCAATCCCAAGACAAGAGCTTCATACTCTGCCACATTATTGGTAGTTTCAAATTCTAGTTTGTATGACAAAGATATAGTCTCTTGAGCAGGTGAAACAAAGACCACTCCAGCACCAACACCTTCCCTATAAGAGGCTCCATCAAATAACATCTTCCAAACATAAGTGGTTGGAGGAGAATCTCCATAAAAGCTAACGAACTATTTTCTGATTTCAAGAGGAGGTTCAGGAGCATCAGTGAGTTGCAAGATGTTGGATCCCAAAAAAATATCAAGAGAAAAAATAGAATGATTTGTGGGATTTTCTTTGTCACTAATAATGTAGGCCAACTGAGCTTCCTTGTAAAGTATTCTATGTTCCCCCCCAAACACATGAATGGCATCATATGAGATGTCCATATACAAGGTTCACTCAAGTATTTTTATCCAATATCTTCACAAGAGCATGCCACGATTGAGGGGAACATCAACCACCACGATATCCATGACTACACTTTTCATGGGTAGTTGAAACAAGGTCACAACCAGATCTTTAATGACCCCAAGACACTTCAATTTCCTGGAGTCAAAAGGATATAAGTCATGATAGGTCTTTGTGGTTTCTAATCCAAGTTCATCCGTAACAGTTTTGGGCATGAGATTGTGGGATGCCAATGAGTCCATCAAACAATTATGCAACACCTTATCATGTATATTCAATGATGTATAGAAGGGATGGGATGAAATATTCTCTATCTTCTATAAAAGGTCCTAAGATGACTATTGGCTTCTCATCTTGCATATTTATTGAATCAATGGAATTTGGAGAAGATTCAGGCTATAACATTTTGGAAAGATATTTTTTAAATTCTTCATTTTTTATCATTTCCAAAAAAGACACTGGGATATGGATTTTTTGGATCTCATTCTCAAAGATGAAGGAAGGTGAAGATTTCAGGATCTCTTTGGCTTTAGGGGTAGGATTTCTTAACAAAACTTGGGGGTTTTGAATTTCTCTTTCTTTGTTGCCAACTGTCACAGCCTTGGCATAATTTTCTTTTTGGGTTGGTTGATTAGAAGAGTCAGTCTTTTCCTCATTCTTTTCAGATCTCAGATTATATCTATTAGAGCTTTCTTTTGCTTTCTCTCCCTTACTTAATTCATTTATTTGAATATCCATCAAGTATTACTCATATGCATATTGAGTCAATTGGGGGGATGGTGATGTGTTTCCTAAGTAATGAATCTCGAGATCAACTTCTTCCTCCTCTCCTTCTTCATCAAAAGAAAGGTTGTTCTGTAAAGGAGTTTGTACCTTTTGATCATCCCTATTTCTATTTATAGGATCTCTTGGAAGGATCTGAGGAGTATTGTTGGGTCTCCTGAAGTTACCATTGTTATCATCATTTTGATTATTTCTATAGGTCTGCTTTCCTTCTAGTTGTACCTTCTCAATATCAATAGAAAGGGATTTTACTAATTTGGTAAGTTCATCTACTTGAGGATGGACAATAGGGGAATCATATGTTGAAGCTTCAGCTCTGTTTTTTCTCCTTTCCCTATCAGATTTTCCCCTGAGTTTATCAGATGACACTATGTTGTATTATACCTCCAAGGATGCATCTTGCATATGAGCTAAGGAGGTGTTAACAGGTGAAATTGATCGTCTGTCAACTAGAAGAGTGAGTATGGTCGAGGGTTGTCTAAATAATCCAAGCCGTTTGGTGTAACTCGTTTGACGGGTTTAATGGCTCCGTTAGCCAATCTAAGAATCCTAAAAGAAACAAATAAAAGAGAGAAATAACTAACTAATTACTAAACACTATATATATATACATATGCTCTAATGTAATTGTAGTAGTTATATTTAAGCAGAAGATATACAAGTCTCATTTATTTACATGATTTACAAGATGAAAGTTTTAATCGAAACTTATGAAAATCAATGGAAAAATGATTGCTTCTAGGAAGCAGATAAAGAAAGCACATAAAAATATTTATTGTTTTTTTTTTTATAAATTTAAAGAATCTTGCAAAAACGTTAATGAAACATGAACATGTGGATAGTCAAATCTGAACCATACATTCATTGCTTCATCCATAAACAACTTAACTAAATAACACACATAATAACCTATCGCTAATCAACAAAACTTATCTTTCTGTGTTGTATGAGCTCCTGCCTGTACTATTGTTAAGGGAAACCGATAACAGAACAATACTAGCACTTCTAGAATACATTCAAAAAAGTATTTGATATTGGAGTAAATTAATAACAACAGGAAGACAACTAATTAAAAATTGTGTCATCTTAAGATAATCAATATTTAAGAACGAAAGAAAACTCAATTTTGGGTATTGATATTATCCATCATTTAACATTAGAAATAAATTCCATAATAATCAAATGATTGATTGATCACACATAAAAAATGGAATAAGAAATTATGGACATCATATAACATTTAACAGTATGAAAACACCATATGATTGACAAGCTAAAGCTAAAATCAACCGTTATAACATTTTCATAATATAACAATAATGAAAGAATGAAATGGAATAAGTATCACACGGGTCTAAAGCCAAATATGAATTACTTTCCCATATTATTTCTCAAAATCACATGCCCATATTGTAGTCCTGGAAGAATTGTTTTGGATAATAAACTTTTAAAGATTGGAAAAATTAATATATAAATAATAATAATTAACCATGTATTGATAAAAAAGACTAAAGCTATTTAAATCAATGCATAATCAATTAGTGAAAGAATATGAAGATATTATATGAAAATAAAACCATTTTACTTATAGGACAAAAGCCATTAAGTAATTTGGAATTTCATATTCTTCTTTAAAAATACTCGTCCATCCTCCCAAAGCTTCCAACCATCCATTACTCCATTTGAAAAAAAATAAAAAGTTTACAAAAACAATAATATACAAAAGATAAAGTATTAAAATCCTCCTCTCCAATTCTTGGATCTCCTATGGCTCTCATCTTTCTCATATATTTATAAAATGAATACGTCACTATTAATTTCCGCCACCTGAAATTTGCCTCTAAAAGAGACCCAAATATCTCTCAAATCGTCCATTTTTTTGGGACAATAACTACGCGAAAGGTAAATGGGTCCATTTTGGTTCTGGGTTTTCAACCGTTTCTCCAAATTCCTCACAGTTTGGCTGAAATCAGTCCTGCAAAATTGTGTGTCTGATCTTGACGCCTTTCCAAATTTTATCTGTTGTTGCTCATAAAATTATTTGTATAAATCCAAAATTATTTTTGGATCAATCATATTGAACGTATTTGGATTCTAAAATCAAGCCATGATCATATCTGTATCAAATATTTGATAATAGAAACCTTTGAAACAAAAAGAAACCTAAATTAATAACCTAAAAGTTGAGAATAAAACAAAATCTAGAAAAATAAAAAATTAATTTAAACTAAATATAACTTATAAACAAACATTATTTGTAATTTGTTTTCAATATCATCTAGAAGCCCCCCGGATGGGGTGCCATCGTGGGGCATCTGGCAGAGGATGGAGGAAGGGGATGGCCAGCGGGGCACGGAGCCATGTGCGCGGCTCGTGCCCCACGTAGCCGCCACCCCGGGGTTTTAATGCATACTTACTCCGATGCCAGGAGCATTAACGCATCCCTCCTCGACCGACTCTTTGCATTGCAATATGCAGCGTTCTCTTAGCATTTCTGTTCGGCGGTGTGGTCTCACTCAATGCTCTGCRTTTTTCATGGTTTCCGGGGTAATTCTTRTCATTTCGCTTGGCTCTGCAGATCCACTGCAGAAGCCGAGTTCAACCATGCCTCACCTTCGCCTTCGTATGCGTCCTCGCCGGGGCTCTCCATGGCACCCACGGCGCCCCAGCAAGTCTTCCTCGCCCTCTGGTTCTGCGGTCTCAACTCGGGACAACAGGGCCATGGCGGTCACCCTCTGGACTCCTGCACAACCCGTTCGTAGCGTCAAGCATTCCAGCTCCCCTCCGCATTCACGCACCAGCCATCCCACCCATCCTTCGCCGGAGCGTCCTACCTCTTTGCCGAGGGAGTATCATGTCATTCTCCAGGATTTAGTATTTGAGCTACGAGAGGGTGTCAACGACCTTCAATTCCGCGTCCAGCAAATGGAGGGACGCCTCTCCATTCTCCTCCAGCTCCTGGCCACTCCCTCTCCAGTCGCACCTGAGCTTTCTAGTGACGCCTCCGAGACCCCTAGCGCTTTCGAAAGCAATCAGCACACCACCTCCACTGCAGAGACTTCCAACTCCGAAAGGACGGAAGGCCAACCAAGGGCCATGACTCCTCTCGCGCAGACGGCGACTGGTGCACTCACGGAAGAAGCAGACGACATTGCAGGCTCGGCAATGGCAACAGCAGCAAAGGGAGGCAGCCTCCAGGTGCCCGACGACGACAATTACAGCGCCATGGACATGCAATGGACCGGCGGGACACCTGTCGTTGAGGAACCACGGGTTGGCACTCTGCCCGAGTATGTTCCAGACTATACTGTGTTTKTCCCCTGTTTTAATTCTGGTGGTTCCCATGGTAGTTAAATTTCTAGTTATCTTTAGCATTGTCAGGAACAACTTATACTCTTTTTTTGGCTATATCTGGTTGGCTGAACTGGTTTCTCCTCCTGGAGCAGTTCAGTAATTACAACCTTTTAACTTTGTCTATGTATTTTGGAACCTGGTTCTAAGAAGGACTCTTATATTAATACAAAAACTTGCTTACAAAAAAAAAAAATATCATCTAGAAGCTTCAATTTAATGAAGAAAAAATATTAATTTTAGTTTTTAACAAAATCAAACAAATGATAGATAATTCTTTTATTATTATTATTTTGAAATGAGATGCAAAAAGAATTTACTTAATTAACATCACCAAATGATTTCATGAAAATGAGAAACCAACCAATATAAAATTTGATGAAGTATTGAACACATTATTCAAAATAGTCAAACTTGCTAATGAAC
Source organism: Picea engelmannii (assembly GCA_009831015.1). Classification (NCBI taxonomy): domain Eukaryota; kingdom Viridiplantae; phylum Streptophyta; class Pinopsida; order Pinales; family Pinaceae; genus Picea; species Picea engelmannii. Next base: position 301,671 of record ML779669.1, read on the forward strand.
AAAAGAATGAACACACAATCATAATTTAAATGAAAGTAAACGTTTAATAAAAATTAACGTTTCTTTTTAAATTGAGATTTTTATGCTCCTTTCTAACTTTTGAAATATACTCTTGTAATAAATGTTTCATACTATAGTGAATGTCTTAAGTTTGTCTCAAAGGAAGCCAAGGCATAGAACTATTTGAAAAGGTTGATTCGGTAGTTCATTATAATTATCAAGATTCTACTAGGGGCCCTTTGAATTTTGTAAAAATATAGGGGGAGTTGTTGGGGCCCAACAAATGGCGACTTACTGGGTGAAGCAATTATCTCTGATCTAGTAATATTTCATCTTAGGAAGAAAATAATAAGACTGATAAAAGGATTTAAGCTCCCTGAAATAAATTCACTCTAAGACCATATGGTATTAGGATAAGCTCAATGTTATAACTAGACAATAGAATTTTCTTTCCAGAGGATTATAACCTAAAATAATGTCTTAATCAAAGAGTCATGATGTTTATAAAAGAACTTCAATACCATTGACAGAGCCACTATTGCCAGCAGACGTCCATATCCTCGACAAGGATGTCATTTAACCCACTCAAATGCTTTAATCCCATCCAATAGTTGTATCCACATGATGTATACTTCCATAAAAGCTAATTTAAAAACATATACTTGCTACCTCTCGACCCGACATTGCTTCATTGCCAGCAGGCCTATTCAGTACCCTGACGAAGTTGTCTTGGTATCATGCGTGCATTTACCCGCTGCCAGCGAACCTGTTCAGTACCCCAACGGGTTTACACACACTTCCCACACATAAGTGCTTTCAACCCTCTTATGACACTTGTAAATAATAATACAATCATAGATTTCTTGATGACAAAGAGAGTGGGGTGATCTTGGAGGTTAATTGCAATACAAGTGAATAGTTTATCATGTTGTTTATTGTCTTTCAAAACTATAAGTTTTATCATGGTTTAGAGATTTTAGATTTCCTTTAAGAAATCATCTAGAGAATGGGGAAGCACTTAAAAGTGATTCCTTAAGAATATGGATGACGTAAAAATTTTAAAGATCATCGTAATTCTCAAATATTTAAACCGTATCTCTGGTGTAATATTCTGAAAAAGACAATTTGAGGAAAAAATGAAAGTGACAATTGACTTAAAAATCAATTGTCTGAGCTATATATTAATATCAGGACCTCTTTGAACTATTTCAATTTGCTTGAAAAACACAAGTCTTAAAATAAATGCTTCCTTCAACAATAGTTCTTTGATCAGAAATATATTGATTCTAAAAGAAAGATAAGAAGAAAACTCATTCAAAATAATCAAAGAAAACAAAAGCACACAACAAACCAAATCAAATTTTATTAATGGGATTCGAGATCAGAAGTACACAAAGTCAAAACAACAAAAGAAAACTTTTTAGGAAATGATTTTGGCAAAAGATAAACTTGAGTTTTTGTATCCACTATCATCTCACTGTAAAATAAAGGAAGAACTAAATCACATAAAATATCATGTGCGAGCAAGTTCTTTTCTTAAGATAGTGATGCATAAGATGTTACTTTGACCAAACATTATTATTAAAAATAAAAGAGACTAAAAATAGAAAAATCCTCATTAAGATAAGTGCAATCCTACTCATGGAACCTTGGGTCAGAGTTGAATTGATAGTTCAAATTTATTTATCTCTTTACTTTCCATTTAAAATTTCCATGATGATACTACGTTTTTGAAAAGGAATATTCTATGAAAAGAAGAGAGAAAAAGATTTAAAGTGGACTTCCCTGACAACATTCATATTATGGTGCTCTTGGTGTGCCCGCTTGTGTTCATAACTGCATTATTACAAAAAGAAATATTGAGAAATAAAACTAAAAGAAAACCTCCTCCTAAACCTACTCTAACTACCAAACAAATAAAAAATACTAAGTGAAGTCATATTTCCAATGTAGCCATCGAAGCATCTTCAATCCTGCACGGCATAAAAAATTGAAAATCATAATAAAAGAATGTAGTATTTGTAGATGAAAAAAGAATATGTCATGCTTACCTCCTATATATTGATTTAAAAACAAAATAAGAATGACCTTACCATTCTTTTGAAACTTCTTGATGTATGAATCCTCCAACCATTCTGCAATATGGCCGTGATATGAGTCATAATGGCATGTAAGAGTGTAAGTAAGTTTCGAAAACTTATCAACATTATGGGGACCTGACATAACCATCAGCCAATGATGAAATGCCCCATCCTCCTGACAATTCTCCAAGTGTTCATCAATTTCTTCACACAGAGGATCTAAAAAAATCATGTGACGCTTACTTCCTAGATATTTAGGTAAAAACAAAGCAAGCACAACTTTATCTTTATTATGAAGATTTTTTGTATACAAATCTTCAAGCCAATCTAAGATCCTATCATAAAAATTAGGATGAAAACTATGGCTTTGATGAAATGAATATATCAATGGGGAACACATCATAAGAGGATTCATGACATCAGTTAGATTATTGATTTGAACAATTCCTTTGATGAGATTGATCGTTTCAAAATGTGAAGCATAAACATTAAAATTTGAACTAATCAAAGAAATAATATGTAATGTAGAATATTCGATCTCCATAAGGATGAGTGCATTGTATTTTTCAAAAATAAATCATGTAAAATCATCTTGCAACATGTCATTTTTCCATTCGAGTGATTAAAGTGAAAGAGCATCAAATCCAACTTGATAAGTGTTATGTTTGGAATTAGTTTCACCAAAATTTGGCATATCGAAAAGATTGGATTGTAGTGGCAAAGAGTAAGATATCATGGGTAAAGTATCAAATCCACCAGAATCTAAGAAGAGATCGGGATATAAAGAGTAAAATGAATCAGAAATGGACACATGAAAAGAATATCTTGAGCTATGATATTTAACAATAGTATTCTCAAGACATTCCTCTTCATTTTCCTTAAAAATTTCACTATGTTTTGGTGATAAATTCTTCAACATAATATGATAATCTAAATTTTCCTCCTGTACAATAGATAATTCAAAACTTTCATAGAAAACATCTGATCTTTCATGTTGATAAGGTATGATTTGTAGATTAGGGTTTAATATTACTTCTTCCAATTGAAGATCTACATCTCTAATCAGTTTCATTAGAATGTTAGAATGCTTAAGATCATTTTCATCGCCTAAGTCTTCTTCAATAACCGAATTTAAATACTGATTAGATCAAGAGTTAGGAGAACGAGGACATTCACCTCGACCCAACATCAAAGGTGAGTTTGGAAAAGTGAGAGACTGTCTTGTTGGGAACATTAGGTAATGAGAAGTGGAAAGCATGTTCCAACACAGTGATTTGGGGAGCCATGGGAAATAAATAAATTTGAAACAAAGACTCCTACAAGGCCAACTTGTCAGTCTATCCCTCCTTTTAGTGTCATTTGTTGGTGGGCGAAATTCCGTCCTTCTAGTGCCATTTGTTGACGGGGGAAATTCACCGTCCGTCAACTGGAAGAGCGAGTCCAGTCCAGGGTTGTCTAAATAATCCAAGCCATTTGGTGTAACTCATTCTGATGGGTTTAATGGCCCCATTAGCCAATCTAAGAATCCTAAAAGAAACAAATAAAAGAGAGAAATAACTAACTAATTACTAAACACTATATATATGTACATATGCTCTAATGTAACTGTAGTAGTTATATTTAAGCAGAAGATATACAAGTCTCATTTATTTACATGATTTACAAGATGCAAGTTTTAATCGAATTTTATGAAAATCAATGGAAAAATGATTGCTTCTAAGAAGCAGATAAAGAAAGCACATAAAAATATTTATTGTTTTTTTTTTTTATAAATTTAAAGAATCTTACAAAAAAGTTAATGAAACATGAACATGTGGATAGTCAAAGCTGAACCATACATTCAGTGTTTCATGCATAAACAACTTAACTAAATAACACAGATAATAACCTATCGCTAATCGATGAAACTTATCTTTATGTGTTGTATGAGCTCCTATCTGTACTATTATTAAGGGAAACCTATAATAGAACAATACTAGCACTTATAGAATACATTCAAAGAAGTATTTGATATTGGAGTAAATTAATAACAACAGGAAGACAACTAATTAAAAATTGTGTGATCTTAAGATAATCAATATTTAAGAACGAAATAAAACTCAATTCTAGGTATTGATATTATCTATCATTTAACATTAGAAATAAATTCCATAATAATCAAATGATTGATTGATCACACATAAAAAATGGAATAAGAAATTTTGGGCAGCATATAACATTTAACAGTATGAAAACACCATATGATTGACAAGCTAAAGCTAAAATCAACCATTATAACATTTTCATAATATAACAATAATGAAAGAATGAAATGGAATAAGTATCACACAGGTCTAAAGCCAAAGACGAATTACTTTCCCATATTCTTTCTCAAAATCACATGCCCATATTGTAGTCCTGGAAGAATTGTTTTGGATAATAAACTCTTAAAAATTGGAAAAATTAATATATAAATAATAATAATTAACCATGTATTGATAAAAAAGACTAAATCTATTTAAATCAATGCATAATCAATTATTGAAAGAATATGAAGATATTATATGAAAACAAAACCATTTTACTTACACGACAAAAGCCATTAAGCAACTTGGAATTCCATATTCTTCTTTAAAAATACTCGCCCATCCACCCAAAGCTTCCAGCCATCCATTACTCCATTTGAAAAGAAATAAAAAGTTAAAAAAAACAATAATATACAAAATAGAAATGATTAAAATCCTCCTCTCCAATTCTTGGATCTTCTATGGCTCTGATCTTTCTCATATATTTATAAAATGAATGAATAGTTTGGGTGTCACTATTAATTTCTGCGACCTGAAATTTTCCTCTAAAAGAGACCCAAATATCTCTCAAATCGTGCATTTTTTTGGGAGAATATCTACGGGGAAGGTAAATGGGTCCAATTTATTTTTGGGTTTTCAACCGTTTCTCTAAATTCCTCACGGTTTGGCTGTAATCAGTCCTACAAAATCGTGTGTCTGATCTTGACGTCTTTCCAAATTTTATCTGTTGTTGCTCATAAAATTATTTGTAGAAATCCAAAATTATTTTTGGATCAATCATATTAAATGCATTTGGATAATAAAATCAATCCATGATCAGATCCATATCAAATATTTGATAATAGAAACATGTGAAACAAAAATAAACCTAAATTAATAACCTAAAAATTGAGAATAAAACAAATTCTAGAAAAATCAAAAATTAATTTAAACTAACTATAACTTATAAACAAACATTATTTATAATTTGTTTTCAAATGTAATCTAGAAGCTTCAAGTTAATGAAGAAAAAATATTAATTTTAGTTTTTTACAAAATCAAACAAATGATAGATAATTTTTTTATTATTATTATTTTGAAATGAGATGCAAAAAGAATTTAATTAATTAACATCACCAAATGATTTCATGAAAATGAGAAACCAACCAATATAAAATTTGATGAAGTATTGAACACATTATTCAAAATAGTCAAACTTGCTAATGAGCAAAAGAATGAACACACAATCATAATTTAAACAAAAGTAAACATTTAATAAAAATTAACGTTTTTGTTTAAATTGAGATTTTTATGCTCCTTTTTAACTTTTGACATATACTCTTGTAATGAATGTTTCATACTATAGTGAATGTCTTAAGTTTGTCTCAAAGCAAGCCAAGGCATAGAACTATTTGAAAAGGTTGATTCTATAGCTCATTATAATTATCAAGATTCTACTAGGGGCCCTTTAAATTTTGTAAAATTATAGGGGGAGTTGTTGGGGCCCAACAGGAGGTTGATATTCTTTCTCTTAGTAGAAGGAGAAATTCGGAGTCAAAATCACTGACATAAGTGATTTTTGTAGAGGTTTCTATAGGAATTATCTCAGCAGGGATCTTATTGTACATTTTTTTTAATCTTTTAGAGAAGTCAGAGATAGACTCTCCTTCTTTCCTCTTTAGGGATCTGAATTCTGTGATATAATACAAAAAATCATTTTATCCCCCCAATGCCTCAAAAAGGCATCGTCCAATGTCTCAATCCCAGTAATGGATCCAAGGGCCAGACCCCTAAACTACTTCATAGCCTCACCAAAAAGGCTTTGAACAAAGACTCTCATCCACACATCCTCATTTTCAATATTTTGATTGTCTGCATAACTGTAGAAGGGAGCAAGGTGTTCTTCAATAGCTATATCTTCTTATCCTGTGAATTCGGGCATGTATTTTAAATAATCTCTAGTAGGGAGAGCATTCATGGGTTGAGGTAAGACAAGAGGGGCATATCTTGTAGCCACTATGGTATCTATCCTATTTATAGGAGGGTTAGTGCTTTCCATTGGATTTTGGATTCTTGGTGATCAAGGAGGAGAAGGAAACTTAATTGTGTGCAACTTAGGAGAAAAAGGAATATATAAAGGGAAAATTTTAGTTTTCACAACAAAGGGTTGAGTCTTGGAAGAAGATGGTACAAGATGTAAAGGGGATGATTTTTCCTCTTCTTTGGCTGTAGAAATTTTGACAAGAGGAGGAGTAGCAAGGCCTAAGGTAGGAAAATCTTCAAGACTCTCAAGTATGAATCTTTTTTCAATGTTAGGGGAAACAAGGATTTGAAAATTTTCTTCTCTCAATTCATATTCAAATGAGGAGTATTCAAGAGGGAAATTTTTGAAATCAAGACTCTTAGATACTTTAGCAGAAGAAAAAGGAAGATTACTCGATAAACAACTAGAGTATAAAGAGTGGAATCAGGAAACTGACCAGATGCACTTGTAGTAGCAGTAGAAAAACTTTCTTGAGAAGATTTTCCCTTTTTGATTATCTTCTCTGGGTCAGCCTCAAGTGTAACCAAAGGTAGTTTTGGATTTGATCTCGTGTGCCTGCCTTTAGGAGCCACAGCTGAAATAATGGAGTCGTCAGGTGAAAGCTACAATCTTCTATGTACTGAGTTCCAATGCACCTTCAGAACTAGTAAGCCTTGTTCAATCCAGGGGAAATGTATTCAATCCGTTCCTCAACAACGGTGCCAAAAATATTAGCACTAGGAGTCACACTCAGATTTCATAGAAGGTAAGCCCAATACCCATCAGGTTATGTGTAAATGTAAATAATTTTTAAAGAGGTCAAATGGAAAAGACTCAAGATAATAATGTTCTAACTCAGAAATATCGGCTGCCATGCATAGGAAATTGAGGTCTTGGCTAACTTCATTCATTAAGTGGGAGTAAAGGTGAATAGAGGGAATACTTTGATGAGAAAAATGTATAGGTTTACTATAGACATCAGGTCTATAAGCAACCTAAGGAAAAAAAACTCAAAACATAAGATCTCTTGAATTCAAAGTGTAAGGACACTAAAGAAACCTCATAATAATATTATAATCAAACATCCATCATAATATCACTACAATGATTCATATGAATCTTTCAAGAATGAATAATTCAGAATCAGAGGAAAAATAAGTTGGAGTAAAAAAGTTGACTTCTATTAATCAAGATGTCTCAAATTAGGTACATAACCAGTTCGCAAAAACTTCATCAAAATATTACAACATAAGGGAGCCTAGCTCAACTATTCGAACCTACTAAAGAATTTAGACTATATATTTATAACAAAGGGGAGGAAACAGTTGGAGGTGTGAGTTGGAATTCTTCCCATGAAAATCTCCAAGTAGTTATTCCATCTAACAACTTAAACTAACAACTGTGCTATAAAAAGGGAAAGTGTTGGTCAATGATCCAACCAACTTTGAAATGAATTGATCTTATTGATACACATATCCATGCATGCCAAGTGTATTTAATATGATTATGATTGTCATCATGTTGTCAACTGCTATATTTTCCTTTCTCCACATCAACAACCATCCACAAGACTGATATTTCGAGCTCGTTGATTCCTGATGCCTGTTGGTAGCTTCATTCGGTAGTGCTTTGGGTAGCGAGTCTTTGCAGCATCTTCACCAAATTCCTGTAATTTTGTAGTGTGACCTTTAAACTACACATGTCGAATTGGTAGCACCACGCGTGTGTGCTTCTATCAAAATTCGGCCTCTGTCCAAAATTTCAATAGCGCCATGCCTATGTGGTTCTGTGCTCAATTTAACCTCTGTCTAAAATTTCAATAGTGCCTTATTGTGTGTCTATGTACAATTTGGTATCTCCTCAACTAAATTCGCAGCACCACATTCCAATGTCGATAGATTTGGTAGTACCCCCAGGTAGTTAGAAGTGCCATCGCTACATCAGTCTTAGGTGATTAAGTAGCATTAGAGGTAGCAGACTGATAGGACATGAAAATTAGACAATTTCATAGTGCCATACTGCTACAGAATGTCTATGCTACTACTGTTTAAGATATTAATTCGTTGCAGAACACCAAAAACTTTGAGCAATATGCATTAAAATCCTGTATAGGTGGAAAAAGTAGTATTCTCTTATTACTTATCCTTGCAAAAATGGGCCATTCCCAAAAATGGAGCTTACTTTTCACCAATCACTTCATCAACCTGACACTCCTTCTTGTAGAAGGAGAACGTCCCTTTGGAACAACAACATGCTTCCCTTTAGTAGTAATAAGCGTCTTCACTAGATCTATGCCTTCCTTGGCTACTATCTTATCCTTTTCAATAACAGCTTCAACCAACACATTCAAGTTTCTTTGAGCCATCTCATCTTGGAATTGTTAAAACTCTACTTCGAGCTTTCTATTTTGAGACTGAAAGTATCTATTTTTCCTATAGAGGTTCTTGAGTTACCTATGAATAGGTTGGGCTCTTCTTTCTGTGAATCTTGTTAAGTCAAGAGTGTGTTTGTAGCCATCCATGAGTTCTTTCATCTTAATTATTTCATATAGGGATTCATATTTCAAACGAGGCACCTCCTTTCTAGCTTCCCTGAGTTGTTTAATCAATCTTTTGAAGGTATGGTTTCTAGGTGGATTGTGATGTGGACAGTCTCAACATGATTTTTTATGGATTCATCTTCCTGCTACACAAGGATTACTTCTTCTATCTCAACAGGCTCCTCAATGCCTTTTCCCTTGTGTTTCTTCTTCTTCATAATGGAAGACACAAACTTATCATTGAATTCACCCTTTGGTAGGACCTATTCTTCAACAACCTCCTTGAGAGATGATGACCTTGTGAAAGGATTTTTTCTCTTAGTGCTAACTGTTGAAGGGGATGAAGAGAAGTGTAGTTTCCTTCATTTCTTGGTTGTTTCTTTAGTAGAGGAAGGGACTTCTTCCAGTTCTAGTGAAGGAGGGGGTGAAAGGTCTCTCTGTGGAGAATGGTAAGCCTCCTCCTTAGTTCTTGCAACCTTATTAATAGATTCCTGATCTTGAGCATGATATTTAAGATTTATTTTCTTGCAAGCACATGTTGGAGTAGCACTGGTGGATGGAAAAGGGATTGTTATCTATGACTTAGGAGTATCTTCTATGTCCAATTTCATGTGAGCAATATAAATGAAGTGTTACCATGAGATGTTCCTCTTTCTCAACTCTTCAGAAACCAACATTCTAGTTAATCCATAATGAAAAATGCTAGTATCCACAGCGTTTGATTTGGATTGAACCCTATCTAATGTCTTGCCTATGCTCCTTAGCAAATAGAAGGCAATGTTCATTTCAACTTTTCCAGTAAAATGAAACAGAAGCCTTATATGGTACTAGTATAGTGTATTGAACATCCCTTCACATGTGAAGTACCTTCGAATGATCCTGAATATTTTATCAAATTCTCCAACCAGATGATTTTGATCCAGGTGGATATCGGGGGCCACCCACCTTTTCCAAATGGCTCAAAACAGTTTTCTGGCCATTTTGGCAATTTACTATTTTTAGCAGGTTTTCACTTCCGGGGCCATTTTGAGGGCCTAAATGAAGTTTTTTCGAG